>CM065355.1:742500-1325000 GCA_033032245.1 Poecilia picta
ATAACTTGAGATATTTCTTTAAATTAAAAAAAAAAAGTTGGCAGGTGGTGAGCCCATTGGAAGGGGAATCCACGTCTCCTCTTCGGCTGAGCCCGGCTGGGCTCTGTGGGTAAAAGCCCGGCAACCAGGCGCTTGCCATCGTGCCCCACCTCCAGGCCTGGCTCCAGAATGGGGTCCCGGTGACCCACGTCCGGGCGAGGGAACGCCAGATCCAAAGTTGTGACTCATCATAGGGGTCATTGGGCTGCGCTTTGTCTGGTTCCTCACCTAGGACCTGTCTGCTTTGGGTGACCCTACCAGGGGCATAAAGTCCCAGTCAGCATAGCTCCTAGGATCATTGGGACACATCAAACCCCTCCACCGTGATAAGGTGGCAGCCCAAGGAGGAGAAAAAACTAATAAGCATCTATTTAGCTGCACAACGAAATCAAAACTAATAAATCCTCAGCTCTTTTGAGAGTTTTGCTTGAAAATAAATTGACAATATCTCAGGAAATTAAATGTTTCCCAGGTATTTGCTGAATATTTCTTTATTTTAAACATTGTAGTAGGTGAATGATGCCTGTAAAAGCCTTTGTCCAGGAGCAGAACTCAGTACATTATAATATTTTTAAACAATTAAAGAAATACTAAAATTATATACTATGACAAATAAGTATAAGTAGTCATATAAATAATTATAAAAGTATAAATAAATTGAATTAAAAATCGTTTTTATATATTTTTCAACTCTATTGAAATTTGTCCTTAGTTTTTGTCAACACCATCAGAAATGAAAAGTATGTAAAAAAAATCAGGCATTATTGGGGGGCACCAGAACTTCTGAGGACCCCATGACCACTTCCTCTTTCTTCCTTTGCCAAGAGGTGCTAGTTAGCTCTGGTTAGCTATGTTATTCTTTAGTTTTTTCTTCTTTTTATTCCTAAGTTGTTTGTCACAACCATGATGTGTCAACACCATAACTGACAATTTAAAAACTTTGATGAAATTTTGTGAAATAAAAGCTTAATTTTGGTAAATTGTAAAGATTTTATGGACCTGATGAGCTACAATATGGCCTCCTTCAGAATAATATCATATAAATTGAGGTAATTTGGCTTTTTGTCAACTCCAGAGTTTTTCGGACTCTTTCAGTGAAATTGTTGTCAAATCTCACTTAAATGTGCAGTTAATTAATTTTTTATGTATTTTACATAAATTGCATTACTTCACATGTATCGAGTTTTTCATTTTACTCAGTAGTTTGTTTCCACCTTCAGTTTTGTGACAACTCCGTCATGCAGTGTCAACTACGTCAGATTGACTTTTTGTTGTTTTTTGTTTTAAATATTTATTTTGTTTCTTGAGAAGCTTTTGTCTGTAAAATGAGTAAAATATCACTAATGGGGTCATAAAAATTATTTTTGATGTATTTTTGTCAGATGGTGATGACAACATTCTGGGTCAAGTCGATTAAAAATTAAATTTTTTAACAAATGTTGCAACTGGGAGCCTGTACCTTAGCATCTTTACATTTCCAATACATTATTTGACATATTTGTATAAGTACATTTGAGAAATAACAAAAAATTATGGGAAAATTAAAATCCATTTTGTCCCTATTTTCAAGAATCACTGACTCCACAATTTCTGATATTACTAATAAACTAAAATAATCCTTTTCTGGGTTAAATAGGGAGTACTCAACCTAAAACAAAAAAGAGGAATGGACACAGTAGAGAAAATGACAACATTCAGACAAAATGATAGGAAAAACAAAGACACAAGTAAAGTTGGTGATGTCAAAGGGCCACGGAGGAATGTTACTGAGTGTCCGATAGAGGTATTATCAAGGCATGATGTCCTTAGGAGCGTTCAGCTTCACAACTCCATGGATACAGGAGGGGGTAAGGGGGGAAGAGCGTGGTGTTTAGATATCGTTGAGGAGTTTAGAAATATGCAGCCCTTCCAAGGCCACACGGGGAAAGCCAATTCAGAAACAGTATGTCTTAGGTCGGGGAGATTATAAATTTCAATCTTCCCTAAAGTCTCTCCGATGCATCTCAGTTCCCAATCATCCAAATTAGTTTGGTCATTTCACTGAGCCGAAACTAGAAACTTCTCCAAGACCAATTCCAAGATCATCCTGTTGGTGAGTTTTGAATCCTCGTCTCTGTCCACACAAATAGTCTGAGTGTTTGCTAGTTCCAGTTTAGACTTTGAGCAACTTGGTATAGAAAACATAAAAAAGGAGGAGGCCTGGCTTCAATATTTAAGAATACCATAAACTGTAGTAAAATCTCTTTGGGTTATTTCACCTCTTTTACGTCTTTTGAGTATCTTGGAATTGAGGTAAAAGACTACAAATGAACTTTGACACCAACCTTTTACAAAACTCCAACATGTGGAAAATTTCTTTACCGACTTGAATGAGCTTCTATATGCATTGATTATGATTGTTTAATAATTGTTGGTGATTTCAACATTCGTGTTGACAACCCCTAAGACAGAGGGGGAAAAAAGCTCTGTAATATATTAGAGAGTTTTGGTCTGACACAACATGTCAAACAAGCAACACACACTCATGGACACACACTGGACCTGGTTATCAGTAAGGGTGTGAATGCCTCTGTAACTGATGTCACCCTGTTGGATCACTTTGCTGTTATCTTTGACAGTTCTTTATCCATTGACCCACTTGGACAAAAGGCTACTATCACAAAACGCACTTTCACAGAAAACACAGCAGAAACATTTAATCAAATCTACTCTTCTTCCTCGCCCTTAAGCTATTATGACGTAGATAAGTTGGTAGATGATTTTCAGTGCAAACTTTCAGATATCATTGATTACTTTGCCCTCATTAACGTGAAAATTGTGACTGGTAGGAAGAAATCTCCATGGAGAAATGCACAAACAGTTCAATCTGCAAGACAATTCTGCTGTAGGGCCGAACGGGAATGGCATAAAACTCAACTTCACGTTTATTATGACATCTATAAAGAAACACTACGTAACTATTATTCAACACTAAAACATTCAAGAGAGGCTTTCTTTGCAAGTGTCATAAGCAAAAACATTAACAGTACTTGAGCTTTATTTGCTACTGTTGACAGACTCACAAACCCCTTCAGGTTACCACCTGAATTCCAATCTAATGCCGCCAACTGGCAACAAGTTTTCCAGTTTCTTTTCAGAGAAAATTCAAAAGATCAGAGGATTAATCTGCACATCCACTGTAAAGCCAGTACCAATGCTGTGCCTACTGTTGAGGAAAACCAAATTAACTATTAAAAAACAACTAGGTTCGGGCTTTCCTCCTGGTCCCAGGCTCTTTCTTGTATCCGAAACCGGAGCCGCAGCCGTGTGGCACAAAACAGAGGCGCACGCCTCTGTTGACGTCTCTGTTGACGTCACAGGAGCTCAGAGTTTAATCCAATCAGTAGAAAGTATAACATAAGACAGAAAATTTAAAGAAACACAGTCACACATTAGTCACCTGAGAGAATAAGACAGATAGAGAAAAAACGAAGACGTCTTCGGAGAAATAGTCAGCCCAAAAGGAGCTAAAAATTTCTGGCTCATTTTCTTTGTGCAAGAGGTTTTATACTAGTAGGTGTGTTCTATTCAAATAGGGTGCAACACCTCTCGACCAACCAAAAGCTGTCTCTGACCCTTTTCAAATTCAGAAAATCCCTAGAGTTCCTTCAGAAACAAAAACGTGGCTTCTCCTTTTGTTTTAAATAAGTTAGAAGCAGGATGTCTCCGATCCCCTGTTGGGTTATGGCCTTTCGCAAATTACTGTGAAACAGCTGGAACTTCCACTGGTGATATCCTGACATAAAAAACCTAATTTGAAACCTTATATGACAATTAACTCTAGACCAAAAAGTAAAGGTCAATAAGCCAAAATAAGTTTCTAATTCCAAAACTATTATTAGACTATTTTCGATTAAATCAGGTTACATTTTACAACTAGCATATTTTAAATATATTTTCTTAACACTACACAAAACAAATACAGGAAAAATGACCCAGTTTCAACTACTTAATTCAAAAACCCTAGAAGAAATTATAAGTCAATTAAGCTCCAATTCCTGCTGTCTGGATGTCCTACCCACACATTTCTTTAAGAAAGTCCTGCCTGCCGTTGCTAATGATCTGATCCAAATAGTAACTCATCACTCTCTTCAGGTGTTTTCCCCAGTCTTTGAAAAGAGCTCTTATCAAACCACTGATAGAAAATAACAATCTGGACAAATCACTACTGCAGAATTACTGGCCGATCTCCAACCTCCCATTCATCAGCAAAGTTATTGAGAAAGCTGTTTTTAAACAATTAAATAACTTCCTAATGATAACCAACCACTTTGACTCCTTCCAGTCTGGTTTTCGTGCTCACCACTGCACAGAGACTGGCCTAGTCAAAGTGTTCAATGATATTCATATAAATACGGACTGTGGGAGAACCACAGTGGTGGTTCTGTTGGACCTCAGTGCAGCTTTTGAGAGTGTTGACCACGACATTTTACTGAATCGACTGGAGAGTTGGGTCGGACTCCCCAGTCCGGTGCTCCACTGGTTTGAATCGTACATGAAGAACAGAGATTACTTTGAGAAGTTTCCAATTGAAACAAAGAGGTCAAAGGTTACATCTGGGGTACCCCAAGGTTCAATCCTAGGACCCCTCCTATTCAATATTTACATGCTCCCACAGTCTCGGGTTATAACGGGCAATAAGATTAGCTACCACAACTACGCGGATGATGCACAGCTCTACATCAGGATGTCACCATTAACAAATCAAACAGCTGCAGCTGATCCAGAACGCTGCTGCTCACGTTCAGAATAAAACCAGGAAGTTAGAGCACATAACTCCAGTTCTGCAGTCCTACACTGGCTCCCTGTAGCTCAGAGAATAGATTTTAAAATACTGCTGTTAGTTTATGAATCACTGAATGGCTTAGCACCACAATACATTAAAGATCTGCTGTTGCTGTGTCAACCTTCCAGACCCTTCAGGTCTTCTGTTTCTGGTCTGCTCTGCATCCCCAGAACCAGAACCAAACAAGAAGAAGCAGCACGACAATGTTGCATGACTGTGTTTTTGTGTTTAATGATGTAAAGCACTTTAAAATGCCTTGCTGCTGAATTGTGCTATACAAATTCAGCTGAAACACTGAGTGCCTTTAAATCTCAACTTAAATACCACCTGTTTAGAGTTCCTCATGGAACATAAGCAACAATTGGGATTTGAATCCCAACTTGGGTTCAAGCACTAGCAAGAAAAGAGGTGCGGGTTGGAGTCCCTCCTCCTTTTTTTTCCCCCCCCGGCAGGAAATTTAATGTTTTTGATTGTTGATTCAATGTTGCATGACTCTGTGTTTTTGTGTTTAATTATGTAAAGCACTTTGAAATGCCTTGCTGCTGAAATGTGCTATACAATTCAAATTTGATTGATTGATTGAGCTTTCAGTATTGCCACAGGAATTGCAACAATACAATTCATGTGGCATGAATAAAGAAATAAAAAGAAAAACACAACAAATAGATGGTATTTTGTGAAGCACTGACTACAGTCTCCGTAGGGAAGTCTGTTTACATGTGTAGTCAGAGTCAGGAGTGGTGGGATTGTGATGCCATGCGCTCTACTGACAAGGACTTCTTTAAGTTCATAATCATAGCTTTCAGCCATTGTTTATGTCCAGATTTATTGAATCTTGCTTTATCTGGTGCAGAATTATGATGCATGTCTAATGTCAATGACTTAAAAGTCAGATAAAATGCGATGAGAGCATTCAGACTGCAGATGTTTCAAAAACAATTGGATACACATCACATTTAGTACCACATATAGCAGTGGCACAGATCAAATTTTTTGAGGGTGAAAACATGGAAATTGGGACATTCAGACTGCTATGAAAAAGTCAGATATGGGTCATATATGGGCAAGAAAAGTGTTTTTGCCTTCTCTGTAAATATAACCTTGGGTACAACAGGGACTTTAGGAATGAAAGGCCCGTTTTCCACCGGTTCAGCTCTGCTCGATTTCAGAGCGTTTCCACTGGGGGTTTTTTAGGGGCTGGCCCTGCTTTTCAGGGCCCTACTTTGGAGCAGGCCCTGTTTTGGTGGGTGACGCAAGCTTCGCTGCTGTTCACTGAGTGGCTGAGGGCGTGGACAGAGCGAGCAGCAAAGAGAGAAGAAAAATGAAGGCGCAACGTTTGAAACTCGCTGCAACATGGAAGTGATGGAAGATACAAACTAGTGGTGAACTAAAAAATGCCGGCTTTTCTTTGCTTAAGATTTCAATATTCAGCTGCAGCTGATGGAGCTGTAAGGAATGAGTCGCTTTTGTCACTGTAGTGGAGAGAATGGAAAGTTAGAAGCTTCAGAGCCGACGCAGCCCAACGATGTACATCGACTCGGATGCAGCCGCTGAGAGCGCCGCTGCTGCTCTCCAGCCAGGTGAGAAGTTTGTAGATATATGTCTGGTTTTTACTATACTGCCTACATACAGTCATGGAAGACATTTGAAACACAAAGTCTGCTGTCTTTTTATTGCTCAAACACAACATGCACATTTTCTGAAGATACTCAGTTGTACATTTCTGTTATAAATAACTGTTAATATTGTACAGCATGTTGCCTTGATTTGTTTTTGCTGTTGTTGCATTGGAGTTTCCCCGCTTGTGAGACAATAAAACATGTTACATGATATTCTATTATAGTAAAATGGCTAGATATCAGTTCTTTAATTAAACGGTAATGAACTATTAATTGTAGAGGACATAAAATAAACAATAAACCTGAAGAAAGCGATTAGTGGTATTTTATCCATGTCTGCATAGATCCAAAACCTACAAGTAATTGCATTTTATCTTTAGTTTACACAACTATTCCAGTAATTTATAATTCCGTATGTCTGGATGGTTAAAAAAAAAAAAAAGTGTTCGTATATATATAAAGTAAAATGTCTATTTTAAATAATTCCTTCTGTGTATGATAACTTCCACATCTGTAGCTGTTATCTACATTTATGTGCTATAAATGAAATCTAATTACTTTTCCCAGGGAATAGAAGAAGAGGTACATGGCTGACATGATGATGAACAATGAGGAGAGCCGTCCAAATAACTGGATCTCCTTCAGGAGGAAGCAGCTACCAGCAGAGATGGCAGAGCTCCATGAAGAGGGTTGAGGCAAACAGAAGAAAAATAAATGCTGTTGTGTGTCAATGAACAAAGTTTTTTTATACTCACTCCACACATTATTGTAAATACAGTAGTTTGTATGGCATCAAGGTCCTAATACAATCCTCCAAAAATGTGAGGAGCTTTAGACAGAGTGAAAATAACATTATTTAATTGGCACGTGACATTGTAGATTTACCAATGAAGGAATCCAAAAGTGAACATACATTATTCAGCAAACCAAACATTTTGACATTATTATCAGGGCTGCTATTAACAAGAACCCAGAATACAAGTAATGATTGTTCATTTCTACTTTGTTTAGCATCATTCTATCCACTCACTGTTCATCTGTCTGCCTGGAGAATCTTCAATGTAAGAATGTGAGAAAATGTGTCCAAACCTGTAACCTTTATTAGTGATAAGACTGATAAGATTGATCGAGGGCTTAAACTTTAAAAATTTAAGCCCTCGATCAATTCTCAGTGACAAAATGTGAAAACATGGAAGGTTTTATTAAAACTAGAAGCAGTCTGATTAGAAGGAATAAAGCTTTATTTGTTCTCAGTATAATTTGGACATTAGATGAATCATAATTAAACATACAGTATTTAGAAGTTAAAAACAAAAGATTAACTCTGTAAGAACAGACACATTTTTTTAAAATTAGAAATGTTTCATCAGCATATGGAGCTCATGTGATTCCTGCTCAGGAAAGGTGAAAGTCTCTGGACATCCTGAAGGTCAACACCGACCAGCAGTCGGGAAGATGGACACTGATGAGATCCTCCAACCCAAAGGAGCAGGAAGAACCACGATGGTCTGCGGTGGCAGTTTACCAACATCTGAAACGCATTGAATTCTGACACTTTCAAGTTATTTGCAACACCCTGACTAACATTAGCGCATATATATTCAGCACTATTACAGGTTTTCTGGTAGTTGAATATGAAGGTCATCGTTATCTCACCTGAACCGTCTGAACCTCCTACTTTCCTCCCTGCAGGGCGGAGATCAGCTCCTCCTCACCACATCGCAGCAGTTTTCCTCCCACTGCACATTTTCTTGAAGTCTCAGAAAAATCACAATCTGAAAAATCAGAAAAAACAACTGGTGTTAGGTCACTTAAAGTAATGAAGCACAGCACAGAGCCTGGTGGCGGGGCGCTACACCCCCCCACTGCCAGGAAGCGGCACCCTGCTGCAGAGCCAAGAAGGGCCGGTGGAAATGTGGTCACTCCGAAACAGAGCTGAACCGAGCCGGGCTGCTGAAGTAAAGCCAGTGGAAAAGGGGCAAAACAGACTTCTTAATTTTGCTTCAGACTTAAGAAACAGATTTTCTAAATTTGTTTGCAAATTATTTTATTGAGTTTGCTGATTATTAATTCCAGTTTGCTGATCATTTTATTGAGGCTACCATTTCTCAAACAGAATTTTTAAGTTGAAATACACATTTTCATATAATTGCAACTTTTTTGCAATATGACGCAGCCTGAATTATGTATGCTGGTTTCAGTTTTATAATACATTCAAAGATGGACTTTGCTTTGTGTTCTGCAGGATAAGAACAAACTGATGGATGCTTTGAAGCATGCCTCCAACATGCTCGGTGAACTGAGGACATCCATGCTCTCTCCAAAAAGCTACTATGAGTTATGTATCCTTTACATTTGTATTTGTTGGTCTTCTGCTAGTCTCATGTCTTATGTCCCGTGTCACTGGAAAAACAGTTGAAGTACTGCAGAAAAATAGAATTTTCATAGATGGGCATTGATTGTTCTCATTTTCTTCCCCAAATGTACATATTTATGGGTCCCAACAGGCTACTGTAGAAACATTCTACAACCATCAGCACTTTATATATTCATCTATTTAACAGGGACAGTGCATCTTAACAGATTAAAGTTTGCTACTGATGGTCTGCAACAATAGTATGCAGGTGCTGGCCATAAAATTAGGATATCATGAAAAAGTAGATTTATTTCAGTAATTCCATTTAAAAAGTGAAACTTGTATATTATATTCATACATTACATACAAACTCATATATTTCAAATGTTTATTTCATTTAATTTTGATGATTACAAGAAAATCTCAAATTCATCATATCAGAAAATTAGAATATTACTGAAGACCAATAAAAACAAAGGATTTATAGAAATGTTGGCCAACTGAAAAGTATGAACATGAAAAGTATGAGCATGTACAGCACTCAGTATTTAGTTGGGGCTCCTTTGGCCTGTATTACTGCAGCAATGCGGCGTGGCATGGAGTCGATCAGTCTGTGGCACTGCTCAGGTGTTATGATAGCCCAGGTTGCTCTAATAGTGGCTTTTAGCTCTTCTGAATTGTTGGGTCTGGTGTATTGCATCTTCTTCTTCACAATACCCCATTGTGCAGTGGACACTCTTTGTGAATCTCCCCCACATTTTTGAATGGGTTTTGTTTCACAATCCTCTCCAGGTTGCGGTTATCTCTCTTGCTTGTACACTTTTTTCGACCACATCTTTTCCTTCCCTTCGCCTCTCTATTAATGTGCTTGGACACAGAGCTCTGTGAACAGCCAGCCTCTTTAGCGATGACCTTTTGTGTCTTGCCCTCCTTGTGCAAGGTGTCGATGGTCGTCTTTTGGACAACTGTCAAGTCGGCAGTCTTCCCCATGATTGTGTAGCCTATAAAACTAGACTGAAAGACCATTTAAAGGCCTTTGCAGGTGGTTTGAGTTAATTAGCTGATTAGAGTGTGGTACCAGGTGCCATCAATTTTGAACCTTTTCACAAGATTCTAATTTTCTGATATGATGAATTTGAGATTGTCATTTGTAATCATCAAAATTAAACGAAATAAACATTTTAAATATGAGTTTGTATGTAATGTATGAATATAATATACAAGTTTCACTTTTTAAATGGAATTACTGAAATAAATCTACTTTTTCATTATACTCTAATTTTATGACCAGCACCTATAGAGCTACAGATAATTTGCAACTTCATTAATTGGTTGGGCAATTCTATAAAATAGGCTTACATAAATTCATATAGCAAACAGTATAAAAATGCATACATTTATTTGCCTAAATGACCATGCATTCATCCTCAGACCCTCGCATAACCACATAGATGCACTGAGCTGCATTTATGTTCTAAGCAATGTAATACTAATTTACTTTTTCATACAGTGCCATGTTTACTTTTTCATTCATTGAAGCATATTATAAATAAACACATTTTTGGATTTCTTTTAGCCAAGATTTAGTCATATGGATGAACATTTTGAAATCAGTTATGACTAGGGATGTGCCGATCAGGGTTTTTTCTGCCGATACCGATCACCCCTGAGGGATGATCGACGATACCGATCCCCAATACCGATCACATAGTTATGATTTATTTATTTTTTATCATAAACTCTACCATTGCATTATGTGAAAAAAGGAACCATGAATTCACCTTAATTTAGACAAAAACTGGTTTTTTAATAACTTTTTCCAAGAAGAAAACTAAACAAAACAGGCATTGTGCAAATTAAACTGCTATCAATAATACTATCTTTAACAGACTGATAACATATGAGGCTCTGAAGAGGCAAAGTAATGCAAAAAGCCAAAATAAACCTCTCAACATTGACAAAAAATTCAAGTATAAAACTTAAAATTCAAAGGAAAATACAGGATCCATTGCGAAAACAATCCTGAGTTACTGAATGAAAACTTCCTGTTAGCATGGCGGCTAGCTGGTTACTGCTAGTTCTGATTGGCTGTTTCTGACTGAGAGGAGTAACAGGGAGGAGATTGATTATTTTTTAAAGATTATCTGTCTCATGTTAGGACAGAGAAAGTTTTAATATGTATGTAAAATGTATTTTTTAAAGTTAGATGCTGCAGCTTTAAACAGGTTCGTTGTGAGAGTCACTACCAGGTGGAGCAGAAGCGGCTCCGTGTCAAATATTACTAAATATTAAATATTACTATCTGTAGCGGAGCAGCGGTTCAACAGCGAGAGCAGAACCAGCGTCTTACATCGCAGCTCCAAGACTTAAATAATTTTACAGGTTATTTGTTTAGCTTTCTGACCGTCATGCTAATCCGGGTGAGTGTTTGTAGCTGTGCTGCTTTACCTGCTATATGATCTTCCATGTCTTTTTACTGCTTTGAGACTCGATGTAGCCAAACTCCGTCATTGTTTTTATGTCGATTAGCTTCTTGTGTTGATGCATTTTGACCTGCTTCAATTTTCCGCCGCAACTTGCAAACGTCCTCATTCACTCAGTGCGTTATAGTTGCACATCGCTTAGGATTTGTTGCTGCGCGTTTGCACAGTGAAGGAAAGACGAGACCAGCTGGACAGACAGGCTGGGAAATGAGATGCAGGTGATCGGTATCGGTAACAGAGCCAATGATCGCCGATCCCAATCATCATCAATTTCACGGAAATCGGCCGATTATGATAGCACCTCTAGTTATGACATTTAAGTCTGGGGTAATAATTTCCATAATATTGTACTTTTATATAATAATTCATTCTGATCAAACAAAGTGCTACATAACAGAGGATGGTAGTATCAGACCTTTCCTAATTAAATAATTAATTATTGAAGTATATTTTCTAGGTGAAAAAAGTTCTGATGCAGCTGTACTGCAAACCTATGTTGACATACTGTAAATCTATTAGCCAGATTTCGTGTAATGAAAAGACTGACTTTGCTTTAGTTCCTGACTGTGTTTCAGACATGGCCATCTCTGATGAACTGCACTATCTTGAGGTTTATTTGACCGATGAGTTTGCCAAGGGACGCAAGGTGGCAGATCTTTATGAGTTGGTCCAGTATGCTGGGAACATCATACCCAGGCTGTGAGTAATAATCTGGAAAAGTATGTTGTTTGTTCTTACTCTGTGTTTTTGAAGCGCTTTTGGGTCAATCAAAAATTATGTTAAATACCTTTATTGGAGCTAATCAAACAAAATAAATTACAATATAAAATACTACTTATACATCTAAAGCTATACATACATTTACCGTATTTTCCGCACTATAAGCCGCACCGGATTATAAGGCGCACCTTCAATGAATGGCCTATTTGAAAAATATTTTCATATATAAGGCACACCGCATTTTAAGGCGCATAGAATAGCTATAGTAGAGGCTGGAGTTACGTTATGCATCCACTAGATGGAGCTGCACTAAAGGATGAATGCCTAAAGCCACTTTGTTGACATAAGTGTCAACAAAACAGTCTGACTCGAGTCAGCGAGGAGAACCTTCCGCGACTGGGCCGGGGCGTGGCCTAGACGATGGTCACCCTTCTCTGTTCACACACAACATGTTCATGGAGAACGTGGTGCTAAATGACCTGCAGACGACCTGATTATAGACAGTCGGTAGGTAGATAGGTCAGTCAAACTTTATTAATAGATTACAAACCAGCGTTCTGACAACTATCCCAGCATGCACCGCGCACTTTTCTTCTACAGGGGAAAATAAAGTTGGCGGCTGCTTACCGTAGTTGCTGGACCTGTTGTGGCTCAAAATTGGTCCATATACTGTATAAGGCAAACCGGATTATAAGGCGCACTGTCGGCTTTTGAGGAAATTGAAAGTTTTTAGGTGCACCTTATAGTGTGGAAAATACGGTAATATAATGCTGACAGAATAGTGCTTTAAAAAAGCTATAATGCCCCAGATCCAGCCCTTTTTTGTTTGTTCAACTAAAGGAATAAAAATGGAGAACAAGTCCAAGCACCCTTCCCATTTCAGCTCCCCAATGTCAACCCCAGATATGTATACCCATATTTATAAGCAAAGCAAAAGAATGACAAGTACCATCAGTTGGTATTTCCTATTTACAAGTCCTTAAAATAGGAAAGAAAACATTGCCATTTTTGTAAGACTTTTCTGTAGATCTTGTAAAGTATAGAAGAGGATGTGCTGGTCTCGGCATCCTGGCGGCATTCAGTTTGTCACCTACCGCTGAGATCGACTCAAACAATATGAAATTATGAAATGAGGGGAAAAAAGCTATTTAGCCATCAGGACCACATCATCCGCAAAAAGCAGAGATGCGATCCTAAGGCCACCAAAACGGATCCCCTCAACACCTCGGCTGCGCCTAGAAATTCTGTCCATGAAAGTAATGAACAGAATCGGTGACAAAGGGCAGCCTTGGCGGAGTCCAACTCTCACCGGAAACGAGCCCGACTTACTGCCGGCAATGTGGACCAGACTCTGACACCGGTCATACAGGGACCTGACAGCCCGTATCAAAGGGCCCGGTACCCCATACTCCCGGAGAACCCCCCACAAGGCCCCCGAGGGACACGGTCGAACGCCTTCTCCAAGTCCACAAAACACATGTAGACTGGTTGGGCGAACTCCCATGCACCCTCCAGGACCCTGCTGAGGGTGTAGAGCTGGTCCAGTGTTCCACGACCAGGACGAAAACCACACTGCTCTTCCTGAATCCGAGGTTCGACTATCCGACGGACCCTCCTCTCCAGGACCCCTGAATAGACCTTTCCAGGGAGGCTTAAGAGTGTGACCCCTCTGTAATTGGAGCACACCCTCCGGTCCCCCTTTTTAAACAGGGGGACCACCACCCCGGTCTGCCAATCCAGAGGAACTGCCCCCGATGTCCATGCGATATTGCAGAGTCGTGTGAGCCAACACAACCCTACAACATCCAGAGCCTTAAGGAACTCCGGGCGGATCTCATCCACCCCCGGGGCCCTGCCACCGAGTAGTTTTTTGACCACCTCGGCGACTTCGTCCCCAGAGATTGGAGAGCCCAACCCAGGGTCCACAGGCTCAGCTTCTTCAACAGAAGGCATGTTGGTAGGATTGAGGAGGTCTTCGAAGTATTCCGCCCACCGACCCACAACATCCCCAGTCGAGGTCAGCAGCACACCATCCCCACTGTAAACAGTGTTGGTGCTGCACTGCTTCCCCCTCCTGAGACGCCGGATGGTGGACCAGAATCGCCTCGAAGCCGTGCGGAAGTCTTTCTCCATGGCCTCTCCAAACTCCTCCCACGCCCGAGTTTTGGCCTCAGTGACCACCCGAGCCGCATGCCGCTTCGCCCGCCGGTACCCATCAGCTGCTTCTGGAGTCCCACAGGCCAAAAAGACCCCATAGGACTCCTTCTTCAGCTTGACAGCATCCCTCACCGAAGGTGTCCACCAACGGGTTCGGGGGTTGCCGCCACGACAGGCACCAACGACCTTGCAGCCACAGCTCCGATAAGCCGCCTCGGCCATGGAGGCACGGAACATGGTCCACTCAGACTCCATGTTCCCCACCTCCCCCGGAACGTGTTCGAAGTTCTGCCGGAGGTGGGAGTTGAAGCTCCGTCTCACAGGGGACTCCGCCAGACGTTCCCAGCAGACCCTCACTACACGTTTGGGCCTGCCAGGTCTGACCGGCTTCCTCCCCCACCACCGGAGCCAACTCACCACCAGGTAGTGGTCAGTGGACAGCTCCGCCCCTGTCTTCACCCGAGTGTCCAAGACATATGGAAGCAGTTCCGATGAAACGACGACAAAATCGATCATCGAACTGCGGCCTAGAGTGTCCTGCTGCCAAGTGCACGTATGGACACCCTTATGCTTGAACATGGTGTTCGTGATGGACAAACCGTGACGAGCACAGAAGTCCAACAACAGAACACCACTCGAGTTCAGATCAGGGGGGCCGTTCCTCCCAACCACGCCCCTCCAGGTCTCACTGTCATTGCCCACGTGAGCGTTGAAGTCCCCCAGCAGAACAAGGGAGTCCCCAGGAGGGGCACTCTCCAGTACCCCCTCTAAGGACTCCAAGGAGGGTGGGTAATCTGAACTGTTGTTCGGCCCGTAAGCAGCTATTTATTAACTGCTTAAGTCATGTTTTAGACGGTTCTTGAAAAATTAATTGGTCACGGCTGATTTATTTTTTACAGCAGCCGCTCCCCTCTCTTGCAGGTACTGCGTACCTCCGCTAAATCTGACCGCTAAATCTGACCGTACCCACCTTCTTTCACCCCTGAGTATAGATATCGATTTACATAAATGTGAAAAGATTAACAGTTAATAATAGGTACTAATTGAGTACATAGAAAGTTACAACATGGTGGTCCAAAGTTATGTCATGGCTGGTCCAAAGTTAAAAAATGACTTTGAACCCCCTCTGCACTTCAAGACAAAATAAAAAAAATCTTTCATCTTATGTCTCTGATTTTTCATAGGTAGTGTCACCTTGTTTTCCCTTTTATAGTATGAAAAATTTTTCCTGAATTTTGAGAAGTCATTTAAGCCTCCCATATTTTCTAAATCTAACGTGTTTTATGGCAACCAGAGGTTAAAGCTCAATTTATTGAACAGTGTAGTGTCTCTGTGCTACAGACAGCTTTTCTGTCTAAATTAAAGTAATTTGAAGTGGCTTAATCAAATCAACACAAATAGCCATTTGGATTGTGGTTTTGTAGGCAGTTTGGTTATGATCCTACCACAGGATTTCCCCAAAAAACTTGCTAAGCCCGGTGGTCGGGACCCCAAGGCTGTCCACCAGTGTTCCACTGGGTTTTTGCATTAAAAGATGTTAAGTTGACAAGACATGTAACAATATTATATATCAATAATAAGAATGTAATAATGTTACTGGAAGATACTGCAGATGATATTTAGTACTACCCATAACTATAGTACTAACTACAGTACTAAACAACAAATCAAAAAAATGTAATTAAAATAAATATCAGTTATTTGCACTTCTGTTAAATACAGAAGTCAGTGGATCTAAAAACGCAATCTAATCCTGATCACATTTAGAACTGGCCCATTTCATAAGTGAACAAAGCAACTGCATAAGGCCTCCCCAAGCATCCAGTCAGACCATCTATGGTCTGTGTTAAAATGTTATCATTTTAACACAGACCATAGATATAGAAATATAACATTTGTTTATTGAGAATGTCAATACTGGTAAATTTGATGGTTTCAGCATAAAGATTTTAAGGAGCTGCAAGTTTGCTTTGTAAAAGTTCAAATAATAATTCACAATTTGATGCTGTAAGTTTAATCTTTGAGTATGAGCTCCGTTTGTTCACAATTACAATTATCAGCGATTGCTTTTAAGGTTGCCCAGTTAAACTATGCCCCTCTCCTGGGGAGATTTAATTTATGTGGCTTTAGTAGCTCTTCCATTTCTTGTCTATTGAGTTTTTATTAAGCACCACAGAAACTGTTTTGGATCCTCGAAACCCTATATAAAGAATATTTCTGATCTCTGCGAGACTGTGCGCAGCAACTCTATGTAACCGTAAGTAGACAAAGCATTTTATATGACACAGATTGATTTATCATGCCGCTGCAAAAAAAACAAAATTAAACCATTGTGGTGTATGACTACGAGATGAGTCTGACACCTCTTCCACAGGCTGAAGCACTGACCCTCCAATCCACAGTCTAAGCTGGAACACTTCCATAAACTCCTATTAGCTGCACTGCAGACACAGGGTCACTCACTGAGCAGGGTGTATTAGATGTAAACATACACGCTGCACATAATTCAACAGTGGACTGTTGATAGGTCAGGTTGTAGAAAAATAATTTCAAGTTCAAACAGTTTAAAATTCAAAAACTTGTATGTTACCTTCTTGTTTCCTTCCTCAGCTATCTTCTGATCACGGTGGGCGTAGTGTATGTCCGCTCCTTTCCTCAGTCTCGCAAAGACATCCTGAAAGACTTGGTGGAGATGTGTCGTGGCGTCCAACACCCACTCAGAGGTCTCTTCCTGAGAAATTATCTGCTGCAGTGTACCCGTAACATTCTTCCAGATGATGGGGAACAAGTGGAGTAAGTCACTTACATTTTTCCTTCAATTTCTGTGCTTTATAAATCATTTTAAGAAATGTTAAAGGACAATGAGAGTATGCTGTCAGTTTAAAACATGTTTTGTTTTCTTGTTCTTCAGTCTTTGAATTTGAGATGATACATTTCTGATAAGGAGTACCCATTTGCAAATGATAGACATTAGACAACCGAGTTAAAATGATAGTGGTTGTGCCACATCCACACATTGATTTGTTTTACACATCTACTCTTCCTTCCTTTTCACCTGGTGACATTATGTAGAGCTATGTATAGTGCTGCTTTTATTCTTTCATGCATGTTTGAAGAATCCTTGAATCTTCCATTGCAGTCATTTGGTTGTGCCTAAATGCTTGCTCAGGAAAGCGTTTAGGCACAACCATATCCACTGAGCCCCTTCTTGGAGCTCAGTGGATATGAAGCTGAGCTTCTGCCTCACAGAGAACCTCTGCCCTGTGGGAACAGTGTCCCCACTCCACTCCTCCAGACTTGTGGCAGCACCAATTAGTTAACACCTGGTGGAACTACTCAGTACAGTGCCTGTAGGAACGCTGTAAACATTCCTATGTTCATTGTTGTGATGACATGCGGAAGGTGGAGTGTTGGAAAGAGTAGGAGACACTTAAAGAGACAAGGCATCAAAGTCAAATTTCTTTAGGTCCTATTTGATATATACAATACTTTAATCACAACTGAAGTTATATTGTTACTTAATTCTGCTATAAAATGGCACTATGTGCTTAGAAAATATGTAATACTTTCTCCTTAAATCCATCCATCCTTCCATTGTCATATAAGCTTATCCCTAGTGGGGTTTCCAGGGGTCTTGGTGTCTATCTCCAGGGCAACAGGCGGGGTCTTCGTAGACAGGTCATCAGTCCATTACTTTCAAACATTTTATTTAAACAAATTGTGGGGCATTTATAAGTTGTGAGCTGAACAGCCTGAAAAATTACATAGCTTTTCAATATTCTTTCCCAAAATGCCTGTCTAAATAAATTAGATTATATATGTTAACTTTTCCTGTTGCAGTGTTGCTGCAAGTTTGACATCTCACTGTTGGAATATTTATTATTACAAATTTTCAGCTCTCACTCAAACTTTTTGGTTGGGTAAAAGAGGAATAAAAGTGTTAAGTCATCTTTGTTTTGTTTCTCAGGGGCTCAGAGGAGATGACTGGAGATATTAATGACTCCATAGACTTTGTTCTTCTGAACTTTGCTGAAATGAACAAACTGTGGGTTCGAATGCAACATCAAGGTCACAGCAGAGACCGAGAGAAGAGAGAAAAAGAACGACAGGAACTTAGGATACTTGTGGGCACCAATCTAGTTCGCCTCAGTCAACTAGAGGGTGTAAATGTGGACAAGTACAAACAGGTCAGTGAGCCTCTTTCTCCCAAAATATCATTTAAAGCTCTCGAGCGCAAGACGAGAACATTGCATTTCTGGTGTTAAGCTGGTCTGTTTTCTGTCATTTTAATTTTCATATGAATAATTTTTGAGTTTGGTTGCAAAATACTGAAACAGATGTATAACATAATATACAGACACTGCAACTTGAATTTGAGAAATGAGTAACCTTGAGAAATTCTAAATGAGCTTAGACATTCCAGATAGCACAACTAATTATAATGTGTTAAAATTAGTTTTTGAATAAGACTGAAAAATTGAGACACAAAAGATTTTCAGAGACCCAGACAAAGTAAGGTTTTCTGGCAACTTTTTGATTAAACAGTTCTCCAGGGGGGGCAGAGATACTGTAACAAACATCTCTGTCAGTTATTATTTCAGGGTTTCCCCCAGCGCAAGTAAGGCACTGTAAGGCAAGTAAGCCTTGCAGCCCGCCTTGCTTTACTAGCCCCCCGCCAGGCTAAGCGTTGATGTTTTTGTATATAAAAAATTTATAATAATAATAAAAAAAAAAAATATATATATATATATATATTTATATATAGCAAGATGGTGACAGCTTAACCAGGTGGCTCCCTGACAATGGACCTTACCAAGCCTCGCCCAGAAACGCCCCTCGGACTACATGTCTCACAAGCAAAGCCTTAACGCGCCTAGTTAACATGGTGTCGACTGACTCTACAGAGTATTTCTGAGTCGATTAGTTTAATATTTCTGCCAGATTTTAAGTTCATGTCATCTTTTTTGGACGACATCAATATGTTTTAGCCAGGTGATGCCTCTAACATTGTGCGAGTTGCAGCTAAATGCTACCGGTCTATGAGGAAAACAGCAGATCCTCACACCCTCATCATAAATATAGCTGTGGACAAGATCACTGACGCCTATTGTTCTTGCAAGGCTGAGTAAATCGGACATTCATGGTTTTGAGGGTGATTTTGAAATGACTGATTTTTGTTGTTTGCAATGTTGAATGTGCCTCTCTGCTCTGAATGAACA
Organism: Poecilia picta; assembly: GCA_033032245.1. NCBI lineage: Eukaryota > Metazoa > Chordata > Actinopteri > Cyprinodontiformes > Poeciliidae > Poecilia > Poecilia picta. Next base: position 761,919 of record CM065355.1, read on the forward strand.
GTGCAGAGCAGCAGCTAGCACTCAGTACTCTGTGCTAGCGTGGCTAACACTAAAAAGCCTTTTCAGGTGAAATAAAATCTTTAATGTATGTCAGATACGGGACACATTGCATATTGATCTGTTCAGCTGTAACAGACAGGCTTCAGGTGTAGAAGTTGTATCGGTGCTGCCATTATGCTGTACGTGGCTAAAAGGTTTTCATAATGGATGTGTTTATTATTGACTATTTTTTTTCATTCACTACACAAAGAAAGCAAATAATACTTACACCAGCAGACACTCCTTTGTTCTTATTGATCCTACAACGATTGAGCTGCGAATGCGGTCGTGAACAAGCTTTGATCCAATCAAGGCTTTCCGTTTCAGATTTTGGAAATCTGTGAATTTTAGTTCCACAAACATGATCAGGATACCTGACATCACCTGTACAGATTCCCCACTGATGGTGCACCATTGTTTTTCGAGTCCTGACGCTAAAACCTTCTGTCAGTCCGATACTCCACAATGTATATTAGCTTGAGTTTGTGAGACGGTAACCCACTGATCGCTGCGCTGTGACGTCAAATGGGCATTAGCCAATAAAAAGGTCGGCCTGGGGTAAGGTCCATTTTTTTAAAAAAGCAGAGATTATTTACAAATGTGGGATGTAAAATAAACTTAAAAGTGAGCCGGAATGCCCAAACCTATATCAAGGAGCACTCTGGTGTCTCAAAATCAATGCTAAGAGAAGAAGAAACGAACGAAGAAGGTATGGCTAGCCTCTCGGACTCGGAAGCTTCATTAGCAGCTAACGACTCAGTTAACGAGACAGCTAATCTACAAACTATTCTCCAAGAGCTAAGAGAATCACGTCGAGAAAATGGTGATGGCTTTCGAGAGATTAAAGAGGAGATAAAGAATGTAAACAGTATACTGGAAGAGGCAGAGACGCGCATCTTAGAAGCGGAGAACAGAATTGAGCAGCTAGCTATGAAGCTAAGTAAAGTACAAGATGAATTCGATGCTAAGCTGGTGGAACTCGAGGGGAGATCGAGAAAGGACAACTTGAGGCTCCATGGCATTGCAGAGGGCTCTGAGGATGGCTCATCGTTTATCTCAGCCTTCATAGACAACCTACTCTGAGATAAACTGGACATTCCGGCTTCACTCGACTTGAACATCGAAAGAGCTCAGCGCTCTTTGGGATCCAGAGCTCCGCCTGAAGCCCCCCCACGTTCCGTAATAGTCAAGTTCGGCGCATCCAAGGTAAAAGACAAAGTTCTAAAATGAGCCTGGTAAAAGAAAGGCTTCACGGTGGCGGGAAAAAAAGTCATAGTGGACCACGATTATGCTCCAGACGTGTTAAAGTGGCGACATGAACACACTAAGCGAAGCGGGTCCTCAGGGGAAAAAAGATCAAATTCCAAACCCTGTTCCCGGCCAAGCTGAGAGTATTTATTCTACGAGAACAACACGCGTGTCTACAACTCTGCAGCTGAAGCAACTAAAGACTTGGCACTCGAGGCTTCCAGATCACCGTTATCCAGCCATCAACGACATTGGTTGACAAGATAAAGAGCACGATGTGGACCAAGTCGGGAAAGAATGATAAAGAACAACGACCGAACGGAACACGGGAGGGATACAAGAAGAAACTGGACGAGTTCAGAAGAGATTAAGCACAACCACAGAGCGGATGGATCAAACATATCCAGGGTTATTATTTTTCATTATTATTTATCTTTTGATGTTGATTGGAGTCGGGGACTGCGCGCTACACTAACGCCACAGAGGTCAGAAGACCCCGCCACCAGAGGGCCCCTCGCAGCCACCAGAGGGCCCCTCGCAGCACACCCTCGCAGCCACCAGAGGGCCCCTCGCAAAGGCCACAGGTGCGCCGCGCCGCGTGGTTTTCCCTCAAAATCGCTCACAAACTATAAAAATTAGGTCGCTAACAAGACCAGAGGAAAGGGAGTCTTTAAATGGACATGTGTTGGTTTGTTTTACAACGCTAATATGTTTGAACTGTTCAGTTGTTCTTTGTTTGAGTAGCTTAGGGTTGTCATTTATTTTACTTGTTCTGAATATCCAGCAATATGCAATCCGTTACTTTTATCACCTCTTAGAATCACAATTTATAATGTAAAAGGAGTTCATAACCCAATAAAAAGGGCAAAAATATTAGGGAAAATGACAAAGAAAAAGCAAAGTGGTATTTCCTCCAGGAAACTCATCTCTCAGAGGTAGAGCATAATAACTTAAAAGAATGGGCTTTAATCAGGTATTTAGTGCATCACATAAATCAGGTCGTAGAAGGGAGTGGCAACCTTAATATGAATTTGAGATGAGCCATTAATATAAAGACAAAGAGGGTAGATATAATATTGTAACGGGCAGACTAGACCTGGTGGGGCAACCTGGTGTATGCCCCACCAGGTTCAGTGTGGACATTTTACAAACATATCTTTGATATAACTAAATCACAAGGCATAGTAATCTGTCGTGGAGACTTTAACGTAAGACTAAATCCTTTAGAAGATACCTCTAAACAATCCAGAGTTAATTACAGCATAGGTAGGAAGATCAGGAAGAAGATCAAAGAGCTAGGGATAAGTGACATTTGGCGCGAATTTAACCCCAGAAAAAGGGACTATACATTCTACTCTGCAGCTCATCATTCATATTCAAGAATTGATTATTTCTTTATGTACATCAAGGACTTAAGACTGGTAGAAAAATGTCATATTGGGCTGATGGACCTCTCGGACCATTGCCCACTTCACATAGCAGTAAATGTTAACAAAACAAAAAACCCGTTTCTATGGAGACTTAACTCTAGTATACTCAAGGGTAAAATTAAATAAGAGTTGAGGCAAGAAATTCAAACATATACGCAGGACAACGACAATGGAGAAGTCTCCCCTGCAATACTATGGGACGCCTGTAAAGCTGTCTTGAGAGGAAAAATAATTGCAAAATCATCTCTTTTAAAAAAACGAAGCTAGAAAAATTTAACAATTTGGAACAAGAGTTGGCCGAATCGGAAAAAAAACAAAAAACAAAGTAGATCTTAAAACTGTAGAGAAAATAAAAGAAATCAGAGATTAAATTAATCAAGAACTACAGTCCAGTATACAGAAGAAACTCTTATTCCTAAAACAGAATTACTATGAAACAAGCCCAAAATCATCAAAATATCTAGCATACAGACTTAAAAAGCAACAGGAGGAAAGAACTATATACAAAATTAAAGAACCAACATCTAATAAAGTTACCTATAAAAATATAGAAATAAGAAAAAGCTTTGAAAAATACTACCAAATAAATGCTGAAAAGAACAAGAAGGAATGGAGGAAACCAATGTACTTCTGAATAAATTGTTGCTGCCTACCGTATCGAACGAGCAAAATGAAATTCTGACCAAAAACATAACAATTCAAGAAATTGAAATAGCAATAAATAAATTGAAACTTAATAAATCACCAAGACCAGATGGATTTAATGCTGATTGGTATAAGAATCTAAAAGATCTGTCTCCCATCCTTCTAAGAACATTTAACTGGGTTCTAAATGGGGGTCAAATTCCTCCCTCCTGGAAGGAAACAATGATAACAGTTATTCCAAAAGAAGGTAAAGACAAACTAAACTGTTCAAATTACCGCCCAATCAGTCTACTTAATCAAGATTATAAAATCTTTACTTCCATATTAGCCAAAAGATTGGCGCTTATCCTCCCAGATATAATAAATTTAGACCAGACAGGGTTCATAAAGAACAGATGAACAAGAGACAATGTCAGAAGAACCCTAAACGTGATCAACCAATTATATTGGGCTTAGATGGACAAAAAGCTTTTGATACTGTGGACTGGTCATTCTTATTCAGAGTTTTGTCAAAATTCAACTTCTCCAGCAAATTTATAAAGATAATTCAGGAACTGTAGAATAAGCCTACAGGTAAGATTCGGATCAATGGGGTTCATCAGGAGAAATAAAAATTGAACGAGGGTGCAGACAAGGATGTTCCATATCCCCATTGTTATTCGCCATATTTATTGAACCTTTAGCACAATGGATTAGGCAAAATACATGGCATAACGATAAACCATAACGAACAAAAATTAGCACTATTCACGGACGATATATTAATCTATCTGGCGAGACCTCTGGAATCTCTCCCAGAAGTAAACAAAATATTTTTGGAGTACGGGAAATTTTCAGGTTACAAACTGAATTCCCACAAATCTCAGGTCTTGACATTCAAGTATTCACCAGACAATATTGACAATGAAAACTTCAAAATAAATTGGGCCATGGACTCAATTTTATATACCTGCGAGTGACCATTCCTAAGGACTTAAAGAATATTATCTCAGCAAATTATGACCTTTTAATGACTAAAATAAAAAATGACGTATCCAGATGGAACCTGATTTGGGCCTTATGCAAAGAGTAGAAGCTATCAAAATGATGATGTTGCCAAAACTACTATACTTTTTTCAGACCCTACCAGCAGAACCACCCAAATCCATGTTCCAAGAAATTGACAAGCTGATTTTGCGATTTATTTGGCATGGGAAACAACCCAGGAGCAGATTTAAAACATTACAACTGAGTAAAAGTAAAGGAGGCCTCTCACTCTCAAACATGAGCGATTACTACAAAGCAGCACAAATAAACCCACTGGTAGAGATGTGTGACCCCTCCTACACAGCGAAATGGAAAGAGATTGAATGTTCAAATAGTGGTGTCCCCTGCAAGCAGCAAATGGAAATATAGACTTAATAAAAGACCGTAAAGATCTCAATCCATGTTCAGAAACGGCTCTTAAGACCTGGTCAAAATTAGTAAAAGAAAACAAGAGTCCTGTCTACCAATCAGATGGATAGCATACGATCAAGACTTTATCCCAAATAAAACAGATAATACTTTTAAAAAATGGATTGAAAAGGGCTTGGTAAAATACAATGATCACTTATATCACAAAGATTGCCTGAGAACCTTTCAAGATATTAAACAAAAATATGGTCTTGAAAACAGAGATTTTTATCGTTATCTACAAACCCGGCATTACTTAGAAAAATCAAATAAGGCTGATCCAGACAGAACATTTGTTGGTATATTAAATATCTTTCTAAAATCATATCAATCAACCTCCATTAATAAATTAATATCCAAATTGCAAGGTTCCCCCCAGTGTATTATAAGCATGGCGGCCCGACATGCTTTACTAGCCCCACCGCCAGGCTTAGCGTTGCGTCGTTTCAGCTGTTTGGGATTCCCCTCGGTAATTTCCCCTCAGAAAGCAGGTGGAGAATCCGCGCTTTCTGATTGGCTGCCTGTCACATTCAGCGTTAAGCTCCCAGGACTCACACTGGAGCTGGGATAATCTCCTGAATAGGTATGCTATAGATCAATGTAAGAAACTGAATAGAAGATTCTATAAGACTGTTCACCTTCTGTGAACAAACGTGATACATATGTTTAATGTTGTTCCTCAATAAAAACTTGAATTTAAAAGAGAAGTTTATAGTTTACATAGTATAGTATCCATTTATAAGAGCAGACCAATCACATCGCTGGCGCCTCTGCACGTTGCTCCTGCGCTGCTGATTTTTTTAAGTTTACCTCAGCGCGGAACCTGCACGCCTCCATTCACTCAAACTCGACACAATTTACTTGTATGGATATTTATATCAAAGCCCTGCGTGGAATTATTTTTCTTTGGAGAACTCTATATCAAGGTAAAAGTTTAAAACCCACTGTGTTAGCACTGGCTGTGCACCTCTATATGAACCACAGGAATAACTTGTAGTTCCGCTTTCAGAGGTGCATTGAGGGAACAGTGAGGAATGATTCATCTTTGTCGACAGAATTATGTACGGCGTTTACATTTCAACACGCCGTCCAGTATGTGGCTCTGTCTTCCCTGTAAAGTTTATGTCGTGTTCCCGGTTGGCCGGAGCATTAGTGGTTAACGAACCAGCACTAAGCTCATCATGCAGATTCAACCCGGTGAGGAGGCCTTTCGTAGTCACACGTCACGATGGTTTTATTTTTTTTATTTATTTTCGTATTATTTTTCCAGTTACACAAAGCATCAAACCATACCAAATGTTTTGTCTACTTAGTCAGCCAGAGTTCATGTGTGCAGCCGTGCACAGATCAGAAAAACTCATCCCACAAACTTGAGCATCTTTGCGCACAGTGTAGCAGATTTAACTAATCATGCAGGGCCGGTCCAAGGCTGCATGAGGCCTGGAGCAGAATTTACTTATGGGCCCCTTTTGTTGCTAAACACAACAGTACCGCTTACAGCTTCTGTGTTAAATTTAGTGAAATCTGGGCGAGGGGGACTAGTTTTATTGGCCAGCCTATAAACAGTCAGTTTACTAATTTGTATTTGTGAACAAACAGAGCTCAAACTCAGCTTGTTGCTGTGGTAACAAAACAATCTAACTATGAAGATCGGTCTTTGAACTCTTACAAAATAAACTTGCCAGCTCCTTAAAATCTTACATTTAAATGTTAAACAATTTAAAATATTTTATTTTATCTATGCTGAAACCATCAAATCAAATTCAGCCGCATTTATAATCTCAATAAAAAAAATGTTACATTCATATATCTGTGGTCTGTGTCAAAATATTAGCATTTATGGAGCCACTGAAGCTCTGGGGGGCCTGATGGAGCCGGTGACTTAATTTGGATTAAACAGAAGTCCAGATAATTGATATTCATTTTAATTGTATTTTTTGATTTGTTGTTTTTAAGACTAGTTGTGGGTTTACTTTAAATAGCATTTCACTGACTATGTTTTCCCGTAACACATCATTACTCGTTAATATTTTTTCTTTTCCTGTCTAATTAACATCGTTTAATACAAAAACACTTTGGACTGCCCCAACCACCGGGCATCTTTGGCTAACATTTTCTTAAACAGGTGAAGTGTTTCCCACTGAGGATTTGTAATCTGGATGAACAAATGCATAGATCAGATTAGATGAGCTTTTCTGTCAATCACAATACACTAAGGGCTGTGATTTAAATAACTGCTAAATATTTCTCTCTGAAGCATAATCTAAATAACATGGTAAATGGACTAAAATTAAATGGTTCTTTTTTAATAATTTTGACCACTTGAGGGGCTGTAAAGTTGTTTTAAAATTCCTGTCTATATCAAACCTGACGCAAGAGAAATTTGACGTTAGTTAAAGCTACAATATGCTTGGCCAAGTGAGAAGGTCCTCGCTGCAGCAAACAGGAAGGGGCGGGACGGACCACCGTCAGCCTCATACCTTATATGGAAATGGGACCATTGCAATCCGGAAGTGAAGGGGGCGCTATTTCCTGTATTATCCGCGGTCTCCCGTTTTTATTTTCTTTTGAAATATGTGTTATATCTTCACCTTTAGGAAGGAGTTTCACTCTCAGTATGTATTTGAACTTCAATATTTTATTTACTTATGGGCAGCTCACAGTTTTTAACAAATTCTGTAGTTTTCGGTGAACTTCTAAATCTGCTCCTTAGTCCCATCTTTTCGGGGTTTACTGCTGCCTCTAGTGGCCTGGCGGTGGTAACACAACTAATATAATCACGTTACTAAATCAGAATACGACGTCTTTATTAATTTCGGCATTACTGGCACCGTAAAAGATAAATTATCTCATAAAGCACCATATTTTACACTTTTTTAAGGATGTAGAGCTAATTAAATGACAAACAATACTTTTATAAATTATGAATAATATCTATATCTCCATTAATTATAGGAGGAAGAAAAGAAATAAAGAGACATGAAAAACAACATGATCATCTATAATAAAAAAAATACCATTTGCATTATATACGTAAAAAAATTGATTCAGCAAAAGTCAATAACAAACAAATTAGGAATAACAACCCAGGTTGTTAAACAGATAAAAGCAAAAAAAATCACATTTTTGTTTTCATGGTGCCATGTACGTTATTCTGAGATACCATTTATGGTAGAGTCTTATATATATAGGAAAAAATAAGATAAAACTATTTATAAACGATAAATCATATTCATAGAATCACATTATCAAAATTTGTGAATAGACAAAACACGTACACATTTACCACAGCACGCTATAGGTAAATGTTATTTAGTTTGGTTAAGAATAATTATTGCACTGTCAATAAATAACTTCTAATAGATGTTCTTAGTTCCTAAAGGAACATTTTAACATCTTCATGAGCTCAGAGGGTCAAACTGATAAATATGACAATTGATGCTCTTTGCTAGAATATTTCTTGCTGTCTTCCAATGTTCTTTCAGCAAACAGTTGAGACAGAGATGTTTTTGGTTTCACCACTAATACTTATAACTGCCATTATAACTGCCATTCAAAGTATTATTAAAAGATTGTCTGTTAATCTGCAGCTCATGTGACCAAACCAGCTGAGGAGATGAAAAGTTAAAACTTGAGTTAAAATGTTGTTTTAATTTGAGTTGAGTTAAAATTCTAGTTAGAATGTTAAGTTTTAACATTTTAACATAACCTCTAGTTGGGTCTTCTACCTTTAAGGTCTTCTTAAAGATAGAGTCTCTGAGAACAGTTCTTAAAGATATAGTCAGTGTTTTCAGTAAAGTTGAGCTGACTGTCCAGGAATGACACAAGGAATTTGGCCACAGTTTCAACAGGTTGGCCATCAAGTGAAACTGGAATCACTTTCAATTCTTGTTTATGTCATTTAATTAGCTCTACTTCCTTAAGAATATGGAAAGGTTTGTTCTTTTGTTGGGGAATTTATCTTTTACTGTTCCAGTAATGCCAGAAATAATAAAGACTTTGGTATTCTGATTTAGTAACGTTATTATGTTAGTTGTGTTACCACCGCCAGGCCACTAGAGGCAGCAGTAAACCCCGAAAAGACAGGACTAAGGAGCAGATTTAGAAGAACACCGAAAACTACAGAATTTAAGAACTGTGAGCTGCGCTTAAGTAAATAAAATGATTGAAGTTCAAATACATACTGAGAGTGAAACTCTTCCTAAAGGTGAAGATATATCACAGATTTAAAAAGAAAATAAAAAGGGAGACCGTGGAAATACAGGAAATGGCGCCCCCTAAACTTCCGGAGTGCAATGGTCCCATTTCCATATAAGGTATGAGGCTGACAGTGGTCCGTCCCGCCCCTTCCTGTTTGCTGCAGCGAGGTGGACTTGGGCCAAGTTGGAAATGCTGTATTTCCAATAAATTTGACAATGTTCATATATCCAAGATTTTCTTCTTTCCTGGACGCAGAATTAGGATTACAATTGTCAGATATCTCAGCTTTTATACAGTCTGGAACGCATCATCTCACTTGAGAATCTCATGCAATTAGAAATCCTTAAGTTGAAAGTGCAGTAAAGCTGAGCCATGCGCTTGTGTTGACCAATCCGTCCACAGCTGCTGATTCGTGCACACGTTTTTGGCAATTTCTATGCATAGGGTTTTATTACTTGTGCAGTTTGAAACATGTAAATTATACATAAATGACTGTTAAGGTACATATTTAAGAATTATGTTGTATGCATTGAAATTTTATTTTACACATGGGATCTTATAGTACTCTTTATGAATCTTTCTGAGATTGATTTAGCTCCATACAATACAGTTCATCAGTTAATTACAATAAACATGATACATGCTTTACTCTGTTTGTTGTGCTGATTGCACATTATCCCTCTGAGGAACAAATTAAAGACTATTCTTTTCTGTCCTACACTATTCTCTTATTCATGTATCTTTTATGCATAGTGAGCATTGCAATAGAATTATTGCCTTTCCTGTTGTCCACAGATTGTCCTTCCTGGAGTCCTGGAGCAAGTTGTGAACTGTAGAGACTCATTGGCTCAGGAATACCTAATGGAGTGCATTATTCAGGTATATGGTGCAGATTTTCTTTCTTTCTGAGATTCTGCTTTTACCAAGAGTAAAGGTCTTAGAAACATCTTGCATGATAGTAAGTATGAATATTATGGTGTCTGCAAACAGAAAACGTATTTTGGGAACATTTGTTCAATTTCTTAGCCCAAGGAAACAAGATTTATAGTGAATGGCAGGGCTACACAATTACAGTCTGAGCTAATTAGTATTTTGCAAGGCATGACATCTTTTACTGCTGTAAGCAAGGAGACTTCTGCTGAAAGACTTTTGACTATATTTTTTCAAAAGTATGAATTACAGCAAAACACCCTTCTGAAACATACACACACTGCATGCATAAATTAAAATACTTTCATAGCACTCAATAAAAAAATGGATTGTTTGTGTTGCTGATTCTGACTGGTTTGTTCCACATTTAGGTTCATTGGAACAGTAACTGTTTAAATGTATTCTCATGGTAAAGATGTCAAACATGGATGAAAGTTATGTACTGATTTTGTTAGCTCTGTCAATCAGCCGTCTGCTCTTCCTCAATGTGTCTTCAACTCTCTGTTAGGTTTTTCCTGATGAGTTTCATCTTCAGACCCTGAACCCTTTTCTGCGTTCCTGTGCTGAATTGCATCAACATGTCAACGTAAAGAACATCATCATTGCACTTATTGACAGGTAAGCCAAAGGTTTTGCACTTTCTTCACCGTAGATGAAAACCTTTTGTAGTTTTTGTATTCCTAAGCCTTCCACAGTAACAAATTATCTTTTAATGGATATATATTGAAATCATGACAATTGCCCACAGTTAGGTTGCAAGTAATTGCAGACATCTAAGCATACCTTCACTTCATGTTTTCTGTGTTTTTCATACTCTTATGCGCATTGGAGTGGACATGTACAGGTGCTGGCCATAAAATTGGAATAATATGAAAAGTTCTGGAAACCACTGCAGAAATATTTACAGTAACGGTTTAGAGTGGTTGAGCTGAAAAGCTGCAGTCAGGATGGATCTTTTACTTGCAGCATCTCTGGAACGAAACAGTCTCCTCCTTCAATTGCTAAACATTTTTTTAGAGTCATACACAGAACAATCTAAATTAGATTTTACATGCTATATATACTATGTGCCGTTTCCTCTTTCAGACTTGCTCTATTCGCTCATAGAGAAGATGGTCCAGGCATTCCACCTGAAATCAAATTGTTTGACATTTTCTCTCAACAAGTGGCCACTGTTATTCAAGTAAGATACCTACAAGTCCTTCTCAAAAAATTGGCATATTGTGATAGTTCATTATTTTCCATAATGTAATGATAAAAATTAAAGTCTCATTTTAGATTCATTGCACAACAACCACCATTTCAGGTCTTTTATTGTTTTAATACTGATGATTTTGGCATACAGCTCATGAAAACCCAAAATTTATATCTCAAAAATTAGCATATTTCATCTGACCAATAAAAAAAAGTGTTTTAATACCAAAAAAAGTCAACAATTATGTTCAGTTATGCACTCAATACTTGGTCAGGAATCCTTCTGCAGAAATGACTGTTTCAATGCAGCATGGAGGCAACCAGCCTGTGGCTCTGCTGAGGTGTTATGGAGCCCATGATGCTTCGATGAGCCTGAAGCTCATCCAGAGTGTTGGGTCAACTTTCTCTTCACAATATCCCACAGATTCTCAATGGGGTTCAGGTCAGGAGAGTTGGCAGAAAAATTGAGCCCAGTAACACCATGGTCAGTAAACCATTTACCAGTGGTTTTGGCACTGAACAGGTGCCAGGTTGTGTTGAAAAATTAAATCTTCATGCTTCCATCTGCTGAAAAGCTTTATGGAGATGAAGGGCTCCAGAACCTATAGCTGCTGCATTGAACTCTGGCCTTGATAAAACACAGTGGACCAACACCAGCAGCTGACATGGTTCCCTAGACCATCACTGACTGTGGACTTCTGGATTTTTTAGCATTTCTTTCTCTCCAGTCTTCCTCCAGACTCTGGCACCTTGATTTCCGAATGCAATGCAAAATTTTCTTTCATCCGAAAAAAGTCCTTTGGACCACTGAGCAACAGTCCAGAGCCGCTTCTCTGTAGCTCAGGTCAGGCGCTTCTGCTGCTGTTTCTGGTTCAAACGTGACCTTTGACCTGGGGAATGCAGCACCTGTACCCCATTGCCTGCACCGCCTGTTGCACGGTGGCTCTGGATGTTTCTACTCCAGACTCAGTCCGCAGGTCCCCCAAGGTCTGGAATCGGCTCTTCTCCACTATCTTCCTCAGGGTTCGGTCACCTCTTCTTGTTGTGCAGCGTTTTCTGACACACGTTTTCCTTCCCACTGAGGCGCCTTGATACTCTGGGAACAGCCTGTTGGTTCAGGAATGTTTTTCTGTGTCTCACCCTCTTGCTTGAGGGCGTCAATGATGACCTTCTGGACAGCAGTCAGGTCAGCAGTCTGACCCATGATTGCGGTTTTGAGTAATGAACCAGACTGGGAGTTTTTAAAAACCTCAGGAATCTTTTGCAGGAGTTTAGAGTTACTTTGTAGATTCAGATTATCAGGCAAACTGCTCATTCAGAGAACCTTTTCATGATATGCTAATTTTTGAGACGGGATTTTGGGTTTTCATGAGCTGTATGCCAAAATCATCAGTATTAAAACAATAAAAACCTGAAATATTTCAGTTGGTGTGCAATGAATCTAAAATATGACAGTTTAATTTTTATCCTTACATTATGGAAAATAATGAACTTTGTCACAATATGCTAATTTTTTGAAAAGGACCTGGATATTAATACACACACAACTGCAAAAATATATGCATCTTGCGCATGACTAGAGCAAACAAGTTGAGTTTTAACAGTATGGTGTACAGACTTAACATACTGCAGAATTATGTCTTTTTCAGTCACGCCAGGACATGCCATCAGAGGACATAGTGTCTCTGCAAGTGTCTCTCATCAATTTGGCTATGAAGTGCTACCCTGACCGTGTTGACTATGTGGACAAAGTTCTGGAAAGCACAGTAGAAATATTTAACAAGCTCAACCTGGAACAGTAAGTTTGCAAATTCAGAAAAGCATAAGACTGAACTGATGTATGTGCAGCGTCAGTGTTTAGTTTGCTTATTTGGACCCTCTTTTATTCTGTAGCATAGCAACTAGTAGTGCTGTGTCCAAAGAACTTACCCGTCTTTTGAAGATCCCAGTGGATACATACAACAATGTGCTCATGGTGCTCCAACTCAAGCACTTCCCACCTCTCTTTGAATACTTTGACTTTGAGTCCCGCAAGACCATGAGTTGTTACGTACTGAGTAACACGCTGGAGTCCAACACCATTATTGTTTCACAGGAACAGGTTTGTACAAATACTTCAGTTTCTGCACAGTCTTCTCTTTTTCCTATACTCACAATAAAAGCTTTCTAGTAGCAATATTTCATCCATTGACATGTGATAAACATACATTTTATGCCTATACTCCTTTAATTCTTCTTATAGGAAGCTGATCAAGGTGAAGATCAGCTTTATTTATTCAAGTTTGTGCACAGAAAGGATGACACTGATTTCTGTTTCAGTTTGCTCTCAACATACAGACATTTTAAGTATAAACGTATATTTTTTCTGGGAAGAACAAATGAGAAGAGCAGGAAAAGAAAAGAGCTGTGAAATACTCTTATTGCTCATAAAAATGACCAGCAAAAGTGCCCAGCAGATCATGCGTGTTGACTTGCTTCCAAATGTTTTTGTCAAATAGCACTGTGTAGTAGAGACAGAAAGGTAAAGGTCTGTGTCCTGGATGTGTGGGAACTGCAGAGATTTATCTACCTTTTTCCTGACCCCAGACTTGCACAACTCCTGGTTGTAGGGAGATCAGCCCTGATCTGCTCTGCAGTCTAATCATGTCCTCTTTTGTGGCTAAGCCAATCCACACAGTGATTGACAAACACAGAGCAGACTTAATAATAGCCATGAAGATGACCAGCATCTCCTGTGGCAGGTTCTACTTCCTATGTTACTGCAGAGAACGCAGGTTTTTTCTTACTGCGCTTTCTTCCAAAGATATGTGAGGATTATCTCGGGTTCCAAGAAAAGGTGCATCCCAAGACTGAAGAGTAGCACAATAGACAGTGTTGCTGAGTAAACAGAGGGAGGGGATGTGAGGGGTTTTCCCTGCTAGTCAGTTGTCATTTGCACAGTCTTAACGAGTTAAGCTCTAGGTGGACCAGCTAACCAACCTTGACTTCTATGCACAGACTTGTTTACAGCACCAGATGGGGGGTGTCAGTGGTGTCTTATGCTAAGTTTAGTTTCACAGATTTTCACATATGGGTCTACCATGTGTTTACATTTGTAAACAGAGAAGATCACTGAAGAGAGAACACATCTCTGAGGGACTCCAGTGCTGATAGTTTTTATTAATTAGAAGAGGCAGCTCAGCCTCATCTCCTGCTGCCTGCCACTTAGGAAGTGGGCACTGTGAGCGAAGTGTACTATGTATACTATGAAGCTGTATATATTGGAGGGGAGGCCGATCGCCGATTACTAATCTTTAAAAAGTCTGAGCTGCCAATTCCAATTTTGACTGATAACTTTTTTGTCTGAAATGTCACCAAATATTGCAAGAAAGTCAGAGTTGGCAACAGTGAAGTGACTATTGTTAAATGCAAATGAGTTATTAGTCATGATCTGGTCAGCTGGTCTATCAGTTAAACCTCTCAGAGGACAGTGTCATTTTTCAAACCAACTGCCGAGTACAACAAATTCATACTGTATTATACATATTTTTAAATGATTGCTATTTCTACATACTAATTCTATGTATATGTAGGTGGACTCAATCTTAAGCTTGGTTTCCACACTGATACAAGACCAGCCAGACCAGCCAGCTGATGATCCTGACCCCGAGGATTTCGCAGAGGAACAGAGTCTTGTTGGCCGCTTCATTCATCTTTTCCACTCTGAAGATCCTGATCAGCAGTATCTTGTAGGTTCTTCCCTTAATCTGTTGTTGGAGAATGGTAATTTCTAATAGTGTCGTACTGTAATGAGCTGCTTGTTATGGAAATACTTTCATACCAGAGGCCTGTTGTCTAACGCTGTTTTAAGAACAAATAGTACTTTACAAAGGGCTTTAGTGTGTTAGAGGGAGATGTGTGGTGTTCACTGACGATGAAGATGGCAGTGATGCATTTGCTGACTGTAATGTTGTTTTTGGGTTTTAGATTCTTAATACCGCCCGGAAACATTTTGGTGCTGGAGGAAATCAGAGGATCCGCTACACTTTGCCTCCTCTGGTGTTTGCTGCCTATCAGCTGGCCTTTCGATACAAAGCCAACTCATCAGTGGTCAGCAGAACTTTTATTTTCCACCATCCCACCTGCTACACTCTGTTGGTATTGAAATACTGAAATGTTTCCATTTTTAGGATGACAAGTGGGAAAAGAAATGCCAGAAGATCTTTTCCTTTGCCCACCAGACTATCAGTGCACTTATCAAGGCTGAGCTTTCTGAGTTGCCTCTGCGACTGTTCCTGCAGGGGGCGCTGGCTGCTGGTGAAATTGGCTTTGAGAATCATGAAACGGTGGCATATGAGTTCATGTCACAGGTAGAGTAAATGTTTGTCTCTTGTGCTAAAACAACTAGAGCTGGATCAGACAGAACATCATATTTGTGTTTCTATCTCTTTAGGCCTTTTCTTTGTATGAGGATGAGATTAGTGACTCCAAAGCCCAGCTGGCCGCCATCACTCTGATCATCGGCACCTTTGAACGAATGAGATGTTTCAGTGAGGAAAATCATGAGCCTTTGAGGACTCAATGTGCCCTGGCTGCTTCCAAACTTTTAAAGAAGCCAGACCAGTGCCGAGCCGTCAGCATATGCGCCCATCTCTTTTGGTCGGGTCGCAGCACTGACAAAAATGGCGAAGAGGTGTGTGTCTCATTTTATGCCTGCTAATTCCACAGAAAATATGTTGATAGATCACACATGCAAATATATGCTAAAATGGTTTTAGGGTGGAAACATTTGAAATCGGTGCTCTCAAACTCCCTTCAAGTGCCAAATTCCTGAGACTTTTAGATGTGTTCCTTGTTCTAAAGCAGGAGTGTTGAACTCCAGTCCTCAGGGGCCGCTGTCCTTCAGGTTTTAGATGTGCCACAGCTACAAAACTCTGGAATGAAACGGCTTAATTTCCTCCTCCTTGTGTAGATGAGAGCCTTGCTAATGACCTAATTATTCTATTCAGGTGGCGCAGCAGAGGAACATCTAAAGGTTGCAGGACGGCGGCACCTGTGTTCTAAACACTTAATTCAATGTGACACTGTCTCAGTAGCAGCAGTCGAGCTCCCAGAGCTGCTAATGAGTTCATATTGAACCCAGTGGTGCTGAAGCAGAGACATGTAAAAGTTGCAGGACTCTGGCCCTCAAATTACTTACCTCAAACAACCATAAACATGATTTGAATTGAGGTTTTGTTTTTCTTTTTTGACGCAAACAAATATCAAAATGATGAACAGTTTATCTGGTGATGACTAAGATAACAGTTTTTATTAAACTGAATGATGTAAAGTATTTTTGAATTGAAACAATGATTTTCAAGCAACTTAGAAAAGGTTCCTACCAGCTCAGAAAACATCAACACATCGAAGGTTTAAATGAGAAATACATCAAGACAGACTGTTTCGTATGTGTGTGTGTGATTTCAGTCTGGTTCTGATTGACAAGGACTGAATATTTAATTCAACAATGCAGCTTATCTCTGAATTCCCTTTCAACACAGAAGACAAAATAAAAAAAAGTCTGAATTTTAATCAGGAAAGTCTGAGATTTTGCAACCAAAACTGGGCCCATATTCTCAAAGATTCTCCAATTAGTTTTGGAGAGTTCATATCTGAGCCTAAAACTTCTTTCTGAGCTTAAGACTGATTCAGCCTGCTGCTAAGAGCAACTGAGCAGGGAGAGGACAGACATTCCTGAGGTGTGGTTGACCCTGAAAACATGAAACGAGACTTAAAAAGCAAACACATACGATGCCAGTAGGGAATTAACAGATATGAACCAATCCTACAGTCTCGTTGGAATTAAGAAATGTGTCGTATGATGTTGAAAGTATGCAAAATTCAATTGCCACACAGAATCAACATTTTTGAACGCACCTTTTTATTTCTGTGTCATTGATTGGTCAGGACTTTTTGTCATGCTGGGCATTTTACGAGTTGTTTATTTGATAGTAAAGTGGAGCCTCAGCTGTCAGTCATTTACCGTCATTACTTGCTTGTATAAAATGACCAACATAAAGTGGAAAAGAAAAGATTTGAAACCAAACAAGACAGGAGCAGAGCCTGCTGTTGGCAGAACTCTATCCTTTTCATAGAACATTTCGTTTTGATGGTTTTCCACCATCTTAAGGCCCCACATATTCAGGTGTATGTAACCACACAGACTCTGCGTACCGACTACCTAAAATTCACTTGTCACAAATTCCCTTATTTCACACAGTCCTAATGAGAACTAGGAAGTTTGATGGGCTATTTGGGCGTCTAGCTCTGTTTCTTCTCCATCTGGGAAACCTCAACTCTTCTGTCAGTGTGGGACAGAATGGCAGTCGCTCTCAGCGCAGCGGATCGGGGCGAGAAGCAGCAGGACGCTGCACTGGATTCAACTGTAATCAGATGGGATCCGTACATGATACGCTTAATTTAGAATGAAGGCACAATTGTGGTCGATGTAATAATTTGTGCAGCAATCCAAAACAAGCATAAACTCTATCATCAGTACCTGCCGTTGTTCTAAAAAAATAAAGAAAATGTCAGACTCAGCTTTTCAGACCACCTTTCTGCTCTGCTGCTGATAAAGTCTGAGATGATGTTCTGTTTTTTTGTTCTTTTAATTCTGCATAATACATCATCTCGATATTTACGTAAATATAGCTAACAAACCTTGTTGCCTTTAAGCATTTTCACTTCACTGCACACTTCACACACATGTTGATGTTGACCTTAAAACACTATTAAATTGTGTAACCTTATCAGCCTGGTGTAAGCTTGATGTTAACACTGTTTCCACCAGGTAGTTGAATGTGAAACACCAGGAAACGTGTATGCAGTCATAAAAATGGATCTTTGTGCAGGCATGGCTGGCGATGTTTCCTTTGAGTCCATGTACAGTTCATGCAGACTGAAGTACATGTGGGGCCTTTTGGCTCTCGAAGTCGTCCTCACTACTAAAATGTTGTCACTTTAAGAGCCCTGCTAGGCCTAAGTTGCTTTGTGAATAACTTTCATCTTACCAAGTTAAAATCCAAATTAAAATCTTAAAATTCCAGAAATTGTATGAATTTTGCTACTAGCCCCCAGTGACGTCAATTTTAGAATTGTGGAATTCTAGAATCAAAAGAATTCTTAGTGTTATGATTCATTTAGAATATGAGTGAAATGTGTAAATAAATAATGATGTAGAGGTCCACTAATAAATAAAGATTTATTAGCTCTTCAGAGCTAGAGTTATTCACTTCACTCTGTCAGCAGAATATTTGAACATTTTCATGGTGTCACATGTAGTAAACATTTAAACCATTATACAAGGTAAAAATATTGCCTGTCATACCTTTGGTCCCTGTTCACTTGTGTTTCTGATTTTTTCTTTAGATACGTGATGGGAAACGGGTGATGGAATGTCTAAAGAAAGCCTTGAAGATTGCCAACCAGTGCATGGATTCATCATTGCAAGTCCAGCTTTTCATTGAAATCCTCAACAGATACATCTGTTTTTATGAGAGGGAAAATGATGCGGTAGGCTTTCTTCTATAAATTTCCTCTTTTATTTGCCTTTTATTAAATATTTCCTGTTGGCTCTGCTGGGAGGACATGACAGTTTGTTTGCATTTTCTCTTACTATCATTTTGCACTGACCACAAGTTTATTTCCTGAATATCTGTCCTATTAGTATTGATTTTTCTGTCATTTGTAATGCTGCTGTTTTTAGTTTTGCAGTAAATCATTCTTCCAATAAATGCAATAAAATAATTACATAATTATAGCTAAATGAAAGTGGTGAATGAGATGGTTGTTTTTTGTGTGGAACAGTTTGTCTAGGACTCTTAAGTTGTCGTTTAAATTTTAAAGATGAATTTCTGCTTGTGTTTTTTTCCTGAAGTTTCTGTAACCTTTGTTCTTTAGTTCAGAATGTTTTATTTTCATTTTCATGACTTCTTGCTTCTAGACTTCTCTGGTAACTAGCCTTTGCATCTTCTCTACAAATATCTGTCCTTACTTGTCCGATTTGTCTCTTCCGTTGCATCTTGATTTTTGCATTCCCTTTAATTTCAGCAGTTTGCTTTAAAACTTTGAGACAAAAGTGATTTTTGACTTTGAAGCTCAATCTTGAATTGGTTGAAGGTCTCTTGTTCTACATGTGAACCATGTGGAAGTGGGAAAGAACTACGTTGGCTTTAGCAGGGACTCTGTGAATCAGCAGTTGAACGTTACACAGAGCTGCTGCTGAACTGCTAAAATATTTTGTCGCAGTCGGTCAGGTTTGGGATTCAGTTCTCTGAACTCCAGCAAACGGCTTAAATCATGTGAACCTGGAAACGATTCAAGCCTCCTGTGTTCAATGAAACACTAATGTTGTTATAATTGATTATTATTATTATTATTGTTCCTCTCCATGCAGGTGACTCTGCAGGTACTAAACCAGCTGATCCAAAAGATCAGGGAAGATCTTCCTAACCTGGAGGCAAGTGAAGAAACGGAGCAGATCAACAAACATTTCAACAACACGTTGGAGCATCTCCGTCTGCAGAGAGAGTCTCCTGAGTCTGAGGGCCTGCATACGAGGGATTGGTCCTTTGAAACCAGTAATGTTTGCCCTCTGTTACATTTCAGGGAGCCATGTAAATGTATCGCTATCATATTGTGACATGCATCTGCACACGCACTCACTGAGAAGATCAAGTACCAGAAATAACAGATGTAGAGGAGAGCAAATCACTCAGTCTTTCATGTTATTGTATTTTCCTTTGTTTTATTTACTCATTACTTTCTCAAATATATATTTTTGTGCAGGTGGTTAGATCAGTAAATAAGCATGTCAGTACTGCTAAAATTCTCATTCCTCCTGGCTGATAGGCTGTATATGTTTAATGCCTGTTGCTGTGAGAAATGATCTACAGAATTGAACTGCGGTCTTCTAAAATGTACAATTTCTCAGCTTTTTTGGTTATTTAGAATGTGTCTGTAGCACAAAATGTTCTTTCAAACTACAGCACATCAAATGTTTTTGCTTCAAGGAAAAGATTCCAATTCACAAGTTTTCAATTAAAATGTAATCAAACATTTAAACAATGAGTTAATAAGAAACACTGCATGATTATTGTTTGTAATAAATAAACTAATTAAATGTAGAAAATGACCTTGGTCTTGTTCATCTGTACTTGTGCTTTCTTTTTTAGCTAACCAGTAGTAATGAGCTGTTCTAGGTTGGCTAAAACTAAAGTCCTGTTAGTCACATCTCTGTAACTTGAGCTGTGTAGTTCATGAACTAAAACCAGTTTGTTGGTTATGTTTTTCCAAGAACTCTGAGCTTCTGAACATGTTCATTTTTGGCAAGGCTGATTATTTTACCATTGGAATGTGTTAAAACACATTATTGACTGATACATGGTTAGAATGGAAGTCATTGGGACCAAAATGGTACCGAAGGTAAAGATTATGTACAAACTGAATCTCGCTTGTTGTAGATACCTTACAATGAAAAGGTATATAGAAATGACAGACATTTTAAATTAAAACCAAATCCTTGCCAAGTTTTATGGAACTGACCTTTACACCGACATGGATATTGAGAATAAAAAAGAACAAATAAGGATGTCCCACTTTGGGTCACCAAGGCATTTTGAGCATTAAACTGCTCATAAAACATTGAACTAATTTATATTAACAGTTAAAGTATCAATCCTTTGTAGTTGTTTGATGCTATTTTTTTTATTAATTTACCTTAATATAATTTCACAAGAGCCCAAGAAAAAAGCTTAAAAAATATTAGCAATATCAGGTGTGAAGTGTTGCAATAATGATAGTCGTATGGTATCAATCAACAACAATGCAAATAAAATTCCACTAGTCATAACATCCCCAACCTTCAACATGAAAAGCAGTGGAGAAAAGTTTACATTTATTTTTGCAATCATATTTGTTTAAAAGGAACAATGGCTACTTATAAAACTAGACATTATTTGGGAAATATTTATTTTAAATGTAAACAATACAGTAATAATGCTGTAGGTTATTTAGTTTTTATAAATTTTAATATATTTTCACAGGAATGTCGCCATGTTTTTCACACTGCAATGCATTGTGGGTAAATGACTAATGGTCCAACGTCCTGGTTCCTCCAGCCAAAACAGTGATGAGTAATAAATGTTATTGAGCCTTTTTAATTTGAACCGGATCGCATTGAAAACGATCCGAACTGAAATGAGAAGTGATGATGAAGAGGAGGAGCAAACAGGAAGAGGAAGAGGAAGAGGGTTGGCCGTAGGAGCCATAGATTTTTTATTAGTATAAGGAATACAATGACAGAAACTCACAACTTATCAAACACCAAGAAATACAGATCACATCTCCTAAAGTTTACAAACCACAATACTTACAATGTCTCAAGAAGAAGAAAAAAAAAACTAAATTAAAGGATTGAAAATACTAAATTACCAGAAGAATGAGACAAAGGCATTAAATGATAAAATAAAAGGATTAAAATAAAAAGGAAAAAGATATAAGGGGCTACAAACTAAAAATCTTTCATTAACTCATACAATTTTGCTGCATTTAAATTCTGCATCTTTTTTAGACAACCTTTAAAAATAGAAAGCTCATTTTTAAGAGCATTGATTGAGAGGAAGCATTTTGAATAACAGACATTTATGGATATAATACTTTGTTACAATAATCAGAATATTGAAATAAAAATTCCAGATTTTTGTCTTTACTATATAAGCCGAATTGAATGTTTGAGGAAACAAAATCCAAGTTTATTTTCTTAGAAGACAGAAAGTTACAAAGTTGATCCCATAAGTTTAATACTTCCTGACATTCATAAAACAAATGTTTAGTTGTTTCCAAATGAGTTGTACAAAAACCACAATTCTCAACACTAAAATTAAATCTCTCTCTTAAGAACTCATTTGAAGATATATGTTATTTATCATTTTAAAATGTAGTTCTTTATGTTTAGGGGGAATTGGAAATTTCAAATAATTTGTCCTTATTTTGATTGTCATAGATTTGTTAAAATTTTGTAAGAGATCTGAGCTTTTTGTTCTTCCTGGGTTCATGTTGTAATTAAAAACTGGTTCAAAAACCTGTTATTGCATTTATTACCTCTGATGTCCACATACTCAATTTGAATCTTGTGGAGCCTTGGAATAGAGAAATTAGATAAATTGTTCTTAACAGACAGAAAAAGGACATCAGGGATGTTACGCAATACTTTTTTATAATTTGTTAATGAACAGTCAATTCCATATTTCCTGTTTAATTCTTCCAAACTGAGAATTTCACCATTTCCATCCAATAAATGAACAATTGACCAGATTTGTTTATTCCACCAGTCATTCATGAATATAGATTTTCTACCACACAGAATGGCTCTGTTGTTCCACAGTGGGACATTATGGGGACTAAAGTTGTGTTTGAACATCAACTTCCACTGTAACAGAACCTGTTGATGGAAAGCAGAGAGTTTTAGGGGAGCTTAGATAATTCAAAATCACATTTCAATAACAACTCAATACCTCCAACTTGTTGAAATATGAATGACGGTATAACAAACCAAACAAGATCACCGTTTTTTAACAGGGATTGAAACCATCTTATTTTTAAAGTGCCATTCATAATTTCAAAATCAATTGCCTTAATACCACCTTCCTCATAGTTTTTTAACAAATCTCTTTTTCTGATGTAGGGTGTTTATTTTTCCAAATGAAGTTAAAATTTATTTTGTTAATCTGTTTTATGAGATTTGGAGGGACGGCTAATGAATATGCAGGATACGTTAGCCTGGATAAGGATTCAGTTTTTGTTAATAATGTTCTACCAAACAGCGTCAAATCTCTCTGAAGCCAATTATTTAAGGTTTTGCCAAATTTATCAATGTTGTCTTGTAAATTTTTTCTTACGCTAGTAGCTTTACATTTAGTAATCCACAATCCTAAATATTTAATTTCATTTTTAATTGGAATATTAGAAATTAAAGAATCAGAACAGTTATGGATACTCATAATTTCCCATTTATTTATATTTAGCTGCAGCCCTGAGGCTTGAGAGAACAACTGTATTTCCTTTAGAGCTAGAGGAATCTGTTCTTTATTTTTTAGGAAGAGGGTTGTATCATCAGCAAACTGGCTAATGATTATTTTCTGGTTATTTATTTCCAAACCTTCTACATTAGAGTTATTGATTGTTATAGATAGTAATTCCGTGACTATAATAAATAATAGAGGCGAAATACTGCAGCCTTGTCTGATTCCTCTTTCTACTTTGAATCTGAGGCAGAGACACACAGCTGTTGATATTGGTGTTTAACATGGTGATCATACTAAGAAAACTATTTCCAAATCCAAAATGTCTCAAAGTGTTAACAATAAATTGATGTTCTACAGAATCAAATGCTTTGTGGAAATCTAAAAACAACATAAAACCATCATCTTTTATTAAGTGACTTTAATCGATCAGGTCCAGAACCAGGCGAATGTTGTTATGGATGGATCTACTTTTAAGAAGGCCGGATTGAGTTTGACTAATTATTCCAGGTAAACCCGTTTTTAACCTCGTTGCCAGAACTTTCGTTAGGATCTTGTAGTCTGTGTTCAACAACG
This sequence comes from Poecilia picta, assembly GCA_033032245.1. NCBI lineage: Eukaryota > Metazoa > Chordata > Actinopteri > Cyprinodontiformes > Poeciliidae > Poecilia > Poecilia picta. Next base: position 785,656 of record CM065355.1, read on the forward strand.
TGATAGGTCTTAAATTATTTACATTTTTCTTATCTTTACCAGGTTTAGGGATTAGTTTAATTACACCTTGTTTCATAGTTTCCATGAGTTCCTTCCTTCCAACACATTCTACTACAGCCTGGAATAACAGAAATTTTAAATCCTCCCAGAAATGTTTATAAAGGTTAGCTGTAAGTCCGTCTGGTTCGATCAGACGCCATATTTCTTATAGCAACATCAAATTCAGAGATTCTGAACTCTTCATCACAGATTTCCTTAAAATTATCATCAATAACAGGAATCAGATTTCTTACTCTTTCAAAAAACGAAGTAATTTGTTCTGTACGTGAAGATTTATACAGATTGCTATAGAAATTAAATACTTGTTGTGTTATTCTCTTAGGCTCAGAACATTCCACTCCATCAATCATAAGGTTATTAACTGCATTATAAACCTGTCTACGTTTTTCCAAGTTACAGAAGAAGACACTATTCCTTTCTCCTTCTTCAATCCACCTGGCTCTGGACCTTACATAAGCACCTTTAGCCCTATTTATATACATATATATACACAGTCCAGTCACATTAATGTGACCATCTGTCAAAAGCCAGAATAACCACCTTTCGCAGAGCGAACTGCTACGAGACGTGCAGGAAGAGAGTCACTTAGGTCCCTGAAGGTCTTCTCTGGGATGTTGAGCCATGCCGACTCTAATGCCGTGGCCAGCTGCGCTAGATTACGCGGTTGAGGATCCATGGCGCGAACAACTCGATCGAGATGGTTCCACAGATGCTCGATTGGGTTTAAGTCAGGTGAGTTTGCTGGCCAGGGGAGGACGGTAAACTCATCCTGGTGCTCTTCGAACCACGCATGTACACTGGCAGCTGTATGGCACCTCGCATTGTCCTGCTGGAAGATGCCATCATCCTGAGGAAAAACAATGCGCATGTAGGGGTGGACATGGTCCGCAAGGACAGATGCGTACTTGTATTGATCCATCGTGCCTTCCACAATAATCAGTGAACCCAGAGAATGCCAGGAAAACATTCCCCAGACCATAATGCTCCCGCCTCCAGCTTGGACCGTTCCTGCAATGGTTGCAGGGTGGTTCCTTTCAGAGGTTTCACGCCTTATACGCCAACGTCCATCTGTCCGATGGAGCATAAAACGCGATTCATCTGAAAACGCTACCTGTCGCCACTCAGTGGACGTCCAGCTGCTGTACTGGCGTGCAAATTCTAGCCTTCGTCGTCGATGAACACCAGTCAGCATAGGTGCACGAACCAGGCGTCTGCTTCGGAGGCCCAGACGCAGCAATGTTCGCTGAATAGTGGTTTGGGAGACACTTGTGGTAGCCCCTTGGTTCATTTTAGTGGTCAGTTGCTCAACGGTAGCCCGTCTATCTGCCCGAACGCATCTCCGCAACCGTCGTTCGCCTCTGTCATCTATGGCCCGTGGTGCACCACATTTGCCACGTCGTTGATTTTGGACAGTCCCATTTTGCCATGCACGGTACACTTTTACCACGGCGGCACGCGAACAGTTCACAAACTCAGCCGTTTCGGAAATGCTTCCACCCTTGGCCCGAAAGCCAATGATCATGCCCTTTTGGACGTCGGATAAATCGCTTCGTTTCTGCATTACGCCAACGATTGAAATGTTTTCCGAAGCCCACACACACCCTTTATATACGCTCAACTGCACTGTGCTGCCACCTGCCTTCTGTGATTGGTTATTTAACTCTGAAGTGGAAAGTACGTGGTGGTCACATTAATGTGACTGGACTGTGTATATATATATCTCATCTAATTTAAATTGTAATTTATTTATTTTGTCTTTATCCTCCTCACTCCAACTTAATTTTCTGTAAAGTGACATAAGATCTATAATCACCATTGTCTCTTCTTCTTTTCTTTCTCTGTTTAAATCTTTACCAAATTTAATTGAATGCTTTCTAATGCTATATTTCAAGAATTCCCATTTAAGAATTGGTGTTTCAACAGAATTGTCATTTGATATATTTAGAATAAGTTCCTTAATAGATTGATAAAACTCTTAAGTTTGTAAGAAGCTTTGCATTGAATTTCCAGTAATTATTAGGTTTGTAGCTTCTATTTAGTGTTTTTAGATTTAAATTGATGATGCAGTGATCACTTAAAGGACAGTTTGCTATCTCTGTTTCTTTAACACACTCTAGGACTGCAGCAGAAACCAGCCAATAATCAATACATGATCTACTTTGACCATTAGGTTTGTACCAGGTGAACTGATTGACTCCACTGTGTTGCTCCCTCCAGACATCCAACAATTTTGTGTTATTAACAAATTCTTTAAGAATAGGATTCAGAGTTTCTTTTACCAGCAGTGAAGGCCATCGATCCATCCATTCATCTCGAACTAAATTGAAATCCCCTCCAACTATAATATGATCTGTAGGAAAAATAGCAGTGAACTCTGCAATAACCATCGTCGTTTGATGTAACAGATTTCTATTGTATTTATCATTATTATATCCATAAACGTTTAACAAAATTATTGGAACATTATCAACTTCCAAAACACAGGCTACCCAATGTCCATCCTTGTCCGCTCTTTCACTCAAAATCTTACCTGGACACCTGAAAAAGCAGATGGCGACTCCAGCCGATCGATTTGTTCCATGACTGAAGAGAATTTTATCTCCCATTGCTGTGACCAGAACTTCATGTCAGACGCATCAGAATGAGTTTCCTGTAAAAAGGTGCAGTGAGCTTGTTGTCCTTTGCAAAACAAAAAAACATTTTCGGCATTACTGGCACCGTAAAATATAAATTATCTCATAAAGCACCATATTTATTCACTTTTTTAAGGATGTGGAGCTAATTAAATGACAAACAATAATTTTATACATTCTGAATAATATCTATATCTCCATCAATTATAGGAGGAAGAAAAGAAATAGAAACATGAAAAACAACATGATCAACTATATAAAAAATACCATTTGCAATATATACGTAAGAAATTTAATTCAGCAAAAGTAATTAAAAAACAAATTAGGAATAACAACCCAGTTTGTTAAACAGATACAAGCAAAAAAATCACATTTTTGTTTTCACGGTGCCATGTACGTTATTCTGAGATACCACTTATGTTAGAGTCTTATATATAGGAAAAAATAAGACAATAATCAAAAAGATCAATAAATAACTTCTAATAGATGTTCTTAGTTCCTACAGGAACATTTTAACAAACTGATAAAAAAAAGACGATGGATGATCTGCTAGAATATTTCTTGCTGTCTTCCATGTTCTTTCAGCAAACAGTTGAGACAGAGTTGTTTTTGGTTTCACCACCATTTATCTGCTGTTATTCCTGCCATTCAAAGTATTATTAAAAGATTGTCTGTTAATCTGCAGCTCATGTGACCAAACCAGCTGAGGAGATGAAAAGTTAAAACTTGAGTTAAAATGTTGTTTTAACTTGAGTTAAGTTAAAATTCTAGTTAGAATGTTAAGTTTTAACATTTTAACACAACCTCTAGTTGGGTAACCACAAGGTCTTCTTAAGGGTAGAGTCTCTGAGAACAGTTCTTAAAGATATAGTCAGTGTTTTCAGTAAAGTTGAGCTGACTGTCCAGGAACGACGCAAGAAATTTAAAATTTGCCACAGTTTCAACAGGTTGGCCATCAAGTGAAACTGGAATCACTTTCAATTCTTGTTTATGTCATTTAATTAGCTCTACTTCCTTAAGAATATGGAAAGGTTTGTTCTTTTGTTAGGGAATTTATCTTTTACTGTTCCAGTAATGCCAGAAATAATAAAGACTTTGGTATTCTGATTTAGTAACGTTATTATGTTAGTTGTGTTACCACCGCCAGGCCACTAGAGGCAGCAGTAAACCCCGAAAAGATGCGACTAAGGAGCAGATTTAGAAGTTCACCGAAAACTACAGAATTTGTTAAAATCTATGAGCTGCCCTTAAGTAAATAAAATATTGAAGTTCAAATACATGGTGAGAGTGAAACTCCTTCCTAAAGGTGAAAATATATCACATATTTCAAAAGAAAATAAAAACGGGAGACCGCGGATAATACAGGAAATAGCGCCCCCTTCACTTCCGGAGTGCAATGGTCCCATTTCCATATAAGGTATGAGGCTGACGGTGGTCCGTCCCGCCCCTTCCTGTTTGCTGCAGCGAGGTGGACTTTACAGCGCCGAAGGTTCACTTAGGAACTGTCAACAAATTACCGAACCAAACATTCCTGTTAATGAATGACTTGAATTGTAACCAATTAACTAATTGTCAGTGCTAATTCATGCTTTCACATGAGATAAAATAGCATGTATTACATTTTAATGTCATATACACTATTTTCAATAATTTTAATATTAAGTAGGTAATATATTTTCTTCAAAAGCTTCCAGGTCATATTATTGTCATATTATTATATTGACTCAAAATCACTGGGATATGAAAGAAGACGGAGTTTGTCTGACCTGGTAAAGAAACACGTTTACTTGAGAAAGGAATTAAAAACAAGTGGCGCTGGGCAGAGGAAAGGGGACAAGACGGGAAGATGGCGGACATTTTTATAAAAGGGGGTCGCTGGGAGGCCTTAGGGGGCGTTTGGTCGAAGGTAAACTTTACACCTTAAATGCACAACAATACCAGTTTAGACTTTGAGCAACTTGGTAAAACTGTATTGTGTAACATTAAATCATGCTGGGCTGCAACTGTATCGATAGCAGCTCTTCTTCTATTCAGTGTTTGTAGCTTTTGGCCGGGTCAATGTAGCAACAGGAAAGAAACTAAAGTGGACATAGCAATAAATAAAGAGAGGATCATACAAAGGAAACTAAATGGAATAAAGAACAAAGTGCAAGAATAAACTAAGAAACCAAAGAAAATACAGAGAGCTATGATTAATGTAGTTACAGTTCTATCCATGTTTTAATGTTGCAGACTCAGTTGTTTTACAAATAGTTCAAAGTTTAAACTGGCATGTTGAACATCTTTTATCTGGTCATTTTGTGGAATATTTAACAACTAGAAACAAAAAAAATATTTTTTCCACTCTGATTGGCTGCTGTTAGGCCTACCAATTTTAACTTGAATGTTTATTGCATTTTTCATGGACACCTGTGACAATAATTTCTATTCCCATAGGCTTTTTTGTTCTCTTGGACATTATCCATCCATCCATCCATTTTCCTACACCCTTGTCCCTTAATGGGGTCGGAGGGTTGCTGGTGCCCATCTCCAGCTAACGTTCCGGGCGAGAGGCGGGGTCACCCTGGACAGGTTGCCAGTCTGTCGCAGGGCAACACAGAGACACACAGGACAAACAACCATGCACACACACACTGACACCTAGGGACAATTTGGAGAGACCAATCAACCTAACAGTCATGTTTTTGGACTGTGGAGGAAACCGAGTACCGAGAAACCACCATGCACAGGAGAACATGCAACTCCATGCAGAAAGGCCGGGGCCGGGAATCGAACCCAGAACCTTCTTGCTGCAAGGCAACAGCTCTACCAACTGCGCCACTGTGCAGCCTTCTTGGACATTATCTTGATGATAAATACAGAAACAAGCATAAAAATCAAAACATCTACAACAGTGATAGTAATATTAATAATAAATAATAGTCAGTGCAAAGATGCCTACAAATTCTTTGGTGGGGGGCGGAGAGGGACCTGAATAAAGGGGGGGCGCTGGGCCAAAAAAGGTTGAGAAACACTGATTTAGTTGGTAATGTTGCATGTAAATTACTTGCTAAAACATTGACTGAAAGGACTCTGATTTAATGTTGAGGGATTTTTGCCTGTAAGTCAAACCTTTAGGGCAAAGACATTTTACATTTTGTTTTGAGTTGAAATGCACTGAAGTCTTATTTAAGTTGGAGTGTTTAGCTTGTTAATTGTATTGTTAGAAGCAATTGTTGCGCTATTCAAAGACACTTTTTATTAAACTGTGGCAATAGCAACGGTATAGTAAATTTCTATCATAACTATAAGTTTCAGGCTCAGGATTTTTTTTTTACTTTAAGCCTTACTTTAAGATATTAGGCGTACACTGTGCTTTGCCTGCTAGTAGATTAAATTAATTTCAGCTGCACACTTTCAAAGGAGTGTTCAGATTTTAACATAACAGATTCTAAGTACTATTTTAGTGACTCTTACTCAGTAACTTCAGTGATGTTACACCTCTGAAACATTTTTTGCAGTTTCTTTGTGATACCAGAACTATTTCACTTAAACATTTAATTTCCTGAGATATTGTCAATTTATTTTCAAGCAAAACTCTCAAAAAGAGCTGAGGATTTATTAGTTTTGATTTCGTTGTGCAGCTAAATAGATGCTTATTAGTTTTTTCTCCTCCTTGGGCTGCCACCTTATCGTGGTGGAGGGGTTTGTGTGTCCCAATGATCCTAGGAGCTCTGCTGTCTGGGGCTTTATGCCCCTGGTAGGGTCACCCAAGGCAGACAGGTCCTAGGTGAGGAACCAGACAAAGCGCAGCCTGAAGACCCTTATGATGGAAACGAACTTTGAATCTGCCGTTCCCTCGCCCGGACACGGGTCACCGGGGTCCCACTCTGGAGCCAGGCCTGGAGGTGGGGCACGATGGCGAGCGCCTGGTGGCCGGACTTTTAACCACGGAGCCCAGCCAGGCTCAGCCCGAAGAGGAGACGTGAATTCCCCTTCCAATGGGCTCACCACCTGTCAGAGGGGCCAAAGGGGTCGGGTGCTGTGTGTTACGGGCGGCGGCCGAGGGAGGGGACCCTGGCGGTCTGATCCTCGGCTGCAGAAGCTCTTGGGACGTGGAACGTCTCCTCTCTGGTGGGGAAGGAACCGGAGCTGGTGTGCGAGGCTGAGAGGTTTCGGCTAGAAATAGTTGGCCTCACCTCGACGCATGGCTCTGGTTCCGGAACCAGTCTCCTTGAGAGGGGCTGGACGTACTTCCACTCTGGAGTTGCCCACGGCGAGAGGCGCCGGGCAGGAGTGGGCATACTTGTTGCCCCCCATCTTGGCGCCTGCACGTTGGGGTTTACCCGGTGAACGAGAGGGTAGCGTCCCTCCGCCTACAGGTGGGGGGACGGGTTCTGACTGTTGTCTTTGCCTACGGGCCGAACAGCAGTTCAGATTACCCACCCTTCTTGGAGTCCTTAGAGGGGGTACTGGAGAGTGCCCCTCCTGGGGACTCCCTTGTTCTGCTGGGGACTTCAACGCTCACGTGGGCAATGACAGTGAGACCTGGAGGGGCGTGGTTGGGAGGAACGGCCCCCCTGATCTGAACTCGAGTGGTGTTCTGTTGTTGGACTTCTGTGCTCGTCACGGTTTGTCCATCACGAACACATGTTCAAGCATAAGGGTGTCCATACGTGCACTTGGCAGCAGGACACTCTAGGCCGCAGTTCGATTATCGATTTTGTCGTCGTTTCATCGGAACTGCTTCCATATGTCTTGGACACTCGGGTGAAGACAGGGGCGGAGCTGTCCACTGACCACTACCTGGTGGTGAGTTTGGCTCCGGAGGTGGGGGAGGAAGCCAGTCAGACCTGGGAACCCAAACGTGTAGTGAGGGTCTGCTGGGAACGTCTAACGGAGTCCCCCCCTGTGAGACGGAGCTTTAACTCCCATCTCCGGCAGAACTTCGAGCATGTTCCGAAGGAGGTGTGGGACATTGAGTCTGAGTGGACCATGTTCCGTGCCTCCATCGCCGAAGCGGCTTATCAGAGCAGTAGCCGCAAGGTCGTTGGTGCCTGTCGCGGCGGCAACCCTCGAACCCGTTGGTGGACACCTTTGGTGAGGGATGCTGTCAAGCTGAAGAAGGAGTCCTATGGGGCTTTTTGGCCTGGGGGAACTCCAGAAGCAGCTGATGGGTACCGCGGGCGAAGCGGCATGCGGCTCGGGTGGTCGCTGAGGCAAAAACTCGGGCGTGGGAGGAGTTTGGAGAGGCCATGGAGAAAGACTTCCGTACGGCTTCGAGGCGATTCTGGTCCACCATCCGGCGTCTCAGGAGGGGAAGCAGTGCAGCACCAACACTGTTTATAGTGGGGATGGTGGCTGCTGACCTCGACTCGGGACATTGTGGGCCGGTGGGCAGAATACTTCAAAGACCTCCTCAATCCCACCAACATGCCTTCTGTTGAGGAAGCTGAGCCTGTGGACTCTGGGTCGGGCTCTCCAATCTCTGGGGACGAGGTCGCCGAGGGGTCAAAAAGCTCCTCGGTGGCCTCAGGGCCCCGGGGGTGGATGAGATCCGCCCGGAGTTCCTCAAGGCTCTGGATGTTGTAGGGTTGTGTTGGCTCACGCGACTCTGCAATATCGCATGGACATCGGGGGCAGTTCCTCTGGATTGGCAGACCGGGGTGGTGGTCCCCCTGTTTAAAAAGGGGGACCGGAGGGTGTGCTCCAATTACAGAGGGGTCACACTCTTAAGCCTCCCTGGTAAGGTCTATTCAGGGGTCCTGGAGAGGAGGGTCCGTCGGATAGTCGAACCTCGGATTCAGGAAGAGCAGTGTGGTTTTCGTCCTGGTCGTGGAACACTGGACCAGCTCTACACCCTCAGCAGGTCCTGGAGGGTGCATGGGAGTTCGCCCACCGTCTACATGTGTTTTGTGGACTTGGAGAAGGCGTTCGACCGTGTCCCTCGGGGGCCTTGTGGCGGTTCTCCGGGAGTATGGGGTACCGGGCCCTTTGATACGGGCTGTCAGGTCCCTGTATGACCGGTGTCAGAGTCTGGTCCACATTGCCGGCAGTAAGTTGGGCTCGTTTCCGGTGAGAGTTGGACTCCGCCAAGGCTGCTGCCCTTTGTCACCGATTCTGTTCATTACTTTCATGAACAGAATTTCTAGGCGCAGCCGAGGTGTTGAGGGGATCCGTTTTGGTGGCCTTAGGATCTCATCTCTGCTTTTTGCGGATGATGTGGTCCTGATGGCTTCATCAGATCGTGATCTGCGGCTCTCGCTGAAACGGTTCGCGGCCGAGTGTGAAGCGGCCGGGATGAGGCTCAGTGCCTCCAAATCCGGGCCATGGTCTTGAGCCGGAAAAGGGTAGAGTGCCTTCTCCGGGTCAGGGGGGGTCGTCCTGCCTCAAGTGGAGGAGTTTAAGTATCTGGGGATCTTGTTCACGAATGAGGGAAGAAGGGAGCGGGAGATCGACAGGCGGATTGGGGCAACGTCTGCCGTGAAGCGGCGCTGTACCGGTCCGTTGTGGTGAAGAGAAGCTGAGTCAAAAAGCAAAGCTTTCGATTTACCGGTCGATCTACGTTCCCACCCTCATCTATGGTCATGAGCTTTGGGTCATGACCGAAAGAACGAGATCACGGATACAAGCGGCCGAAATGGGTTTCCTCGCAGGGTGGCCGGGCTCTCCCTTAGAGATAGGGTGAGAAGCTCGGCCATCCGGGAGGGACTCAAAGTAGAGCTGCTGCTCCTCCACGTCGAGAGGAGCCAGTTGAGGCTCGGGCATCTGGTCAGGATGCCTCCTGGACGCCTCCCTGGTGAGGTGTTCCGGGCACGTCCCACCGGGAGGAGGCCGAGGAAGACCCAGGACACGCTGGAGGGATTATGTCTCTCGGCTGGCCTGGGAACGCCTTGGGGTTCCTGGAGGAGCTGGAAGAAGTGGCTGGGGAGAGGGAAGTCTGGGCCTCCCTTCTGAAGCTGCTGCCCCCGCGACCTGACCCTGGATAAGCGGAAGAAAATGGATGGATGGATGGTTTTTTTTTTTTTGTTTTTAATTTTTTAGGTTTGCATCGTAACACTTTGTGATGTGTTTCTGAGCCATGATCGTTGTGCCGATTACCTTTCCATTGGATCCAAGCATCTGGACCTGCTGACGGCATCCATCAGTCTACCGTCTGCTGGATCATCACAAAGTGGACTAACATTTTTTTTTTTTTACAGTACTTGGTTAGACTATGATCTGGAAACCGGAGCACCAGATATGCAAATATCTACCAGCAGACTTTGTTGGTTACCCTGACATTGCAGTCATCTTGGATGGGGCTTTCAATCATCTGTTCTGTGAGTTGTATAAGGGAGCATTACGGTCAGGATACAAGAAATTTTAATTGCAAGAATGCAGTCATCGTTACAGCAGAATAAAGATGCAATTTTATAACAATGTCTTAAATTACAAGAAGTCGTTTTAATGAGAACTAAAGATTCAGATTGATCTGATGTAACCAGCTCAGTCCATGTGGTTCTGACATTTGTCAGTAATCAAGAGGATGTACATTTCCACCAGACCTGATCAGGTAAGCATTAAGGTCAAAATTAAAAAAATAGAGCATATACTGTCTACAAAACAGAAAAAGAGCAACTGATAGAAATACTTTCTATATATAAAGAAAAGGAGAAAAGTTGTTGACATCATTAGGTCAGCCAATCTCTCCTTCCAGGAAGCCATTAAACTGAACTCCTGTCCAACTCCAACTATAATAAAGATTAAAAAAGGAAAGAAAGAAAGCAGAAAGTTAAAATAACAAATAATGCTAAATTAATAATTCATATCTAATGCGTTCTGGGATCTATTATTGACATTTTTCAAATTTCACAAATCAATTAGAAGGTTTGACAAATGTTTTATTTATTCTGCTGTTAGTACAGAATAATCTAGTTAGGGTTGAAATGTCTAGATGTAGTTTTTAAAATACAACACATTAAAAAAGCTCAAGATAGCGAAAATTAAGTGTAATCGCCCTTTAGCTATTTTCGGAATTAGATGCTACATTCGGAAGCTAACTTCAGCTTCGACTGATAGCTTGGGCACAATATAGATCTATATATGTTTATACAGATATATATCTATCTATACAGCATAGATATGTAGATTGTACACTGCACAGATAATCAACATAGCACCTTTGTAAGCTAGTCCCTGTTAGCTACGTCAGACATATGAGGTATTATGGTGAATGCAAACGATTTATTAACTTACCTTCAAAGTTATTATGAAGTTCTGACACATCCAGCTAAATCCTTTGTTGTTGTTGAAGCGTTTCAGGACGTCTGAATAATTATATAAGCATCATTAATAGTCCTGCAGCGACTGAGGAGCCACTGTTAACATACAGTTGCCTGTTGCACCGGAACCATAATATGTAGCAAAAAAATGTGGAAGTGCTAAAACGGAAGTCCGTGGCATAAACCCCATAGACATAATATCAGAGCAGACCCCGCATTGGCTGCTCCGGCGCAGGAAATACGGCGGCCATCTTGGAGCGGTAGTTCCTCCTACTTTGCCAATCAAAACAACAGGGATATTGTTGTTCAGATCGATGGATTATCGATCTGATGGATTATTATAGCTGGTGAGGCTCTGACTTATGACTTAGACACCATCCATGTTATTGGACCTACGGAAATTTTGCGCATGCAAACAACTCTGGGGGCAAAAACACTAATCTTTTACATGTCATTCATAGCCGCGTTAACTCAGTGAAACTTAAAAATTCAGGTATTAATTTCGTGATGATCCACAGCAAATTGATCTGTATTCGCCAAGCTACGCAGACTTGTTGCCATAGCAACTGACAACAATGCCACTTCATGTTTTAGGATTTAAACACCAAAAAACATTCAAGAATTTTGCACACAGAACAGAACATTTAGTTTGTTATTGTAGTTCGTTTTAGGCTTAATGTTTTATTAATAAATAATTGCTGTGGTAGATTAGCTACCGCTTCTACTTTACTGAATTATTTAAACATTAACTGTAGCCCACAAAACGCACATTTCATTACAAAACTAAACAAAAACATCTTATTGCTGTCTTACTTTATGTATCAATGAAATCCATGAACCGCTAATTCTGCACAAAAATATCCGTCCATCCAAAGCCAAGTTTATCCTCTGCATGTCTTTTCTACTCCGTTTGAGAATCAAACTGTCTTGTAGTAAAACTTTCAGCTCCGTGTTGGTCTTCCTTTAGTTATCATCTCCTGCTTCAATTGAAAATCCACTTTAGAAAACTGTTTAAGTGTAGAAATGTAGTCTTTTATGTTGACGTCCGAAGAGAGAAGAAAACAAATATATCACTGTACTTTACTGTGTGGTAGCTCTGAGCTCCATGGCGTTAGCTCACTGTGTCTTACTCTGCAGTTGTGCAGTCACAATATCTGTGAACATGAGCGCCCCCTGCCATGAGGCAAGAGAACTGCCTGCCTCACCTGGAGTCTGTTCTCTGCCTTTTCTTATTGCTCCTCCGCACACAAAACACAATACACACACAGTTAGTGACAAAAAACACTGTACATTATATACATAAGCGAAATTATGGAAAATCAGTCCATATATTAAAAGTTTTTAAGCCATTTTATTGCCGGCGTACAGACAGGACGAAACATGCTGTCATATAATGGCAGCCAGTGCCGTTAGCGAGCGACTGCGTAACCGCAGGAGAGGCTGAGCTGCTGCTGCCTCACCGGCTTCTGAGCGTTTGAATGGGAAAATGCGAAAATCCAGCGATTTTGAAGAAAAACTCATCAGAATTGGTTAAACTAAGTAAAAAATAGATACTTTATAGTACAAAACCACAGGGTGAAAAAGGAATATAAATGATTTTATATTATATATTATTTTTCCATGATGACAGGTGAGGCTCTATAAACATGCATCCAATATATATTATTCAGTATTAATCATTATTTATTTGTGATTGTATAGTTGTATAATTATGTATTATTATAATAAGTTATACACACAGCCGTTCACAATAAATTATTCTCGGCTGTGTGCTTTGTAATATGCTTATCATACATTGATATCAGAATATTCCATTCCTATTCTATTGTTATAGCCACCAATCATATTTAAAAATGCTGAACTATGTATTAAAAACATACTTAAATAATACAATTGTTTATAAATGTAGCTTTGATAGATGTCTGAATATAGTTTCCAGTAACAAAAAAGTGTGTTATGATCGATTAAATGCGCTGATATGTTATTTTGCTGCTAAACACATAATGCTGAGTTTAGTGGTCTACCGCTCCAAGATGGCCGCCCTAAATCTCGTCAGCGACAATAGGCGAGAGCGGCGCATGATGGTCTATCCTTATATCATGTCTATGCTTATACCCCATTCAACCAAAAAACAGTAACTTCAAAAAAAACTTATACTCAACCAAAAAATTCTGATATGCAAAAATAAAAGTTTCAAACAAAAAATTAGTGATTTCTATTTTAAAAAATCTTTAAACGTTTTTTCCTTGTTTTGTAAAAAAATATTTGTATGATTAAAAGTTTTTAAGAATTTTTTTGTTTAATTTTTTAAATTTTATTTAATACAACTTTTTTTGTTTGGCATGATTTTTTTTTAATTGAATAATTGTGAAACAAATCTAACTCCATAGGAAAGGCACTGAAAGCAGCTGTTTAAACCATTCAGACTATGACCACAGAGACAATCAAAACTATCAGATGACTTATTACAATAATAACTCAGAAATAGTCCAAATTATGATGTATTTTTATTTCTTTCTTTCTTACGGAAAGTTTCTTTTATATCATAGGTCTGTTGTGTCTTTCTATACTAAAGAAACAGATATTAAACGTCAGATATTTCACGAGATATTACATAACCTTGTATTGAAGCTGAAAGGTTTACAGTATCAATTATGCCGCATGAAGTGATCAGTAGATTATTAGTTAGTTATTAGTAGATTATTGAGAGGGAACGTTTTCCCCATGTTTCCGTACCCATGTCGTCCAGCTGGTGGCACTATTGCACATTATAGTTGGTATCACATTTGTATGAAGACGCTAGAAGAAGAAAACGACATCGCTCATGTTCCTAGAAGCAAACTAAACCTCAGCTTCACATCATATTTTCAGCTGCATGGCTCGGAGTTACTGCGGGTTCGTCAGGTCTGACCCGGTTCCGGTCCACGAGGCTCCGACTGGTCTGACTTCGGCTCTTCGTGTGTCTGCAGACCTGAAGGACCATGTCGGCCCACAAAACAAAGAAGGTTAAAATGGCAACTAAATCCTGTCCTGAATGTGACCAACAGGTCAGTTTGTGTTCAACAGAATATCTAGTTTTGATTTCTGTCTCAAAGTTCACCATTGCTGGGGAGACAGAAAAAATATAAAATGTGTTCTGGATAATTACTGTATGATCTTTTATCAGGAGGAACAAGTTGGAACAAAACCTCTGTAGTTTGTCTGATGTTCACAGTTCTAAGGGATTTAAATGCAAGTTAATGAAGTTGGAGATGAATCTGGATCCTCAGCCTCTGGGTTTCCTTACATGTTGGTGACATACATGCTGTGCTTTCATATACAGGGAATGACACGTTTTTCTATTTGTCATATCCTTGTTGTTGGCAACAGTCCAAATAATGACACATTTCAGTTGCATTTTAAAAAAATGTTACTTCACAAAATGCATGTTGTTTCTATGTACACAGTTTCATTAGTAGAACAGCAGAAATGCAGGTCCCAAAGTGTTGCAACTCTTCTTTTCTCTTTGGTGACTGTGCAATTTTATCAGCAGTGAACATTTAGTATTTGGCTGATTGTCACATGATGTTATCCTAGATTATACCATCAGAGAATGAGGATCAATGATAAAGGTTTTAGAAACTTAAACTACTGGCTCCAGCCAAAGAGTGAACAATAAAGAGTTAATGTGATCCTGCCATGGTGAGAAAGTCAGATTTTGAGTCTTGACCACACCCACATGCTTTGAAACAACAAAAGATAGTAACTCTCCATTTGGAAGTCTCTCATTGGAAAACTCTACAAGTTTACTCAAATTTGTTGAAAAGAGACAAAAGGTTTTCATCCAAAATTGGTCATTCTCCTCTGCGATAGGTTCAACGTTCCAAGAGACTTCTTTTGTAAGTCTTGAGAAGTTACATGTTTACTAAATTTCATGATCCTATGTGAAAATGTGGTTTGGTGCTGATTGCAATAAGGCTAAGCCCTGCTATTACAATCCTACGCAATAGCAATAGGGCTCACTATTATTAGAGTGAGCTTAGCCTCACTCTAAGCTCTAGTGATCTAGCAATATTTATGCAAATACTGCATAAATATTTGCATAAATATTAATTTATGCAAATAATTGGAATGTGCACTGCTTAAATATTCATAGAGTATTTTGGTATATACTGCATAAATACTGTATTTGCTTAAATATTTATTTATCCAACTATTTGGTCAAACATAGACTTTTCAAAGTAAAACATTACACTTCCTACTCTCAGAGCAGTCTAGTGTGATGTCAAAATTTGACTACTGATATTTTCTTGGGGACCTGAAAAGAACGAATCAAAGGTTTTGTACCTTTGCGACTTTCTTGGTAGAGCTTATATAAACATTTATTGTATTATAACATGCTCAGAAATTCACAATTTCTATTAATTTTAATCCCCCATGCTCTAAGGTCACGCTGACTTAATTTGAAACGGATCACTTGAAGCAAAATTGCAAATTCTATTCAAGATGGCTGACTTCCTGTTTGTTGTTGAAACTTTTGAGATAAGTCTTGGAAAGTGTACCAAACAGGGTTTTGAAAGTTGCCCCGGTGGTGCTGTTGACTTATTTTTATTCTGCATTCTTTTGCGCAACACATACTGTATGTAAATTTCACTCATGTATTAAGTTTGGTGAATCTTTGTGTATGTGTGACCCTCTAAAACGGCAATTCATTTTCAGGAAAACAAATAAATGTAATTGATTCACTGGACCTTCGCAGCTAGGACCTAAAAAAAGGACAAATGTATTTGTAAATTACAGTAAAAATTGTGTACCTGTTTTGATGGTGGCATATATTTTCAATCCCTCTTGACCGTTATGAAAACATAATTTAATATTAGCATTATATAAAAATCAGCATTTTCTTTTACAGATTCCAGTTGCCTGCAAGTCCTGTCCATGTGGTTATGTATTTATCAGCAGAAAACTTCTAAATGCAAAACTCGGTGAATCTCCTTCACCAGCTATTACAGGTAAGGTTCACCTCAGCAAACGCATGGCATAAAGCATTCAAGCTGGTGGCTGGATTTCCAGATTGAGAGCGATGCAGCCTGTCTGTCTATCTCAACCGAATTTTAGTTAATAGATGAGTATTGCTGTAAATCAGAATTGAAGCTTGTGCTGACTTGACCAGTCACTAAGAATAAAGCAGCATGGAAACTGACAGGTGTAGTATTCGGTTTTTTGGTCAAATTAAATCAGTGTGGAAGATGGAGTTCATCACATCAGGACAAGAGAAAGTTTTACTGGTGGAAGGAATTTAAAACAAGTGGTGCTGGTCATATGTAGCCCAGGCTGGGGAGTGATTGCAGCCTTACTCGGCATGAGGCTGCAATCAACCTCATGGGGAGTGAGGACAAGATGGGTAACCACTGAACAGTTGGTACCCATAGATGTAAATCTCGGGGGGGGGGGATCAGGACCCCCTCAGTATTGAAAAAGTCTAAAATTATCCTTACCAAGCTCCGCCCAGAAACGCCCCTCGAAAGTCCCACGTTACTACATGTCTCACATTAACAGCTTAGCTCCTATGTCTAAACATGGCATTTTTCTTTTCGACTGACTGCAGAGTATTTCTGAGTCGATTAGTTTAGCATTTCTGCCGGATTTTCACAATATATCAGCCACGACAATAGACAGGGGAACCAACAAGTTCATGTCATCTTTTTTGGACGACATCAAGGTGTTTAAGCCACGATGCCTCCAACATTGTACAGCGAAAAGCTACCGATCGATGAGGAAAAGAGCAGATTCTCACACCCTCAGCATAAATGTAGCTGTGGACAAGATCACTGACGCCTATTGTTCTTGCAAGGTGGTAAGGTCCATTGGTCTTGAGAGATTTTTCTGTTTGTGGTCCCACCCAATAATGAGATGGGATCTACACCCTTGTTGGCACCTGCAGCTTTATTTTGTACCATCTGCCATAAAAGTGAGTCTGATTAAAAAAAAATAGCCCTTCATACAGATCAGAGGTCTCATACTCGTGGCCCCCACCATCATATGAAAGTATAATATTAGGGTGAGCGGACCTCTGAAGGAAATCCCTCCCGCTGTTCCTTGTCATGGCTGACATTCAGTGCTAAGCTACACTGACTTCATGCACACTGCGCTTGTAACTATAAACTATTGTAACTATTGTTACAAGCTATTGTTACAAGCTACATGGAACAGTCTGGTACCAGTTGCCTGTTTTTGTAGTCACCATTCCAATACTTTCTAGCATTAAATGCCACGATCAAACACAGAGAAAGAAGACTGCTACCAGGCTGTTTGTCATCCGCCGCGGTGTTGTGACAAGTAGAAGCGGTAATGATGTCAGGCTTCGAGACGTTCTCCATACGTTGCTAGCTGGCTTCATAGCTGACTTCTATGAAACATAGAACAAGAGTGACGCAAAGTGGAATAAACTAAATTTTGTCACACCCTCATCATTATAAACATAAATACGTAGACGCCTCATGGAGCGGGGCGGCCCGTTGCTGCGATACGTCACAGCGTCCACCATATTGAATGTGGAATATGTGCCAGTAAGGTGATACAAATAAATGGACCGAACTTCAGAAAGTGCCGTTTTACAAAGTATTATAAATTAATATCTGTCATTGACACATTTTCTCACACACATTAATATATTTGGGAATCAAAGAAATGATTAAAGACAGAGTTACTAACTTTTGATGTAATTATTTAATTGTTTTTAGGGCATTTCTGAATAAAGAGCATAATGTTTTATTTGATAGAAATTATTCTGATAATTTTTATATTGAAATTGATGAACAGACACTTTTACAGTGTTTTATTAAAGAATAGATTTACATGATTTCATAATTTAATATACATTTAACATTTCAAGACAAGAAAAAAAAATGTTTTTGTATTTATTTTTTATATATATTAGTTATGAATGATTGATTTATCAAAGCCATTGTCAAATGACAATCAGTCATTGTCAAACATTAAACTACATATTTTTCTTACTTTTTTACAGAGAATAAATATTACAGTAAACATCAACTCTGCTATTGACAGCAAAGAGTGAAAATAATTCTAACAGAGTAAATTATTTTTTATTTCATTACATAAGCTACATTAATACACTAAGACTTCAGACCGAGATATTTAAAAATACACAAAAAGTGAAAGAATAGAACATTTATTTATTATACTGGGATCACTGGTCACAGGCTTCAGTCTGCTGGTCCCACTGGGACTCAATGACTCTGAGACGTCCTGGTTCACAGGCTGAAGCCGAGAGTAACAGAGAAATTATACAAAAGTTAATAGAAAATACATTTATGTTTCCTTCACATTCATAAAAAGACATTTTCAGCATGTTGGACTCTGACTCATAACATCTTTATAGCTAAATACCGACATGGAAACAGACTGAAGATCAGCAGCTCCAGCTCTGATCCTGACTGATGTTTCCTCACTAAATCCTCTGGTTTTAATTCACTTCTCCTCTAACAGGTTTCTCTCTCATTAGAAAACAGTATGAAAACATTAGCTGCTACGCTAACAATCAGAAGTTACTTCGGGCCAATCTAGCTACAGAGGAAACATTTTCCGGTTGTTTAGAAGCGAATTTCTGGCTGCAAAGTCAAGTAATTCTGATCTTTCATCCTTACCTGTAAAAGGTAATGAGAATGAATCCAGTTTGTTTCATAAAACGGTTGAAACACAGAACAGGACTTAAGGAGCTCCGATCCTCTGCTGCCACATACAAGATGGCGGACGGTTTTACGTACGACTCAGCGCTGCATGAGGGTCTATGTATTAATGTCTGTGCTCATCATGTCTTTGTTAAATCCAAAGCCTGCAGTTCATGTGTTGGATAAATAATTAAATGTTTATGACATTTGAGGATATTTTTAAAATGTTTTTTGTGGAATCCTTTATGGGTGAGTCTGGGTCAACCAGACTCTGCCTCCAGGGCTCGAGTTTGAGACCCCTGATACAGAGGGACTGGACAATCAACTATTGAGAAATTATTGTTATCTGGAAGCATGGACTCTGTTTAAGTTGTAAGTGAATTGATATGATTTTACCCAATCCCTATAGTTTGCCTATGACATATGTAATGCACCACCTCAAATAGGCTTACTAGAAATTGCTTTTGCTGCAATCGACCTCATGGGGAGTGAGGCCACAACATCTTTGCTGGCATTAAAACATCTTATACATTCCTCTTGCTCAGATTTTTATTTAGGGATGTTATCATCTACAGTCTATAATATCATTAAAAAGTTAAGAGCATCTGGAGAAATCTTTGCAAGTAAGCAGCAAGGCTCACACTGAGTGCCCGCAGCAATCAATCCCTCAGACAGCACCTCATTAAAACCAAATCTTTCCGTAACAAATATTCCCACATGTGCTCAGTAACACTTCACCATATCAATGCCAGTGAACAGTTTGTTTTTACATCTACAACTCTAAAATGCTAAGCGAAAGCTATATATCAATAATACACAGAAATGCTGCTAGCCCGATGAACTGATGCAAGTGGAAAAGTGTCCTGGGGTTTGATGAGTCCACACTTCAAATTGTTTTTGGAAATCATTGGCGATGTGGCCTCCAGCTCAAAGAGGAAAAGGACTGTCTGGATCACAGGCCATCGTCTGTGATAGGATGTCTTAGTGCCCACATCATGGGTAACTTGCACATCTGTGCAGGCAACATTGTTGATCCAATACTGAAAGGTATGGCAGAAAGATATGTTCCTATCCATACAACCTTTTTTTCAGGGACGTACTTGCTTATTCCAGCAAGACCAAGCCACATTTTGCACGTGTTACAACAGCGTGGCTTCATAGTAAGAGTGCTGTTACTGGACTGAAATTGCTAAGATATTCAGCTGTAATCATAGAAGCATCAAATGTTTCCCTGAAAACAGTCAACAGGGTCACAAGAAAGTTATTGAAAAAAAAGACGTAAATGAACTGTTGAAAATGTGTTTCGCATTATGATGCACAAAATACAACAGAGACTCTGGACTGTTGAGCAACTGAATGCAAGAATGTGAAATAACTCACCCTACAAAGCTTCAACCATTAGGATCCTTGGTTTCAGCACAGCTTTTGAGTCTTGTTAAAAGAAAACGTCATTAAAATGTGTAGCAGGCATCAAAATCCAAATGAGTGAATATTTGCAAAAAAACAAATGTATCTATTTGAAAATGACATATCTTGTCTTTGTAGAATTAGAATTTAGAATTTCTCACTGTACACATGTACAATGAGATTAAAGCCAGAAAATGCGGCACAACAGTTAGCCATGTCTCAGAGATAATCAAAATCTATCCCTAAGAGCCCCGGACATTGTGATTTCCAATGAGTTGTAGTTCCAAATGATCCATTTTATGCACCAGAAATCTGACATTAGAGATACAGGCATGAGAACAGGTGGCTTGTTTGGTTGTTTTCTCAGCCTTAACATGACACTGAACCTGCAGCCCTGTTTCTTCTTCCTCCCACTCCTCCGTTTGCATCGTCCCCTAGACCCAACAACAATCCACAGACAGCCTGGTGATCTTGCTATGTAATTTGGGATGGGATGTTATACATATGATGAAATTCACTTGAAAAAGGTATCTAGTGTTGGTTCCCAATCGTAGTGAATGTTTGCTGTACTTGTGGATCAAAAAGCGAATAAAAATGACAAAAAAAAGATTTTTGCTGCTGATTCTAATTCCAATCACCCATGAAGGCCAATCACTGCTGATCATCTGGATTGGCTGTTAATTTTTCACTTTAACAGATAGGTATAAAATACCTGTGAAAGGCTTTTAACAAGTAGGTATAAATGCTACCTGACAAAATTTAAAAATGATCTGGTAATAAATTAACATAGTTTAGACATAAACATGCAAAATACTTGCAGCTGCTGTATAGAGCAATTGAATACAGCAGCTGTATTCAACTGTCCTTTCAGTCAAAAGAACAATTAAAAAATCTGCAATTAGTAAAACAATATTTTTTACACGAGGTTCTCAGTAGGGATGTGCCGATCAGGTTTTTTTATACCGATACCGATCACTCCTGAGGGACAATCGCCGATTCTGATCCCAGATACCGATCGCATAATTATTATTTATTTATTATCATAAACACTACCTTTACATTATGTGGAAAAAGGAACCACTAATTCCCCTTAATTTAGACAAAAACTTGTTTTTAATAACTTTTTCCAAGAAGAAAACTAAACCAAACAGGCATTGTGCAAATTGAACTGCTATCAATAATACTATCTTTAACAGACTGATAACATATAAGGTTGTGAAGAGGCTAAATAATGCAAAGAGCTAAAATAAAACCTCAACATTGACAAAAAGTTCAAGTATAAAACTTAACATTCAAAGGCAAAAACAGGATCCATTACAATAAACAATCCAGAGTTACTGAATGAAAACTTCCTGTTAGCATGGCGGCTAGCTGGTTACTGCTAGTTCTGATTGGCTGTTTCTGACTGAGCGGAGTAATTATGCAGAACAGGGAGGAGATTGATTATTTTTTAGAGATTATCTGTCTCATGTTAGGACAGAGAAAGTTTTAATACGTATGGAAAATGTATTTATTAGGTTAGATGCTGCAGCTTTAAACAGGTTCGTTGTGAGAGTCACTACCAGGTGGAGCAGAAGAGGCTCCGAGTCAAATATTACTAAATATTAAATATTACTACCTGTAGCGAAGCAGCGGTTCAACATTGAGAGCAGAACCAGCGTCTTACATCGCAGCTCCAAGACTTAAATCATTTACAGGTTATTAGTTTATCTTTCTGACCGTCAGGCTAATCCGGTGAGTGTTTGTAGCTGTGCTGCTTTACCTGCTGTCTGATCCTCCATGTCTTTTTACTGCACTGAGCCTCAATGTAGCCAAACTCCGTCATTGTTTTTATGTCTATTAGCTTCATTGTGTTGATGCATTTTGACTGCTTCAATTTTCCGCCGCAACACGCAAACATCCTCATTCACTCAGTGGTTATAGTTACACATCACTTAGGATTTGTTGCTGCACGTTTGCGCCGTGTGAAGGAAAGACGAGACCAGCTGGACAGACAGGCTGGGAAATGAGATGCAGGTGATCAGGTATCGGTTCAAGAGCCAATGATCGCCGATCACCGATCATGCACTTTTTCACGAAAATCGGCCGATTGTGATCGGTGACCGATCGATCGGCACACCTCTAGTTCTCAATACCCTATTATACATGAGTCAAATAAATCTGCCTATATCAAATAATGTCAAGAAAACAGGAAACATTCAGATTCAGATTCCATCAAAATAAACAATCCTGAGTTATTAAATCAAAACTTCCTAATAGCATGGCTGGTTCTGATTGGTTGTTTCTGACAGAGCTGAATAATTCTGCAGAATGTTAGGAGGCGGCAGAGGAGATTTATTTATTTATTTTTTCAGAGATCATCTGTCTTGTGTTATGGTATAGTGAAGGTTTTAATACATATGTAAAATCTTGTGTTTGTTTAAATTGTATGTTGCAGCTTTAAGCAGACATTCACTGCTGAGTGATGCAGAAACGGTTCTCCATCTGTGAAATATTACAAGCGCGTAGCGTCAGTTCAACATCAAGAGCAGAACCAGCATCTTTCACCGCTAGTTCATTTACTTAAATATTTTTTTGGGTTATTTGCTTCTCTGAGTGAGTGTTGGTAGGTGTGTGCTGCTTTTAATTCAGTCTGGCTGCTCCTGATGTCTTTTTTCCCTTGCAGTGAGCCTCGATGTAGACAATCTCTGTCAAGTGTTTGTTTTTTAAAATGTCATTAGACTCTTTGTGTTGATGGATTTTGACGAGCTTCACTCCGAGGTATTTTTCCGTCGCAACATGCAAACTGTCATTCACTGTCAGCGTTCCACACCACATCTCTTAGGATTTGTTGCTGCGCGTTTGCGCAGTGTGAAGAAAAAGGAGATCAGCTGCACAGGCAGGCTGAGAAATGAGATGCAGGTGATCAGTTTGTGTAATCAGCAACAAAAGACATTGATCGCCGATCACTGATAACACACTTTTTACGGAAATCGGCCGATTATGATCGGTGGATGATTGATTAGCAGACCTCTAATAAATACATCACTTCAAAGTGAAAAGCATTCATTTATGTTTTTAAGTTTTTTAAAATATAATGTCCTACTAAAATATAAAATTACATTTTTTGTGCATTCTGTCTGGTCATGTGATTTTGTTTCAGACAAACTGGACTTCAAGCGCAGAAGAACAGAACGCATTCGCAGAGAGAGGATTGGCTCTCCTCTAACCAGTGACTCAGAAAACCACAGAAGACCCCGAGCCAACAGTCAGTCAGATACCATCCGTAGAGGCCGTGGTCGCCCAAAGACTGTGGGCCTGAAGAAACAGGAAGAAGAGAAGGGTAAATCCTTGCAATTAACATCTATCCAGACAATCAATACTTTTTATTAAAAAAAACTCAAATGTTTGGGCCCAGAGTTTGAGTGACATGTCCAGAATTGACTCAGTTAGCACATTTTAACAAGACTTAATAAGCAGAGGTCTATGACTACATAGAGAATAGTGTAAATTTTCAAGTTTCAAGAATTATTGTATACATTTTAAATTTTATGTTGGGCCCAAATTGGGCTAATAGGAGTCACTTGTTTGTGTTGTGAAACGTTTTGGTGTTGGTGTTGTTTTTAAATGTTGCAATATTGTTGGAACAAAATGTCTAATGTTTATTGGACAATATTTGAACTGATGAAAGGAATGTTTCACTTCTATGTTGATGGCACATGGCTTTAGCAAACAAAAAGTAACGTATAAGACCGGGGGATTTGGTAAGACCTGTGAGAAAACTAACGTGAGAGCGGGCGGCACAATCCGGGATATTTACGGGAAAATAATAATACGGGAGTATGACGAGAAAGGGGGTAAAAACGGTAGTTTCCCAGCCAAAATGGGAGATTTGTCAGGTAAGGTGTTGTCAGTTGCTATGGCAATGAGTCTATGTGTAGTTTGGCCAATACAGAGAGTGAGAAAGAAGTGGTTTTGAGTTGTACTTACTTCAATGGTTTCTCCCTTTGCTGTGGAGCACAGCACGAAATTAATAATACCTACATTTCCAAGTTTCATTGAGTTAACGGAATTATTCTACCACAGCAGAATGGATGGCATGTAAAAGAATATTCTTTTTGCTCTCCAGTGTTGTCTGCATGCGTGACATTTCCGTATAAAAACAATAAAATGTAGGGAATCTATATTTGTAAAACTGGTTATGCTTTAAGTCAGTGACTCACTAGCTAAAAACCTCACCGCATATCACTGGTGGTCACTAATGATGAAACAACATGAATTCAAAGCAGTTCAGCATCACAGATAGAAATCAGATTATTTTGACACTATCAATTTCAGCTCGGAACCTGGAGCAGCGAGCAACTACTGAAGCTAGGTTTATTGTTGACGCATTGAACATGCATGCAGCAGCACGTGCTGAAGCAGATATGCAGTGATTCGTGCACCGCCACCTCTGGATCTTTGTAACTCGACGCGGATCACGTGCGCCCGTTTACACAAACTGGATGATTTGGAAGTTGCTCTTACAGGTGGCTCCAATGTAGACCTTTACTATAAACACCAATGCTGCTGTCTTGGTTCCATTGTGTTCAACGTGAACTGTCAAAGTGCAACTATAGCTCAGCCTTCAGTCCCTGAGATTACCACGATATTGCCGAGAGAGAAAAACGGGGATGTTAGCTAGGCGACTAGGATGCTACAATTTCCAATCAGTCTACAGCTAACTCACACATTGTGAATAATGTCAGAGATACTCCCTTTAACTAGCCTAGCTCCATGGCTGTGCTGGCAGTTTTGGCAGGTCTGAATCGCTGACAACAAAAAAAGTCTGGTTCATCTCTATGACAACAAACAAAATATGCGTCCAGTTTTTGGCTTTTCCTTGCTCTCTTTTTTTCCATTCTTTCCACTTTGCCGCTCCATGTAGCTCCACTCATGTTAATTTAGTCCATAAGAATGCTCTAGCTAGTTTGCCATCTGTTGCCAAGTGACTGATGATGACGTTGGTGGACAGTTGGTGACACGTTTTACCCAGAATACACTTGGAGACAATATGGACAATCCACTTGTAATTTTACGTGTAACAAAGTTAAATGTAAGAGTGAAAATAAAGCCAATCATGTAAGCACAACATTTTATTTAATATTTTACACCTATTACATCACTACAATCAGTTGGTCTTGTAAAGTTTTTACCAACCATGAGCCAACTCTGACTTTGCAACCTTTGTAACCCGACATACATGATTGATGCCTTGCAGGAAAGGAGAGAGCCTGGCTTCTTCAGCTCTCAGCATGGTGGTGGGAATGCCACGGTCTGGGGTTGCATGAGTGCATCAGGTGTTGGGTAGTTACATTTCATGAACTCCACTCTGTACCGTGAAATACTGAAGCAGAGCCTGAGCCCCTCCCTCTGGAAACTGGATCACAGAGCAGCATTCCGACGTGATAATGACCCCAAACACTCCTCTAAGATGATCACTGCTTTACTGAAGAGGCTGAGGGTAAAGGTGATGGACTGGTCAAGCATATATATATATATATATATATATATATATATATACATATTTTCAAAAAATCCCTTCTCACCCTCTGCGGGTGGTCTCTCTCTCTCTCTCTCTCTCTCTCTCTCTCTCTTTCATCCTCTGACTCATGTCCTCTACCAGAGGCCTGGGAGCTTCAGGTTCTCCTCCAGTATCTTGGCTGTGCCTAGTACTGCACATTTCTGGACTGAGATGTCTGATGTTGTTCCTGGGATCTGTTTTAGCCACTGCTCCAGTTTGGGGGTTTCTGCCCCGAGGGCCCCGATGACCACAGGCACCACTGTGGTCTTCACCTTCCAGGTCTTTTCCAGTTCCTCCCTGAGGCCCTGGTATTTCTCCAGTTTCTCATGCTCCTTTTTCCTGATGTTGTAGTCACTTGGTATAGCTACATCCACCACAACGGCTTTCCTCTGTTCTTTATCCACCACCACAATGTCCGGTTGGTTCTCCATTACCATCTTGTCTGTCTGGATCTGGAAGTCCCACAGGATCTTAGCTCGGTCATTCTCCACCACCTTTGGGGGTGTTTCCCACTTCAGTCTCGGGCTTCCAGTCCATATTCTGCACAGATGTTCCTGTACACTATGCCGCCACTGTTATGTCGTGCCATGTACGCTTTCCCTGCCAGCATCTTGCACCCTGCTGTTATGTGCTGGACTGTCTCAGGGGCCTCCTTGCACAACCTACACCTTGGGTCTTGTCTGGTGTGGTAGATCTGAGCCTCTATTGCTCTGGTGTTTAGGGCCTGTTCCTGTGCAGCCAGAATGAGCCTCTGTGCTGTCCTTGAGTCCAGCTTTGTCCAGCCATTGGTAGGATTTCCTGATATCAGCCACTTCAGTTATTTGTCGGTGGTACATCCCATGTAGGGGCTTGTTCTCCCATGTTGGAACCTCTAGCACCTCAACCTCTGTTCCCCATTGCCTGAGACATTCGCTGAGCATATCGTCTGTTGAGGCTTTGTCCTTGATGTATTTATGAATCTTGGATGTTTCATCCTGGACAGTGGCTCTCACACTCACTAGTCCTCTGCCTCCTTCCTTACGGCTGTGTTCAGTCTCAGGGTGCTGGATTTGGGGTGGAACCCTCCATGCATGGTTAGTAACTTCCGAGTCTTAACATCCGTGGCCTTTATCTCTTCCATTGGCCAGCTAATTATTCCGGCGGGTATCTGATTACTGGTAAGGCATAGCTGTTTATTGCACGGATCTTGTTCTTGCCATTGAGCTGGCTTCTCAGGACTTGCCTTATTCGTTGGAGGTATTTGGCTGTGGCTCCTTTCCTTGTGACCTCATCCAGGTTGCCATTTGTTTGTGGTATTCCCAGGTACTTGCAACTGTCCTCAATGTCTGCTATTGTTCCTTCTGAGAGTGAGACCCCTTCTGTGCGGACGACCTTCCCTCTCTTTGTAACCATCCGACCACACTTTTCTAGTCCGAATGACATCCCAATGTCAGTGCTGTATATCCTGGTGGTGTGGATCAGTGAGTCGATGTCTCGCTCACTCTTAGCGTACAGCTTGATGTCATCCATGTAGAGGAGGTGACTGATTGTGGCCCCATTCTTCAGTCGGTATCCGTAGCCAGTCTTGTTGATGATTTGGCTGAGGGGGTTCAGGCCTATGCAGAACAGCAGTGGGGACAGAGCATCTCCTTGGTATATGCCACATTTGATGGACACTTGTGCAAGTGGTTTGCAGTTGCAGTCAATGATCCAAGTGTGTGGCATTGAGTCATAGGCTTTCTTGTAGAGATGTGCCGATCAGGTTTTTTTCTGCCGATACCGATCACCCCCTGAGGGCCAATCAGCGATACCGATCGCCGATACCGATCACATAATTATTATTTATTTATTTATTTTTTATCATAAACACTACCTTTACATTACAAAAGGAACCATGAATTCTCCTTAATTTAGAAAAAACTTGTTTTTAATAACTTTTTCCAAGAAGAAAACTTAACAAAACAGGACATTGTGCAAATTGAACTGCTATCTGTAATACCATCTTTAACAGACTGATAACATACATAAAGGCTCTGTAGAGGCTAAATAATGGAGAGGCAAAATAAAACCTCTCAACATTGACAAAAAGTTCAAGTATAAAACTTAACATTCAAAGGCAAATACAGGCGCCATTACAATAAACAATCCTGAGTTACTGAATGAAAACTTCCTAACGCCAACTAGCATGACGGCTAGCTGATTATTGCTAGTTCTGAGTGGCTGTTTCTGACTGAGCGGAGTAATTATGCAGAACAGGGAGGAGATTGATTATTTTTTCAGGGATTATCTGTCTCATGTTAAGACAGCGAAAGTTTTAATATTATGCAAAAATTTATTTTTTTAAGTTGAATGCTGCAGCTTTAAGCAGAGGTTCGTGTGAGAGTCACGCCAGGTGGAGCAGAAGTGGCTCCGTCTGTCAAATATTACTACCTGTAGTGTAGCAGCGGTTCCACAGCGAGAGCAGAACCAGCGTCTTACATCGCAGCTCCAAGACTTAAATAATTTTACAGGTTATTTGTTTAGCTTTCTGACCGTCATGCTAATCTTGGTGAGTGTTTGTAGGTGTGCGCTGCTTTACCTGCTATCTGATCCTCCATATGTCTTTTTTACTGCAGTGAGCCTCGATGTAGCCAAACTCCATCATTATCGTATTAGCTTCATTGTGTTGATGCATTTTGACTTGCTTCAATTTTCCGCTGCAACACGCAAACAATCCCCATTCACTCAGTGCGTTATCAGTAGTTCCACATCGCTTAGGATTTGTTGCTGCGCGTTTGCGCAGAGTGAAGCAAAGAGGAGACCAGCTGCACAGACAGGCTGAGAAATGAGATGCAGGTGATCGGTATCGGTAACAGAGCCAATGATCGCCGATCATCGATCATGCACTTTTTCACGGAAATCGGCCCGATTATGATCGGTGACCGATCGATCGACACACCTTTATTTTCTTGCAATCAATCAAGCGGTGCACAGGTTGGTGTGTCCTGTTTTGCAGTCTCGGGCAACTGTGTGGTCTACAAGGAGTTGTAGACTCCTCATGTATTTATCCATGTGCCCGCTTATCTTAGCCGCTATGATTCCTGACTATGATGAGCTTCCATGTTGTAGAGAGACAAGTTATTGGCCGATAGTTGGATGGGATTGAACCCTTTGAGGGATCCTTCTGTATCAGGATTGTGCGCCTTCAGTTAACCACTCAGGGTGAATCCCATTTTGTAGCAGCTGTTTCATTTGAGCTGCCAGTCGCTCATGGAGGGCAGTGAGTTTCTTTAGCCAGTAGGCATGGATCATGTCAGGTCCGGTGCTGTCCAGTTTTTCATACCCAAGACTCTTTCTTGGACATCTGCCACAGTGATGGTTACCGGGGTTTGTTCAGGGAGGTTGCTGTGTTCCTCTCGTAGAGAGGTCAGCCACTTTGCATTGCTGTTGTGGGTCGCCTCCCTTTCCCATATGCCTTTCCAGTATTGTTCAGTCTCCAGCCTTGGTGGGTCTGCTCTGTTGTTAGTACCCTGCCATTGAGAGTACACTTTAGCTGGTTGGGTGTGGAAGAGCTGGTTAATCCTCATGGCTTCATTCTCTCTTGTGTATCTCTTCAGGCGGCTGGCCAAGGCTTGGAGCCTTTGTTTGGCAGTTTCGAGTGCTTCAGGTATGGACATCTGGCTGTACTTCTTGTGTACTGATCTATTCATTGCACCCCTTTGGAGCTCTGACAGTTGGCTCACTTCCCTCCTTGTTATCTTGATCTTAGCCTCTAACCGTCTTTTCCATGGTGGGTATTGGGTCTCATGATTGTTCTTATACCCAAGCATCTCAAGGATCACTGATGCTGAGTTGTATATCAGCTCATTGGTTTCTGTTATGGTGTTGGTAGGGATCGTTCTCAATGCCGCATTCACATCTTCAATTAGACTTTCTGGTGGTGCTTCACTCAGCCGTTGTAATTGGCGTCGGGGTTGTCTGGTGTTCATTACGGCCACGATTCTCTCTCTCAGGTCAGTTGCTGCCTCGTTCAGCCTTGATAGTTTGTTTATTACTGGGGTTACATACCCAGTCTCTGGGTGGGTAGTTAACTCCCCTCTGACCTGGCGTCCTGGCTCCTCCCCCTCGCCGTAGCATTTGTGTTGTACCTCATCAATCTCAAGTTGTGACAGCAGTTGTCGTTTGCGGATGTTGGAACACTGACCTACTAGTTTGGCAGTTAGTGTCGACTGGGGATGTCAAACTAACCATTCCTCCCACAGTCTTTCCATGTAGCCACTCTGACTTGTTCCAGTAGCCCATTTTTCATCAAGGTGCTCTGGTTCCACAGCACCTGACGCAGACCTTGTTTGGCCAGGCGACGTCAGTGAAATTGCATAGCCGGCATAGCTCAATTTCACTGTTGTAACTTTTTTTTCCCCCAGCCTGGATTCGAACCCAATTTTTTGACTGGTCTTAAGATTTTGATCAGGAGTATATATATATATATATATATATATATATATATATATATATATCCCTTCTCAGGATGAAAGAGACCCTGGTGGTCTCTTTCATCCTCTAAGCTCAGGTTCTCTACCAGAGGCCTGGGAGCTTGAGGTTCTCCTCCAGTATCTTGGCTGTGCCTAGTACTGCACATTTCTGGACTGAGATGTCTGATGTTGTTCCTGGGATCTGTTTTAGCCACTGCTCCAGTTTGGGGGTTTCTGCCCCGAGGGCCCCGATGACCACAGGCACCACTGTGGTCTTCACCTTCCAGGTCTTTTCCAGTTTCTCTTCCAGTTCCAGGTCTTGATGGGAACTGGAAGCTGACTCTATGGCTCTTTGGATAAGTCACCAGTCTTTTACGAATCTATTCAGATCTGTTCGAATCCAGGCTGGGGTCCAGTGTGGGTCCTTAGGCAAGACCCTTGGAGCTATATAGCCGACCTCATACCATGAGAGAGAGACATTGATAAGCACGACATGCCGGCTCAGACGTCGCCCGGCCAAACAAGGTCTGCATCAGGTGCTGGGGAACCAGAACACATTGATGAAAAATGGGCTACTGGAACAAGACGGAAATGGGCGAGAGGTGAAAACATATATATATATATATATATATATATATATATATATATATATATATATATATATATATATATATATATATATATATATATATAAAGTTTTATGTCAAGTGAAAATACAGCTTTTTCTGCTGTGGCCCCAGTGACCTAGAATTTGACTGCTCATCTGAGAAAGTTTACTTTTTCTCTTGTTTCTAGTCTGCATTTGTCCTTAAAATTAAATTAAATAGATGTCATGAGTTGATTAAAATTTTAGAATCTTGTATATTAAAAATATTTTAATATGTTGTGTTTTTGTATTCACAGAAAAACAAGAAAAGGAAGTGGACGTATATGCCAGTCTTTCTGATGAAAAGGCATTTGTCTTTTCTGTGGCCTTGGCTGAGATCAACCGCAAGATCCTGAGTCAGAGACTTATCCTATAGATTAAGACCAAATGAGTAGATCAGAACAAGAGTTAACTTAGGCTTGAGTCACATTGAAGTGGATACTTGACTTGGGATGAAAAGGGCACGACTTGACTTAAACTTATCACAAAGGTTTGACCCTTGACAATGACTTTAAAAATGACTTCTGAAAATCTCTGGACCTTCTTAGTTGCGAAAATCATTTTACAGGTCATAATGGTTTGTGAAATAACCAAAGACTCTACACCTGGCTGGAGTACGTGCTTCTCCTGCAAAAGGGATCTTCAAAAAATAAACAGAGTTAGATTGTTTTTCTTATGGACAACAGTATACATGTGGTTTAAATGAATGTTGTAATGGCTTGGATTATTGTTTGTATGCTAGTAGTAAAGGACCACTAACCTCTTATTTGCTGAATTTTATATCCAATTCTATATAAAACATTTTTTGTTGAAAATCAGATGCTCAATAGTGTTAATTTGAATATAGAACACGAAAGAAAGTGTACAGTATGTTTGGCTCTGAGTGACTTAGTGACTTGAAAATATGAATACAAATGTTCAGTTATAATATAATTGAAATGAATCACAGAATATATATTTGAACAAACAATTGTTTTTCATCATAACTCTATTTTTAATGCATAAAACATATTTAAAAAACCCAAAAAACCTGTCAGCCCAGTCCCGGTGGGACGTGCCCAGAACACCCCCATCCCTTCATGATGCCCGAGCCTCAACTGGCTCCTCTCAACATGAAGGAGCAACGACTCTACTCTGAGTCCCTCCTGGATCACTGAGCTTCTCTCTCCTTCAAGGAGAGCCCAGACACCCTACTGAGAAAACCCATTTTGGCCGCTTGTATCTGTGACCTCATTCTTTCGGTCAAGACCCAAAGCTCATGACCATAGATGAGGGTAGAAATGAAGATTGACTGGTAAATCGAGAGTTTTGCTTTTGAACTCGGCTCTCTTTTCACCATGACAGACTGGTACAGCGCCCGCTTCACTGCAGATGCTGTGTCAATCCATCGATCAATCTCCCGCTCCATTTTTTTCTCTCATTTGTGATCAAGATCCTGAGTCCTCCACTTGGGCAGGACATCCTCTCCAACCTGAAGAAAGCACTCTACCCTTTTCCGGCTCAAGATCACGGGCTCTGATGTGGAGACAATGAACCTCATCCCAGATGCTTCACATTCTGCTGCGAACCATTCGAGTGAAAGCTGTAGGTCACGTTCTGATGAAGCCAGTAGGACAACATAATCTGCAAAAAGCAGAGACATGATCCAAAGGCCACCAAAATGGATCCCCTCAACACCTTGGCTGGTCCTATAAATTGTGTCCATCAAAGTAATGAACAGAATCACCGGTGCGAGATTTCCGGTAAAAATCTCTCACCGGAAACGAGCCCAACTGGAGGCATGTTGGTGACAATGCAGACCAGTTTCTGACACTGATCATACAGGGACCTAACAGCCTGTCTCAAAGGGCCAATACCCCATACTCCTGGAGTAACCCCACAGGACTCACTGAGGGACACAATCAAACACCTGTGTAGACTAGATGGGCGAACCCCATGCACCCTCCAGGACCCTGCTGAGAGTGTAGAGCTGGTCCAGTGTTCCTCCACCAGGACGAAAACCACACTGAGATTCGACTATCCAATGGACCCTCCTCTCCACGACCCCTGAATAGACCTTACCAGGGAGGCTTAAAGGGAACCATGATTAGTTATAAAAATAGACCTTATTTGGGAAATATTTATCTTAGATGTGAAAACAACACAGTAATAATACTGTTGGTTATTTAGTTTTTAGAAATTTTAATAAAATATTTTCACAGGAATGTCGCCATGTTGTTCAAGCTGCAAGGCATTCTGGGTAAATAACTAATGGCCCAACTGCCTGGGTCCTCCAGCCAAAACAGTGATGAGTAACGTTATTAAGCCTTTTTAATGAACCGGAGCGCATTGAAAATGATCGGAACATAGAAATAACAAGAGGTGATGAAGATGAGGAGGGCCAAGCAGAGGAAGAAGAAGAGTTAACCATAGCAGCTTTTGTTTGCTGCTGCTACTGCCTTCAGCTTCATAAATGAAACCTTTGGTCGGACTGTGTGATCCAGTAAGCTCTGTGTCTGGTTCGGCAACAGCAGTTTAGGGTCTGAAGTTTGTTCGTTGTTGGTAGTGGTTTCACATTCAATGCCGGTGTTTTAACTTCATTAGCATTTCCATCAAAAATAGCTCCAGTAGCGCTGCTTGTCTTTAACATTTCTCCCAGCGTCTGTAGCACGGTGTCCAGTTCGGCAACATCTGGGCTGCTTAGAATATGGTATGATGGTAACTGCAATACCGGCTCCCTTTGGTAGCCACAACATGGTGTAGAAATATTATTTATCCCACACACACCCTATCTTTCAGTGTCATAATTACATTGTGTATTTCTTGTAGGATATACTCTTGAGAAATTACTCGCATGGGAATGTTGTGAAGTCCCTTCTTCTGTCAAGCAAGCCACTGTATAAAACCAGTTCACGTAGTACCAACTCAGGCAGGAATGACTATGTACCCTGGTAAAAAAGAAAAGTATACTTTAGTATACTAAATTTTAACATACTTTTGTATACTTTTATCGATGTACTTCAACTGTACTATTTTGGAACAACTTATTTTGTACTTCGTATACTTTAGTAGTATTTAAATTGTTTAAAATTACAACTAATAGTATACTTTAGTATACCACATGTACTTTTTTGGAACAACTTCAAGTATACTTAGAGTGTACTTAAATTATACTTTTTAAATTTCATGTTTCAGAGCTTTATTATATTTTGATATAATATATTTTTAGTGTTAATTATATAATTATGTCTCAAAATTATATTAAATATTAAATATACTTCAAAATATTCTAATTATACTATTAATATAATGTATTTAAATTAGACTTAATTTTTATTTTTGATTTCTTGCTATTGATAATAAACTACATTTTTAATTACTCTTAATTCATTTTTATTCCTACGTTCCTATTTTATAAATGACATGCATAACTACACTACAGTACTTACATTGTTTTAGGCAAAAATGACATGGAAAGATTAATTACACAAGATGTCCAAGGTAATTCAAATATTTTTAATTACAGACATTTTAAAATTGTCCAATTTTACTCAACTTTATAAACTTTACATAAATTATCAGTTTACACATCAAAAGTGAACACATGAAAATGTAAGTGTGACAATAAAACATGACAGTGAGGATCAACCACAGAACATTCCTGTTCACTGCACCTTACAGAAACCTACAAAAAAGAACAATAGAGCAATTAAACAAAGAAAGTATTTGTATTTAAAGAGAACAGAAAAATGGCAAATAAAAAAATAATACTTACAATTTCAAGACGTTGTGGACTCGCCATGTATGTGACATCATAAGAACTGATGATGATTGGGACCAGATGCCTGGGGTGGAAAAACATTTCTGGGCGTCTTTGCCTGTTTATGTTAGAAGTAGAAAAAAAATGGTCAGCAATGTCATAGAGTCAGTTGATGTTGGCATTAACTATGAAGCTGTTTTAAGTGTGGACTTAAGGAGAAAAACTACCTTAAAATCTTTCCATCCATGATCTGAACACACTGATCCTTGCAGGGTGGTGAGGGGGGCTGGTGGTGTCCATCTCCAGCAGCCATCAGATGAGAGGCAGGTTCACCCTGGACAGGCCACCAGTCCATCACAGGGCCCTGAAAGTCAACTACAAATAAAAAAAGAAAGATAAATGTTAGATTAACAAGAAGAAAAAAATTATTTCCAGTTACCTTTAAATCAAATCATGTTTATTAAGCACTTAGTGTTGGTAACAGCAGTTTTTGTTGTTGAAAATGTAGCTAGCTCATCACTGAAAAAACAAACTTACATCATGAAGACGATGTGGAGGTTCATCCTCAGAGCTGGTTGTTCTTCTGGTGGAGTCAGAGCTTCTTCTCAGAGAGAAAGTCTTTAGTTTCCTAACACCTGATTTCTCTGGCTTCATCTTTCATCTTCATTTGCTTAGTTAGACTGCAAACATATGTTGAAGATAAAAACATTGATGAACGAGTTAGAACAACAACCTCACAATATCAAAGTCTCTCTGTCTTATGAAGCTTAATTAAAACCAGGTTAGTTTATGAATTAAAGTCTAAGTCGCAACAAGCAGCCTCCATGCAGTTATAACATGTAGCTGAATGATTACTATAATAATCATACAAGTCACTATAAAATTGATAATAGTTATTTAAGAAACCAACTTAAGTTATATATTTTTACTGCACTGTTTATAATTAAATAAAGATAATTCATAAGCAAACTTACCACCAGCTAGCAACACTTAGCAGCCTTTGTCCCCTGGGCTCCTTTTGTGACACACATTTCATTTCCATCAGTTGTTGTCCCGTTGAGTTGTAGTCTAACTCGGACTAGAACGTCACAAGGTTGAATTTAACTAAATTAGTAACTATTGTCAAGGCCCTCTCTACTTTTAAGGCAATATTATGCGAGTAAAAATGGCGAATTTGAACAGCATCTGTTATCTTCCCTGCTTCAAGTTTTTTCTTCTCTTTGTGGCATTTTTTAAATAAATGAAAATGTGTAATTCCGCCACCATCTGGTCTGGAGTGTGAACTGGAGCTAATGCCGTTGATTATAAGGTTTTTACATCACACATCTGAAAATTGATTGGGTACTTTCTTAAAAATTACATCATGGTTATCCTTTTTTTAATTGTGTGCAATTTTAATAAATAGTAAAAAAATATTAACGCACTTAAAAGTTCATACATATTCAGATTTTGTTCACTTAAAGTATACTTTTATTTAATATATTAAAAGTTTATTTTGGTACAATTATATTTAAGTGTGTTTAAAGTACTAATTTCGAAATTGGTACAAGTGAATTTTTAGTATACTTCAGATATACTTATACAGTAGTTAGTACACTTAATAATTAGCATACGTAAAGTGTACTTTCACAAATGTAAGTATGTTTGAAGTATACTAAGGTATACATTTCTTTTTTTTTTACCAGGGTAGGAGAGCTTCATGCAGAGGCCAGAAGGGCTCTAATGGTAACGGTTGATTCAGGTAAATGGAGACATAGCCCCTTGTTAAAGTTTAAAAAACAGGCAAATGTTCATTTAAAATATAAGATTTATAAAAATAAATGAAAATTCTATGAGGTCTACTCTCTTGGAAGAAAGTTGAGAAATAATGCTCTTGGAAAGAAATCAAGAAAATAACTGTAAAATGTCACTAAAACTATTGATGTTAGTGACGTAAAAGAAATTACTCAGTTATGACAGTTTATCACTTCTTTGTCGCTCTTCTTTTTCTTTTATTCTTACTCCATTGTCATTCACGGACCTTACCAAGCTCTGCCCAGAAACGCCCCCAAAGATCCCACATGACCTCATGTCTCACAAACAAAGCCTCGCGGAACTTAGTTTCTATGTAAACATGGCGTCTTCCATTTCAACTGACTGCAGAGTATTTCTGAGTCGATTAGTTTAACATTTCTGCTGGATTTTCATAAAATATCAGCCATGATAATAGACAGGGGAACCAACAAGTTCATGTCATCTTTTTTGGACGACATCAAGGTGTTTTAGCCACGATGCCTCCAACATTGTGCATGTCACCGATATTTGCTATTGGTCGATGAGGAAAATAGCAGATCCTCACACCCTCAGCATAAATATACGTAGCTGTGGACAAGATCACTGACGCCTATTGCTCTTGCAAGGCTGGGTAAGTTGGGTATTTATGGTTTTGAGGGTTACTTTTGAAATCAGTGATTTCTGTTATTGGCAAATGTTTGAGTGTACCTAGGCCTGATACACGGTACTCGGTGGCTAACATGATTAGCGTGGCTAACACAATTACAGTTTAGTAAAAAGCCTTTTCAGGTGAAATAAAATCTTTAATGTATGTCAGATACGGTTCACATTGCATATTGATCTGTTCAGCTAACATAAGGCTGTAACAGACAGGCTTCAAGGTGTAGAAGTTGTAACGATACTGCCATTATGCTGTACTTGGCTAAAAGGTTTTCATAATGGATGTGTTTATTATTGACTTTCTTTTTTTCATTCATTAAACACAAAGAAAGCAAAGCAATAATACTTACACCAGCAGACACTCCTTTGTTCTTATTGATCCTACGATGGCTGAGCTGAAAATGCGTTGTGCACAAGCTTTGATCCAAGCAAGGCTTTCCGTTTCAGATTTTGGAAATCTGTGAATTTTGGTTCCACAAACACGATCAGGATACCTGACATCACCTGTACAGATTCCCCACTGACAGTGGAGAACAAGTCTTTTTAGAGTCCTGACGCAAAAACTTTCTGCCGGTCTGCTAGTCCACAATGTATATGTTAGCAGAATCACTTTTCGGCACAGCGTTTAACGTGATATCACGAGACAAAACGTTTGGCTTTCGTGTTGTTCCCCCTTGTTTGGAGGAGTACTGTGCCAGTTTACTTACTACATAGCTTAAATCTGGTCTTGTACATGTTGACAAATAGATTAAGCTTCCTACTGCCTCTCTGTATTTTCTGGCATCACTCATTACTTCAGCATTATCAGCATAGTTAAGTTTCTGCTCACAAGGGGTAGTTCGCGGATTACGGTTCTGCATGTCAAACCTTTCCAGTATTTTCCTCACATACTTCGATTGTGACATTTTAATACTGTCAGCATCTTTCTCAAAATCAATGCCAAGAAAATGTGTCAACTTTCCTAAGTCCTTCATCCTAAATTTGGATGCAAGTTTCTCTTTTACATCTCTAAGGATATTCGTATCACTGGCAGCAATAATCAAATCATCGACCCATTTAATGATAAACACAGTTTCAGTATCAGTAATCTTTGTGTAAACACAATGATCAGCAGGGTTTTGAACAAACTTGTTTTCACATAGTCATGCAGCATTTTGTTCCAGTTTCTGCCTGACTGTTTAAGTCCATAAAGAGATTTTTGCAGTTTATACACCAGTCTTTCATTTTCTTGGGATTCCTTCTTGTAGTCCTCTGGTTGTTCAATATAAAGTTCACATTCAATTGGGGCATGTAAATATGCTGTCTTTACATCCATCTGGTGAACAAACATGTTCTCCTGTGCCACCTTTTGCATCAGCTCTCTGATGCTCGTCATGCTAGCAGTTGGTGAAAAGGTTTCATCATAGTTCACACCTTTCTTTTGACTGAATCCTTTAGCAACATATCTAGCCTTGTATTTGTCTGATCCATCACTGTTCCTTTTGATTGCATACACCCATTTACCCCCCACTACAGCTTTACCCTCAGGTAAGTTGGTCAGGGAAAAAGTAACATTGTCCTTTAATGACTGCATTTCCTCATCCATGGCTGTAACCACTCTTTTGCATTCACAGATGTTACAGCATCTTTGTAGGTTTGAGGTACTCCACTTATCAGTCTGTAACAATAATCAATGTTACCTATCTGCTCTTCATCAATGCTACATACATAGTCATCTAAATAACCAGGTTTCTTTCTCTCTCTGACAGGGTATCGCCTCTCAGGTTCTTCATGTTTTGTTGTTTGACTGGTACTCGCTATGGTTCTTCTTCTGTCCTCAGTTTATGGTCAGAAACATTTACTGGATCAGCATCTGAACTTTTGGTTGCTCTAGGACTAATTCTAATCATATCATCATCATCCAAAGTTACATCCGTCTCATTTTTCTCTTTGGATACAAATTCCACAAGCCTGTGTTTCTGGATTTTCCTGCTGTTTGGATAGTAGACCATATAGGCTGGACTATTCTTGTCATACCCTATAAAAATGCCCCTTTGCCCCCAGGATTCCAAGCGCCGCACGTCCGTCATCTGCCGCGTCATGCATGACTAGTGATGACTCTTGTCATCCAGAAACTGAATGAGCTCTGCATAAGCCTCGGCGTTTTTCTGTGCGTCTTCCTCTTCATCGTCATCATCGGAGGGGTTTGTCAAAATTTCTGTTTCATCCCTTGTAATCGAAGGTGTCCCTAGAAACTTTGTTTCCCACAGTTCGTAATTTTTCTCATCTCCATCAAACTGAAGTTTTGACCAGCGGCTGGGCGCCATGTCCTTTTCTCGTCTGTTCATTTTCCTTGTTTGTTCATTTTCCTTTTCTCATGATTTGTTTCTTCATTGATTCTGGGCCCATAACCTGTTAGCAGAATCACTTTTCGGCGCAGCGTTTAACATGATATCATGAGACTGAAAAACGTTTGGCTTTTGTGTTGTTCCCCCTTTGTTTGAGGACACAACCTTTATTATACACGTGTGTGTTCAATTAGACAGGTCACGTGATGTGACACACAATAATCCAATAATGATAAAAATAACAACAAATGAGAGCACAAAAACATTCATAATGTCAACAGTATATTAGCATGTTTACTACTGTAGCTTGTGTTTGTGAGATGGTCGCACATGGTAGCTGCGCTGTGACGTGAAATAAGCATTAGCCAATAAAATGCGGCCCCTGTGGTAAGGTCCATTCTGTTTTCAGCCATCGTGATGATCAGCCCACTGTGTAAGAAACGTCCAACTTGGACCAATAATAATCAAGCATTCATGATGGACGTTTGCCAGAAAAAATCAGACATTTTTTCAACAACACCGTCAAAATCATCTTAGCTAATGATAAAATTAAGGCATTGTGACCTTATTCATTCACAAAAATACAAAGCATCTTTCGAGGCCTCCGAAGCCCAGGGCCCTTGACTGCAGCCCTGGTAAGCCGGTGCTAAAATCTGGGCTTGACTATAGCAACAACCTGATGCTATGAGTTTAATCTTTGCATTTTAGCTGTTCATTAATGCATCTTGGTAAACTATAATTACATTTGACTCCTCGGTCAATTAAACTAGGCCCCCTGTCCCAGACTTTACTAAATCCATGGTGAAACGCTATTAGTGATGCTGGGGAGGCCCCTAAAACAAATTCTGCTCAAAGCCTCATTCAATATTGGATCGGATCTGCATGATGAGCTAGACCAGTGGTTCTTAACCTTTTTTGAGGTACCGAACCCACCAGTTTCATATGCGCATTCACTGAACCCTTCTGTAATGAAAAATAAAATAAGATTTTTTTCCCCAAAATTCAAAACATAGGGTGACCCAACTAACACTAGTTGGGTCACCCCAAGATCACCAAGTCTTCTTAAAGGTAGAGTCTCTGAGAACAGTTCTTCAAAATACATTCAGTGTTTTCAGCACAGTTGAGCTGACTGTCCAGGAACGAGCCAAGGTATTTAAAATTTGCCACAGTTTCAACAGGTTGGCCATCGAGAGAAACTGGAACCACTTTAAGGTCTTGTTTAGATTATTTAATTAGCTCTACATTCTTAAGAATGAAAAAATAATAATAAATAATAAAGACTTTGCGGTATTCTGATTTAGTAACGTAATTATATTAGTTGTGTTACCACCCCACACCACTAGAGGCAGTAGCAACCCCAAAAAGATGCGACTAAGGAGCAGATATAGAAGAACACCGAAAGCTACAGAATTTGGTAAAAACTGAGCTTTGCTGAAGTAATTAAAGACACAAGTTTAAATCCCTGCTGAGAGTGGAGCTCCTCCAATCAGGGCTCCTCCGCAGCTCTGATTGGCTAAGCAATATAACATGATTCTTTGCAGTAAGTGATGGCAAAGCGGGGCGTCATCACGACTTTACATAAGTGTGTCATACACTAGATTCCCTAAAAACTGTGAAACAGTCCTTTAATGAACAAGATTAATATATATAGTATCTTTAACTATGCAAGTCCAGGTTTTCTTAGAGTGAAATTTGCACTTCAGATTAAACACAGACACAACTCATGAGATTCTGACTAGACATGACCTCTAGCTTAACCTCATTTGAAATAGAGTTCTTTATCTCTGCTGTGATTTCTGTGAATGTTTCCACCTTTTGGCACATCGCTACAGTAAATTTAAAAATGTACATTTTAAATGGCATGAATATGTTCTCATGTCCCCTTTTCTAGCACCTTATACGATTCAGTACAACCTACTAGTGAACATTTTGCCCTAGATGCACAAATCCTTCTGACTACCATTGTGATGGTGTTGGCAGCATCATCCTGTGGTGATGCTTTTTGTCAACAGAGATGATGCAGCTACCCAGAGCTGCTGGGAAGATGGATGGAACCAATTAAAAGGCAATCCTGGAAATGAAATGAAGAGCCTTGATAACAAAACAGGACTTCAAGACTTAAATCTGAAGACTTTCAGCTGCTATTGCAATAAAACATGATTTCACCAAACATCAACTCCTTCAGGCTGAATACAAATACATGCCACACTTTTCAAATTACTTTAAAAAAAAAAGAAATCAGTGCATTACGGTTTCACATTTATGTACTACTTTATGTTTTTCTCAAAATATCTCCTAATGAAATAAACTGAACTTTGTGATCTTAATGTAGCCACAGTCTGTTGGTAGTTCCAGTTTCTTGCTAGTTAGAAAAATAGATAATTATTGTTTTGGGCATGCTGCCTTTGGTTATTATTATACTATATTATTGTAATTATTTGTTCTCTGTCAGTGATTATTTATTGTCAAATGAATCCTATAATTAGCTTATTAGCAGGACTTTAGAGCTCAACTGTATGCTGAGGGTTTTGCCATTATCAGCAGCATGAAAGCAGGAATGCATTAAAACATCAAGATCTGGAGTTTGGTTCCTCTGTTCTAAAGCCTTATTAATGCTTATTTATGTGAAAATATATATTTTGGCCAATGTGTATAATTTTGATCACCTCACTCTAGAAAATGTGTCAAATCTCTGATTAAAAGTCCAGATTTAATGACATTAAACCCACAATGAAGGGATGTCGACTTCTCACTGGAACTACTGAGTATTCAATCAAACCTTCTGCGCTAAATAAAAGCTTCATTATAATCAGGTTGTGAAGAATGATTCAACAGCTCTAATCATTTCTGAATGAAACTTTATTTTTATTTTCAGTATTTTATTTTGTTCTCAGTTTGCTTCACATTCACATCAGCATTTAATGCTTTTGGAGTTGGCAGCCAAAGCGCACCAATCCACGCCTGCTTCCTTGGCAACAGCTTTGTAGGTCAGAGGTCACAGCTGAAGCTTCTGCAAAACAAATTCACTTTAGTGATGGAGCTTTGTTAAACCATTGATAATAAACATAGGCTGGTTGGTCTCTGACCATCAGTTAGACACTAATGTTAACAGTATAGGAAGGAAACAGCAGCACGGTGGTAAAACACTTCTATCACCTCTTTGTTGTGGTTCCTACTTTTCTAAGGGTCAGAATGACCTTCACACAAATCGAACAGGTGTCTGTTACTGCTGTTGACAGTAGATGGCCGTCTTCAGATGTGTGTAGACTGTTTCTTAGGCTTGGTCAAACCATGCAAGAGACCCTCATATTTGATTATATTTAGATTATCCATCCTCAGCTTTTCTCCCAAAGCTTCATCAAATAAACACAAATCTAATGTTTAGTTATTATCTGGTATGATGTCAGTTTAAAACCCCTAACAGCTTTTGAAAAGTTCTAAGCTGAGCTGAGAGCAGACAGGCTTTTCCAGCTCGTGTCAAACTGAGGAAGAACCACTTTTTTTCTTCCCCTGTGTTTAATCACACCACCTAGTGTACAGTGAGGATAATATACTGACAATAGTGTGCAATTTATTACACTTACAGCATTTGTAGAGTCTGTTGAGCCTGTCAATATCATTCTGGCTCATCTGTGTGGCCTTGCCAAAGGACACGTTGCTGTTAGGAATGGGCTCCATGGTGGGAAGGTTGTTCTTGGAGAAGGCATACCTGACGAGAGGCAGGTTCCACACAGACAGGTGATCACGCCCAACACTCCCACTCAACTCTTCAGTGGGCAGAAATATCATTAAGGCTAAAATGCTACAACTTAGCCATGAGTCTTCCTTCCAATGTCTAAGTCAGAGTTAGATGTCAGTCCTCCACAGACTCTTTGATTATGCCTTGACACAGCTGCTACACTGATGTATTCTAGCCTACTTTGCTTTGGAGAATTAGCTTTCTCTAACATGCATTTTCATGTTTTCTACTTTAAAGTAGCAGAAATTTTGTGTAGTGTTCTGTGTGTGCATGTGACAGGAATTTCTCATTTTTTTATATTTACTTTTATTAAAGGTCCAACCCAGGTCATCAGCCAGTGGCTAGAAAACCTATGTACACAACAATGGTTGCTCTGTTTCTCACATGTAACATGATTTAATGTCCTTGGTTTAAATACATTTGAATTAGAAAAAAATAACCTGCTGATTTAAAATCTACAATTAAAGAATCAAAAGTCACCAAAAATATTTTAAGTGTGGTTAATAAAAAAGCAA
Organism: Poecilia picta; assembly: GCA_033032245.1. Classification (NCBI taxonomy): domain Eukaryota; kingdom Metazoa; phylum Chordata; class Actinopteri; order Cyprinodontiformes; family Poeciliidae; genus Poecilia; species Poecilia picta. The sequence goes on from CM065355.1 coordinate 829,043, forward strand.
ATAATTTCTTTACCTCTCATATTGCATGACAGAGTTGTAATCATAAGGGGTTCCCTGGTTCAGAGTGTTGATCTTATAGAAGTTGTACTCCATGCCTGCAGAGAATAAAAGGAGAGATGCATATTTTTAGGTTTGATTGAACCAGGTTTGTGTGCCTCAGTACAGAACTGGTACAGTCCAAACTATGGATCGGATTGAAGTTCAGAGAGAAAAAAAATAGTATGAATACTCAACATGCTGCACATCTGCAGCAGCTCAGCCACTTCTTTATATCATCCTGCTTTAAGACTTCTGCTAAATGAAGACATCTGCACTCTGCATTCATAGCAAGTGTCTAAAAACAGTCATTACTATTGTTTTTCCATGTTTTTCCCATAAGAGTCATTAATGATGTGGAGGTCTACAAATTTAAACATTTAGATTTTATGAAAATATACATCTACACACAGGCTATGATTAAGTGTAGCATAATGCAAGCAAACATAGTTAAAAATATAGTTAAAGAACATCTGGTGCTGGTGAAAACTGGAGAACAGCTTAGTTTTCTAGTTTGCTTTCATACATCCTGAAAACCTTTCCTTGGTAGCAAATCCATTTAGTTCCAGCGGGACTAAATGGATTTGCTTCCCAGTTGGTGCACAGGGGGGAATTGGAGCTAAAAAACCTTTACAGAGGCCTCACTCAGTCACAGTGATGCTGAAGGGAAATAAAAAGATTTTAGAGCTCATCTCAACAATCTTTAAAGTAGAAGGTAGGACTGCCAAGCAACAACCAAGCTCCCATGAACCAACGATGGGTGGATGATGTTCACCTTCGATGATGTTGTCCCAGTGCACTCTGATGTGGTTGTCCCTGTCGGAGCGGGTCTGCTCGTGGTTGAAGCCCAGGGCGTGCAGCAGCTCATGCTGGACGGTGCTGTGGTACAGGCAGCCCTGGCGACTTAGAGACACCGTCTGACCTCCACCCACACGGCCCACATAGGAGTAGCAGCTGCAACCACACACTCACCTCAGAAGCATCTAACATCCAACACTGCAGCAAACCTGATTTTGACTAACCAATCGGTTTTATACCAGCCCTGCAGATCCCAACCACTAGGCTGATTAGCCAGTCTTTAGGTCATCTGAAAGTGTGGACTTTAGCTCAGCATTTAGAATTACCGCTCTGAACTAGCATTTAATGTGGAAAAAACAAAAAATGAGACGCACCCATTCCTAGATTCAATGCTCAACCATTCATGGTCACCGTTCTGGTAGGGCCTGAAGCGGATGCAGGACAGCGTGGAAAACGACTGCAGCCCACGAACAATGATCTCTCTCTCTCTGTCAGCTGTCACCATCAGGAAACATTGAAATTCCAGACCCATCAGGTACAGGTGGATTCAGATCAGCTGTTCAGCTTTGTGTTCTCAGTTTAGTGGGAAAACCAATGAGCTGCTGCTTACAGTAATGGTTGGCAATGTAGTAGGGGATGTAGACGTTCCCATCAGTGTATTTCAACCAGAGGCAACCACTGGAGGTGCAAGGGTCAGCGTTTCTGTCCGCCTCAGACCGTACAGCAATGTCTCCTCCGATGAGGACCGGTTCATCAAAGTCAGGAGCTGCCAGACACACACAGCTGCATCATCTGGTTGCATGACCAAGTTTTTCCTTGGAGTGGATTTTTTGTGCAACAGATAAAGCATTGCTGACTGGAGTGTTGACCTACTGCGGTCTCTGTTGGCTCTTTCTAGCAGCTCACCCACAGACAGCTCCATCTCCAAGGTAGCAACCTCTGTACCAAATAAAACATGGAGAACCTGCTCAAGACCCCTTCAGCTTTAAAAACAAGAGAGTGCTGCTAATTTCTAACTTACCTTCCTGTCCTCAGTCACCACAGCACAAGAGAAAAAGGATTGTTATACATGCATATCAGAAACATTCTGCTGTTGAAACTAGCATTTGTACAATCAAGTTGTGTCTTAATAATTTTATTAACACATCGACATCCAAAATATGTTAATAGGTGTTATATGTATTTATTAAAATATATTTTGTTGTTTCAAAATGTTAAATATCAAGTATTCTTCCTGGCATTGGGAAGATTGCCACCTGTATTAACCTTTCTAATCTACTACAGAGCAACAATTTCCAGTTCTGAGCAGCAGCTGCTGCATAGCAGCACTAGACATGTTTACCTGAGCCCAGGAGAAAGACAGAAGCACCAGAACCACAAAACACCAAGAGAAAACCTGCATGGTTGCAACAGACCTGTGAGAGACGAAAACATAGCCATAAAATATGCAACTGCTGCTTCTGTATGCAAGTTGTCAGCAGTACACAGAGGCATTTGTGGATCTTACCCAAGAGCCAATAACTCTCTGCCAGCAAGGGAGACGTTTTATACTCACCATCCAGCCAAAGGCAAATAAACATACGAGCAAATGTGCAAACACTGCAGGACACTTTTATCAGAGTAAGCTGAAGGTTCTGGGGTTTCCTCCCTACTCGATGTTATTTGCACAGGTGTTTCCAGAACAGGCCGTCAGTGTGGAACATCTTACATTCACTGATCACTGACTAATGGCTGAGTTTGCTGTTCACACAGCTCCTTTTTTAAACTTCTCATCAGAAGTTACTGAAAGACAGTTTTATTTGATGGACTCTATCAGTTAGTCCCTTTTTCTGTTTTGCTTCTGTCAGAAGTGGTGATACTGATGATGATACCAACCGTTGCACAGAAGACGCTGCTTCCTCCACACGGCACCTGAGCCTGAAACACCTGGAGGAGAAGAATACTCATGTTGTAGTTTCTGGACTTCAGCTCACCGTTCAGCACATCAATCATCCCTCAGCTCCTGGTGAGCAAACCAGCTCCCTTTGGGCTCAACACCCCCTGTGTAACCGGCTGCTGGCTTTCCTCACAGACAGACCCCAGTCTGTGAGGGTTGGGGAAAATACTTCATGGTCATGTCCCTCAGCACTGGCTCCTCCAGGGCTGTGTACTGACCAACTGCTCTTCAGCCTGATGACCCATTTGTAAGGATTTGGTTTTCTCTGTGTTGATTTGAGTTTCTCTGTGTGTTTATCTTAGGTTCTGTCTTGTGAGTCTCTGTGATGTCATGTCTCTTTCCCCATTGATTGTTCCCAACTGTGTCTAGTTCCCCTGATTACCTTCTGTGTATTTAAGTCTTTGTCTCTTGTGTCCTTGTCTAACGTCTGTTCCTGGTCTCTCGTTTATTCAGTTCTGTACTGTTTCCCACCAGTGCTGAGCCCAACCTTCCGCTCTGCTGTGCTGCCAGCTTCCTGAACTGTGTAAGAGTCTATCCTTCATTAAATCGTTATTTATCTTCTACGACCTGGGTCTGTCTGCCACCATCACCCCCACATCTCTGTGACAAAGTTCTAGGATTTAGTATTGTTCTGTGACTTTATATTGTTGTGTTTTTATTATGTAAAGCACATTGAACTGCCTTGTTGCAGTAGGACATTTATGTCTTACCTGTAAATGTGTGATACAAATAAACTTGACTGTTTATTTCTGTTTCTGTTTTTTCTTTTTTTAGTTTAATTTTTTAGAAAAAGGCTTTATCATCATACCACTTGTCTACTTTGTAATGACTCAAACAGGCACATATGAACAGCATGTGGTTTGGTCTGGCTGTTTCACAGTGGGTGGGTGGGTCCTTCATTCAGAGCTGTGGTGAACTGAATGTTCCTGACTGATAAGTCCAGTATTTTGCAACAGAGAAACAGATGTTTTGTTGGGTTTTGTGTTTCTGTGTATTTATTTCTTGTGTTTTTCTGTGTCCTGTCCTCCCTGCTGATTGATCCCAGTTGTGTCTAGTTCCCTGATGACCCTCCCTGTGTATTTAAGTCTACCTGTTGTCTTCGTTCCTTGTCGGGTCCTCGTCAGACATTGGTCGCTCCATGTCGTCCTACCCGTCTGTAGTCTGTTCCTAGTGCTACCCTGTTTGGACTGTTAACATATTTATCATTAAATCATCTTCATTTTCATTATGTCAACCTGGGCCTATCTGCGTCTCCCTCACTGTTCACAAACACAAATGATGACATGTTTAAAATTATATATGTTATAGATGTTTATAATTTAACAGATGAGCTAATAATAAAAAAAGATTAATGTTAAATGTTAATTTAAAAAAAGTTTTCTTTTAGGACATTTTGAAAAAGTATGCAAAAATATGTAATATGCTCCATGTAAGATCTGCTTTAGTGGTTCAATATAAACAGCATGGCAACAAAATAGTTCCATTTTCATTGTCTTTGTTTTCTTTTTAAGTGTTTTTTTTTTTGCATAGTCCAACCATGTTTGTTTGCTTCATGGTTATGTCTTGATTTATATTTGTGGTTTTGAAGTCAGTTGATTAATTTGGTAAAATTATGAGTTTTACACAACAATGTGACTCCAGAAAACATTGCATGCACCAGACTTCTGCAACACACTCTTCCTCCTTTTTGTTACAACATACAAACATTATACCTCTGTTTCTGCTTGCTATGTTATGAGAAGTTGTTGCAGTGGACATTTTCAGAACATCAGAACCTGTGAACTGGTTATTGCACTAAGGTTTACAAATGAACCACATTGCCAAACATGTAATCATTAAGTCATTTGTTTTGGTGCTCATTAATATTGTTTTGAATAAATTACAAAATGACTATGTATTTTATTCTCTTACATTTAACTTTGTTTTACAATAAATATACCCAGGTGAAAAAAAGTATACTTTAGTATACTTCAAACATACTTACATTTGTGAAAGTACTCTCTAAGTATACTAAATATTAAGTGTACTACCTATAAGTATATCTGAAGTATACTAAAAATACACTTGTACTAATTTCGAAATAGTACTTTAAACACACTTAAACATAATTGTACCAAAATAAACTTTTAATATATTAATTATTTAATATATTAAATAAAAGTATACTTTAAGTGAACAAAATATATATTTGCCCAAGTGTAAATATACAATTTCTCAAGTATATTTAAAGTGTATTTTAAATATATTTTTTGTATATTTCAAAATATATGCTCAAAATAGGGTTTTTTTTTCAATTCAATTACTACTTTAAATTATTAATTTCACTATATTTTAAGCATCTCAGTGTAAATTTTAGGCTAATAAAGCATGCTTTTTTTAACTTCTTCATTTAACCAGGTGAACCCCGGGATCTCATTTTCAAGAGGGACCTGGGCATAAGTCTGCAACACGCAGCAACCTGATTCCAAAATAAAACTAACCGATACATATGCAGAAGTGTGTCTTTTAGGCACCTATAAAGTACTTTTCATGCAATTTTTAGGCATACTTTTTAAGCACCTAAAAAGTATGTCTTTTTAGGTGCCTTAATAATCTTTTACTATTTTTGTTAAAATTGCAAATAAAAAAATTATAATCGTGATGTAATATTGCTTAAGAAAGTACCCAAACTACTTTCAGTTATGATATAAGATCTATGTCAGTGGCATTAGCTCCAGTTCACGCTCCAGACCAGATGGTGGCGGTATTGCACACTTTCATTTTTTTTTTAAACGAAATTGTCACTAGGTGTGAGTGTGTGTGTGGTTGTGTGTCTCTGTGTTACCCTGTGACCAGGGTGACCCGCCTCTCGCCCAGAATGTTAGCTGGAGTTAGACGACAACACAACGAGACAACAACCGATGGAAATGAAATGTGTGTCACAAAAGGAGCCCAGAGGGACGAAGGCTGCTAAGTGTTGCTAACTGGTGGTAAGTTTGCTTATTAATTATCTTCCTTTTATTATAAACAGTGCAGTAAAGATATATAACTTACGTTGGTTTCTTAAATAATTATTTTATCAATTTTATTGTGACTTGTATGATTATTACTATAGCAATCATTCAGCTTCATGTTATAACTGCATGGAGGCTGTTTGTTGCGACTTATATTTTTTTTCATAAACTTTACGTGGTTTTAATTAAGCTTCACAAGACAAAGATACTTTGATATTGTGAGGTTGTTGATCTAACTTGTTCATCAATGTTTTTATCTTCAACATATGTTTGCAGTCTAACTGAGCAAATGAAGATGAAAGATGAAGCCAGAGAAATCGGTGTTAAGAAACTAAAGACTTTCTGTCTGAGAAGAAGCTCTGACTCCACCAGAAGAACAACCAGCTCTGAGGATGAACCTCCACATCGTCTTAATGATGTAAGTATTTTTTTTGTTTGGTTTTAATGAGGAGCTAAAGTTACATTTTCAATAACAAAAACTGCTGCTACCAACACCAAGTGCTTAATAAACATGATTTGATTTTAAGATAACTGGACAGAATTTTTCTCCTTTTTAATCTACCATTTCTCTTTCATACATTTTATTTGTAGTTGACTTTCAGGGCCCTGTGATGGACTGGTGGCCTGTCCAGGGTGAACCTGCCTCTCATCTGTTGGCGCTGGAGATGGACACCACCAGCCCCCTCACCACCCTGCAAGGATCAGTGTGTTCAGATCATGGATGGAAAGATTTTAAGGTAGTTTGTCTCCTTAAGTCAACACTTAAAACAGCTTCATAGTTAATGCCAACATCAACTGACTCTATGACATTGCTGACTATTTTTTTCTACTTCCTACATAAACAGGCAAAGACACCCAGAAATGTTTCTCCACCTCAGCCATCGGGTCCCAATCATCATCAGTTCTGTTGACATTTTCAAGAAATAAATGTTTATACATGCACTGGGTCACTCTGACTTGAAGTCAATAGGAAATTCAGGATTTGCCAAGATGTGGAAAAAGTTGTTGTGTTTTAAGTATTTAGACTGATAGGAAACAGGTGTTAAAGATTCCTGGAAACGTTCATATCTGTCCGCCATGAAGTGAGCCAAGAAATCTGTTTCAGCCAAACAGCCTGGATTGGTTGAGAACACTAGACACACATAAAGCAGCCAGGTTCCAGTATAGATGCACCCTGCTCTATGTGAGAGTCAGGGGCGGAGCTATAGGGGGGGCTGGGGAGGCGGTTGCCCCCCCGAACCAGGCCGGTGGGGGCCGGGGTCTGGAGGAGCCAGGGAGGGAGGAATGGATTCAAGTCGCTTGAATGTCGGACTATAGACCGAGAAAGTGAGAATGGAAAGTGAGAAAGTGAGAAAGTGCGCCACCGCCTGTTGAGAAAGGTGTATCAATGTCAGTAGTTGTCCGTTCGCACCCCCCGCCACCCCCCCCCCCTGCTCAACGTTTTCCAGCTGCTGCACGTAAGGGGCCCGGTGATTGGTCAGGGGGCCCGGAAATTTGCCCCGCCCCCCGGCCCGACGCCGACTTGTTCCGCCACTGGTGAGAGTTGTGGGTTCTGAGAGATGTGTGTGACTATGAAGCAGGTCCACTAGAAGAATCCTTCACATTGGCAAAGATACAGTGAAATGTAACGTAAAATGTGGTTTAAAAAGTTTTTAAACCACATTCAAGCTGCAGGTTGACTACTAATGCACATCAAGCGTGTTTTTCTCAGTAAGTAACCTATTGAGAAATAAAACTAAAATTCAAATGTTGCTACTATACAAGTTTTGTTCAATCTGACTGATCTAATCTCTGCTACACTTTTACAAAATGTTAAGATTCTAAATTCAAAAGCTTCAATGAGTAACTATTAAAATTTCCCATAAACATTGATTTATTGAAATGGCTCCCAATACAAGTTATGGACTATTTAAATTATAACTTGTTAAGTTGCTTTATTGTTAAGCCTTTTTAATTTTGCCATGTCCTGTGTGACGGAGAAGAACAGGTAGATAGAAATTATCTGGTGGGTATTATAACTTAAACGCAAAATTTGAAGCGCCAGGGTTTATATAGAAAAATAATCAAATTTTATTTTGTGGTTTTAAAGGCTCTATGTTGAAGACAATGATAAATAAAGGCATAACTTTCTGTTTTTTTTCCATCTGTTCTGTCTTCTGTTCTTGGCTCCCACACTCTGAGCTGGTCCACTTGCTCAGCCTCTCCTCCCGTTTCAAACTTTTCTAATTAACTAAAACTTAAAGAATTAAATATGAATGAGATGTTTGCTACCTTTAACGAAAAAGCTTAAGTCTATGAAAGCAATGTAGCAGTTTTGCTAATGAGGCAGATTGTCATTATTCAGTCAAAGTAAGAAAATAATGAACTGCAGTCTGATTTTTATTGTTAATGTGTTTCTTCTTATTACGGAAGAGGATTAGGGCCACTGAAAAAAAAAAAAAAGTCAGTTTTTTTTTTTCAGTAGCTCAGAAATTTTTTTTCTTCGAATTCAGAGGGAAAAAAGTAAAAAAAAAAAAAAATGGCCCAAAATTTTTTTTCTTTTTTTTCAGAATTCAAGGGTAAAAAAAATATCTGTGGTCCCCCAAAATTTTGTTTTTCAGAATTCAGAGCGAAAAAAAAAAAAAATGTAACCCAGACAAGTAACCAGCTTCAGATCCACAGATGCGAGTGGACCTTACCCCGGCCGGACCTTTTCATTGGCTAATGCCCATTTTTCGTCACAGCACAGCTATCAGTGGGTTACCGTCTCACAAACTCAAGCTAATGTACAGTGAGGACTACCAGATCGACAGAAAGTTTTTGCGTCAGAACTCAAAAGGAATGGTTCACGGAACGGAAAGCCTTACTTGGATTAAACTTTTTCACCACCGCGTTTGCAGCTCAATCATCGTAAGATCAATAAGAACAAAGAATTGTAGCTGGCGTAAGTATTATTGCTTTGCTTTCTTTGTGTTTAGTGAATAAAAAGAATAGTCAATAATAAACACATCCATTATGAAAACCTTTTAGCCAAGTACAGCATAATGGCAGCACCGATACAACTTCTACACCTTGAAGCCTGTTACAGTCTTATGTTAGCTGAACAGATCAATATGCAATGTGTACCGTATCTGACATACATTAAAGATTTTTATTTCCCCTGAAAAGGCTTTTTACTAAACTGTAATCGTGTTAGCCACGCTAATCATGTTAGCCACCGAGTACCAAGTATCAGGCCTAGACACATTCGAACAATTGCCAACATAAATCACCCTCAACACCATGAATACCCGACTTATCCAGCCTTGCAAGAACAATAGGCGTCAGTGATCTGGTCCACAGCTATATTTATGCTGAGGGTGTGAGAATCTGCTGTTTTCTCATCGACTGGTAGCATTTAGCTGTGACGGGCAAAGTCTTGGAGGCATCACATCAATCAATCAATCAAATTTTTTTTGTATAGCACATTTCAGCAGCAAGGCATTTCAAAGTGCTTTAGACAATTTGAAATAAAAATAAAAACAGAACAAGACAGAGTTTGAAAAAGATTTAAAGAGTTAAAATCATTATTAAAAGTAAAAACATTCAGTCTATCCATAAGCAACTCTAAACTGGTGGGTTTTAATCTGAGATTTAAAGGCTCTCAGTGTTTCAGCTGTTTTACAGTGCTCTGGAAGTTTGTTCCAGATCTGTGGTGCGTAGAAGCTGAAAGCTGCTTCTCCTCGTCTCGTTCTGGTTCTGGGGATGCAGAGCAGAACCAGAACCAGAAGATCTGAGGGGTCCAGACGGTTGGTACGGCACTAGCAGATCTTTAAGGTATTGTGGTGCTAAACCGTTCAGTGATTTATAAACTAACAACAGTATTTTAAAGTCTATTCTTTGAGCTACAGGGAGCCAGTGTAGAGACTTTAAAACTGGTGTTATGTCTCTATTTTCCTGGTTTTAGTGAGAACAGCAGCAGCAGCTTCTGGATCAGCTGCAGCTGTTTGATTGATTTATTAGTCAAACCTGTGAAGACGCTGTTGCAGGAATCAAGGCTGCTGAAGATAAACGCATGGATGAGCTTCTCTAGATCTCGCTGAGACATTAGTCCTCTAATCCTGGAGATGTTCTTCAGATGATAGAAGGCCGACTTTGTGACTGATTTGATGTGACTCTGAAGGTTCAGGTCAGAGTCCATCACTACTCCCAGGTTTCGGGCTGATTGCTGGTTTGTAGTTGTAGTAAAGCCGTCTATACCATGTCCATGTCCATTTAGCCATGTGACTAAATATATATTTAGTCACATGGCTCAAACACCTTGATCTCGTCCAAAAAAGATGACATGACCTTGTTGGTTCCCCTGTCCATGTCGTGGCTGATATTTTGTGAAAATCCGGCAGAAATGCTAAACTAATCGACTCAAAAATACTCTGCAGAGAGTCAGTCGAACGAAAAATACGGTGTTTAGACATAGGGCTACGGCGATAATGTGAGACATGCAATCACGTGGGACTTTCAAGGGAGGTTTCTGGGCGGAGCTTGGTAAGGTCCATTGCAGAAGAAAAAAATGCTCTCTGGCACATGGATGGCTATGATAAACTAAAACCTTATGGTATTTCTATCAGTGGTTGTATAGACGGTTTTAGCCGACATGTTTTATGGATGGAGACTTATACCACGAACAATGACCCCAAATTGATTGCAAATTATTATTTGAAAACAGTTTCATGCGTCAACAGATGTCCAGAGAAGATACGTGCTGACAGATGTACGGAAGTTTTATCCATGAATTAATAATTTTACAATATATTGGGGAATCATTTCACACACAGAATAAAATGTTTTGGAATTGCCATTTTGTTCTTGTTGCTTGGTTTTAATTAGAGGTCACTTTCTATATCTGCTGATTTATATAAGCCTTATCATTAGTAAAAGCTACTATTACATATTTAGTTTCATACATTTATACTGTGATTTTATGCAGGATGACCTGGATGATGTTGTGAACACATAGAACTTGCACAAAATCAGGGCAAGTGGAGGTGCAGCATCGGGTCGACCAGTGGTGATGTACTGAGGATAGACTCAAACCGGTTTCTATGGAGGAGGTCACTGTGTGTATGGAACAGTGAACACCAAAAGGCCAATATCCCTGTGATGAAACAGTCTGAACTTTGTTGTCTGCTTATGGTAGAAACAACTGGGAGCCACCAAGAGATCCGCTTCTCTTGCCGCTGATTTGTATATAAGGTTAAGAGAAGAAATACTTCAAAGTATTTAGCAACTTTCAGTGTGCATAAAAAGAATTTAAAAAGTGTTGCTGTTTATCTCAGTCCTGTCATTGGATAGTTTTTGCTATGTCTCATAGGTGCCCTCTGCACAGGTCTTCCTGCACTGCATTTAAATACATTTTGTGAGCAAGAAAACATATTTTTGATGTCATTCTGCCAGAACATAAAAGTTTATTGCTAATTTAATTTAATTGTAGAGTTCTGATATGACCTGACAATAGTTTTGAAGGTGTTACTGTGCTGATAAAAGAAAAACATACAGTTTGGATGACATGCTTTTATTTCCCAGTCCATAGTTGTGGTTTGCTCTCACTCTGTCATTTGAAGGAACAATGCTGATGTAAAGTTAATTATTGTTCTATGATAATCAGTTATGTACCAAATGTCAATCCTTTTAAATGGGTATGCACTATGCTTCATAAAAAATGATTTTTATAACTTTTGTATTCAACAGCAGATACTAAAGACTAACACCTCAACCTTCCTTAACGGATGTATGGTGTGAAGACTAAATATTTTCAGTTTTCAGACATGAAAAATTCCTAATGAACTGATCCATCTTTGCCATTTGCAAGTGTTGAAACTTTTCAATATGAATTTGTTTCTTGTTTTATTCCACATTTATTCCAGTCCCAGTTACTAAATAACAAATGAATTCATAAGCTTTACTCCTTACACCAGGGGTGGGCAATTATTTTTTCCATGGGGCCACATGAGAAACCGAAAATATTGTGGAGGGCCAACCAAAAGGCTGATCTCAATTCTGCATAAGCACAGCTGACAGATGATCGTCAGTGAGAGATGATCTGTACCAGGATTTCATGAACTTCCTCATTGAAAATGTTTGTTCACATATGTAGGTAGAGCCAAAGAGAACCAACATCTTCTGAGCGTCTCTTCATGTTTGGAAAGTTCTGCTCCTTGAGAGAAGAGTAGAAATCCAGCAGAGATCCTGATTTAAAGAGCTCTGCCAGTACTGCATCAGACTGCAGGTCAATGAGTTCCAGCTGAACATCACTGGGTACATTATCCACACTGCAGGTAAAGGGAGAGGAAATCATGTGCATTTCATCCTCGATTGTTCTGAGATCTTCAAATCTCCTTGAAAACTCACAATGCAATGCTCCTAACATGGATGAGTACCTGCGGAGGTGATCGGCTGATGGTGTGACTTCTTTCAGGGTTTGCATGTGAGTGAGATTGTTGCTCTCCAGTTGGCTTGAAAGAAACAGCATCTTTTTCATGAAAGGCTTCACCAGGGTGTGCATTTCATGAACAAAAAGGCCCCTGCCTTGCAGTGCGGTCACATCAGCAGCAAATGCGAAATCTGCCATCCAGTCCTCATCTGAGAGCTCTGGGATGTCTTTGCCTTTCATCTCACAAAACTCTCGAATCTCTGTTTTCAGGTCCCAAAGTCTTTTTAGCACTTTGCCTAGGCTGAGCCATCTGACAGGTGTGTGGTAGCTGATGTCACTATGCTCAGACTCATCGGCCAAAAGTGCGACAAACTGTCTGTGATTCAATGCCTGTGCCCTGATGAAGTTTACTATGTTAGTAACATTAATAACATGGTTCATTTTTAGCACCGACGTGCACAACACATGTTGGTGTATAATACAATGCAAAAATATTAATTCCTGATCTGTGTCGATTTCAGCCACTTTATCTTGCATACGTTTTAAAAGTCCCACATTTTTCCCTGTAAGATTTGGACACCTGTCAGTCTGTCCCATTTCAGTCCCAGTGTGTCCATGTACACATTCACCTCCATGAAGAGATGCTCCCTGTAGTTGTTCCTCCGTAATCTTGAAGTCCGGCATTATCCCGCGGACAAATACAAGTAACTGGTCTGTGTCACGGACATCACAGTTTTCATCCAAAGCCAAGGAGAAAAAGTCAAAATTTGCCACTTCACGTTGCAGCTGAAGCTCCAGATTGTCCTCGACCTTCTCGTCACGGTTCGCCTGGAGAGCAGGACTTTCTCAAATTCTTCTTTTTTTTCAGGGCATATTAAAGCTGCAGAGTCCACCAAGCACTCTTTGATAAACTGACCTCCGAAAATGGCTTATTGGTTTTAGCGATTTTGTGACATATCACAAAGCTGGTCTTGGTTGCTGCATCCCTGGATGTGTGAAGTTTGGTAAAAAAAAAGTCTTGCTGCTTTTGCAGTTTAGCAGCAAAGCTTCCGATTTCCGCGTCCTTTCAGCATCAGTCACGTTCTTGTATTTCTCCCCGTGTTTTGTCTCGTAATGCCGATCAAATTGTCCTTAAACACAACGATCTGCTCCCCGCAAACTAAACACACGGCTTTACCTCTCACTCCAGTAAATAAATACTTAGCAGTCCAATTTTTGTTGAAAACCCTGCATTTGGCATCTACCTTTCTTTTTTTAGCATGAGCTGACATGTCTGAGGGCTAAAGTCTTGTGACTTGTTAGTGACAGCGATCAAATCAGGCACATGCCTCAATATACGTTTTGCGTCATTATGTACGTAAATAAAAAACAACTTCAAAATAAAAGCAATGCAGCTTCAGTCCATGCATCAGGTAAAATAAGAAAATATGTTTATTTTGTAATTTCCAATTAACGTTACACGGGCCGGTCAGAGTCAATCAAAGGGCCTTATGAGGCCCGGGGGCCGTACAATGCCCAGATTTGCCTTACATAAATACAACTTCAGATGTGTAATTGTCATCTTCTGGATCTTTCAGTTTTGTTGCAATGTAGAAGCGTAACATTGACAGTCTCACTGCTCCACATTTTGCCAATAGTCAGGCCAGAGTCTTCAGTAAGGAGGTTCTGTCTAAAGTCCCAAACCTCAAACTCAAAATATGTTTCAGGTCCCTTAGGAGATGTGCCATCATGAAGATAAGGACATTTCCTTCTTGAAAAATGTCTTTTAATCCAGCATCAGTGGCCATTTGAATTTTTCTAGTGCCACCTCCCTGCTTCGCTCTCACCTGTTTGGTAGTTTTTCCATTATGTATCCATCCAATCTCAACATTTCGTGTTCCTTTTGGCTTCTTTGTCTGTCTTGTACTGTCATGTGTTGTGGTCTCCTGTGTACTTTCCTTTCTGTTCTTCATTTTCTCATGAATCTTTTGAAAAAGTCCTTGTTATCTTTTGGATAAGGTCTATTTGCTTTGGCGGTAGTTGAAAGCAGCAATTCTGTCTCCATAAGATGGTAGGTAGTTTTCAAGTGCTGCATTGTCCATGAGATCTATAACATCACAGTCAACCTGCACACAAACAGATGATAAAGGACAATTATTTACACTGCAAATCGATGTTAAAGTTACCCTTAATAATGTAATTATTAGGTCCCTGCTTAAAGCGATTTACTGTTTTGGAGAGAATTACAGTAATAGCAGCAGTAAATGTTCAATCCTCTATTTTACTGAAAAAGAGGGAGGACTATATCGGTTAACATGCAAGTATAAAAACAGATTTATAAATATACAGTCTATTTAAGGTAAAAGGTATCATGCATAAAAACACAGGGAATATTTATTACAAAAATTAAACATCACATTAAGTTTGATTTAGTTAAATAAAGCCACCTAGATCCACACCTGTACAATAAATGTACCGACAGTGTAGATCAGAGTGACATGTAATTTCAGTCCTGAGCTGCTGATACATCACAGGAAAATGATTCTGTGATTCTCATAATGGAACTTTTTTAAATACCGTAACACAAACATAAGACAAAATAGCATAAATATGCACTTTAGTTGGTGTTGGCAAATATGGTGAAGGGATCCTACGATCAGATCTACAGCCGATCTACAGATCGGTGGCTGTATGACTTGCACCAGATCGATGCAAGTCATACATTTTCCTTTTAAATATATGCATATATAAACGTTTATGTCACTTTATACTATAGTTTCTGTCCTCCATTGAACTAAAGGTCGCACAGTTTAACACAGCAGACATGTTATTTAGAAGGTGGCTGACATACAGCTAAACCTTAGTTTCATTATAAAACATTCAAACAGAAGAACAATAAAATAAACTCATCAAACATCTACGGGACAATTCCAGCAATCAACAGCTGTTCCATCCTTTATTCATCTGTGTGATTTAACATTGTAAATCAACTTATTCCCATAACCGCATAAGCTAACAGACATGCTAACAACTAGCCAGAATCGTTCATATTTAGAGACCAAACTATCTCATTAGATTTACTCCCCTTTTGTTCTTCCATTAGTGCGATGGAAGCTTCTAAAACTCCTCTGGCTCGTAAAAACTCACTTAAATCAGACATCTTTCTCCAGAACGTTAGTTGCTGTCCGCCACAACTCGCATCTGTGGATCTGAAGCTGGTTACTTGTCTGGGTCACATTTTTTTTTTTCGCTCTGAATTCTGAAAAAAATTTTGGGGGGACCACAGATTTTTTTTTTACCCTTGAATTCTGAAAAAAAAATTCTGAGCCACTGAAAAAAAAAAATCTCACTATTTTTTTTTTCAGTGGCCCTAATCCTCTTCCGTATCTTATTGAGCAGTGAAAGTAAATAAAATGTTTACATGTCTTTACGTATTTACTTACTGGAGGGTTTTATGTCTGTGATGCAGAGCCACAGCTACCAGTTAGCTCCTCACTAAAGTGGCTCTGACAGCCTTCAAGTTGGACTGAACCATTGTTCTAACAATGGTAGGGGGGACTAATTCTTTTTTTTCTGAGATAAATGGTAGATTTAGTTCGTTCTTAGTTTGTTTTGCCTTTTCATATTGGTATTTACATGCAAATGTTTCTTCTAGTGATGGGTAAATGAGGCGTTTCGACTCATAGCAAAACTGTATTGATACTGTGTCGATACTGTGTCACTCAATAGTGACACCTGCTGGACATTAAAAATTCCTACAGGCAACGTAGTGATTTGATGACCAAGTCTATACAATAAGATTTAAGTCTTTGTATTTTATTGAATATTATATATTGTATTATGTCATAACTTCAGTTAAATTTAAAATATATTTGATATACAGTCAATAAATAATGTGAACATGTGTCACACAGTGGAAATATGTTTTTATCTTTTTAAGTGTGGTTTTTATTGAGTGTTTTCGATGCTTGTTTTGTTTTTTTATTCACTGTGGACTCCGAGAACTAACAGCTGGGACACCAGGGCCTGCAAACCACCTGTTTTACAGTGGGTGAGTCCAGATCTAGTAGACCACAATCTGAATCGGACTGGAAAGGAAAACTTAAAAAAGAGATTATGGAGGATGTTAAACTTTAAATGAGAGATCTTGTGAAAGATGTCACAAGTGAAATTAAACCTCTTTTGCAACAGCAAAGTTCAGCTAGTTCAGCCCCTAGTGAGCAAAGGTTTAAACCAAAGCAACCTGGGTACAAGAACCGCTGAACTAAAGATGGTGAATCCATATGCCATCACTGTAAGCAAGTCGGGCATATTGCTAGTTTTGCCAAAATACATCAGATCAGCCGCCTTTAAACTAACACACCCTGCTGCTGAGGCCCAGGCGGTGGGGACGGGATGCATGTTAAATAAACAGGGGGCCATCACATCTTTTGTTGGAGAATGTCCTCTTATAGAAGTGTGCATGGGGGGAGTCAAAATGACTGGATTGTTGGACACTGGCTCTCAGGTTACACTGGTGCAACAACAGGTGATGGATCACCATTTTCTAGAAGTAGACAGAACTGATGCACCTTTGGTTTTTGCCCTAAAAGCTGCAAATGGTCTGAACATACCATATTCAGGCTACGCCGTCATGGACTTTGAAGTTGAAGGGGTGAAAGTACCAGATAAAGGGGTTGTGGTTGTGAGAAACCATTGTTCAACACATCCTTTAATAATAGGGATGAACGTCATCAGTGCGTGCTGGAATGATGTTTTTACCAGAGAAAAATCTTTTTCCCCCCAGAAGCGGAAATCCCATAGGGCTTGGAAAGAGGCTTTTGCTGTTTGCCAACAGGCTGCCACCACAAAGACTGATGGGTTTCTGGGCTACGTCCGTTCTGCTGGTCGCAGAGGAGTCCGGGTGCCCCCAAACTGTGAAGTTATGGTTTGGGGACGAACATCCAAAGGCAAGAGTCCAGCCGAACAAGTGGTGCTGGTGGAAGCTTTGCCTGATGCTGAACCTTGGGGAGTAACGAGAACTTTGTCCACAGTTAAAAGGGGACGGGTCCCCATCAGGGTCTGCAACCCCCACCCCTACAAAGTAACTATTGGACGTTATCAGAAACTAGGACAGCTGTACCAGGTGGACGAGTCTGATGTCCAGGGAGCCAACGACCTTACCCTGATGATGAGTTCAGATGGTGTGGTGGAAGTTGCTGTGGTGGAGACAGCTGGGATGGGGGAGCCTGCAATACTAAAAGCGGAGGTGAGCCAACTACTTAACTGTAAGAGCTTGACCCCACAACAGGAAGCAGAGCTGCAGGCCTTACTTCAGAGATGGCAGAAGGTGTTTGCTGTGAATGAAGAGGATCATGGATGAACCGACCTGGTCCAACATCAAATTCACAAAGGTGACGCACCACCGATTAAACAAACGTATCGCCCCCTACCACCACCGATGTATAAAGAGATTAAATCTCTTCTTACAGACATGTTGGAAAAAGGCATAATTCGGGAGAGTAGTAGTCCTTGGGCCTCCCCGATCGTCTTGGTGAGGAAGAAGGATGGCAGCTGGTGCTTCTGTGTGGATTACAGGAAGCTTAATGCAGTAATGCATAAAGATGCTTTTCCACTTCCTCAAATTGATGAGACTCTCACATGCCTGACCAAAGCAGAGTGGTTCTCCACCCTAGATCTTGCCAGTGGATATTGGCAGGTGGAAATGGATAGTAGAGATCGGGAAAAAAACTGCCTTTACTACTCCATTAGGCCTATTTGAGTTTGATCGGATGCCGTTTGGAGGCTGCGCAGTTGGTAGAGCTGTTGCCTTGCAGCAAGAAGGTTCTGGGTTCGATTCCCGGCCCTGGCCTTTCTGCATGGAGTCTCCATGTTCTCCCTGTGCATGGTGGGTTTTCTCCGGGTTCTCCGGTTTCCTCCCACAGTCCAAAACATGACTGTCAGGTTAATTGGTCTGTCTAAATTGTCCCTAGGTGTGAGTGTGTGTGCGCATGGTTGTCTGTCCTGTGTGTCTCTGTGTTGCCCTGCGACAGACTGGTGACCTGTCCAGGGCGTAACCCGCCTCTCACCCGGAACCTCAGCTGGAGATGAGCACCAGCACCTCCAGACCCCATTAAGGGACAAGGGTGTAAGAAAATGGATGGATGGACGGATGGATGGACGGATGCCGTTTGGGCTTTGTAATGCCCCAGCCACATTCCAGCGCCTGATGCAGCGGTGCTTAAACAACCACCTTTCTGAATCTCTGTTGGTATATCTGGATGATAATAATCTATTCCCCCAATTTTTCTACCCATCTTCAGCAACTGGAGAGTGTTTTCCAGAAGTTGTGGCAACATGGGTTGAAGCTGCGGTTGGATAAATGCAAGCTGTTCCAGCAACAAGTGAAGTTCTTTGGACATCTGGTTGACCAGGAGGGGGTGAAACCAGACTAGGGGTTGAACGACTACATATTTTTTAAGTCAATGTCGACTAGTCGCGGTGACGTCATAGTGATGTAAGCACAAAAAAACTGAACGACTTGGAGGCTTCATCAGCTATTTTTACTGCAAATATTGACAGCCCCTCCCCTTCTCCCGCTTTTACTAAGTCTAAACAGATTATTCTTCGTGAGCAGCGGAGAAAAGTTCGTTGCACAAAGTCGGTCTGATTTCTTTTTTGTTTCCTAACACCGGCTGATACTGATGATCTCTGATAGCTGCTCGTATAGGAGTCAAATTATCACACTGACCATATGATGCTTTTGGAACATCACAAACCAAACCTATTATGAACGGATCCCGTCTGGTTACAGTTGAATTCAACAGAACCTCCCGCTGCTCCTCCGCCCAACGCGCAGCAGGAAGTTCAGCTGATCAGCAGCGGCTCTGAACCGACATGCAGACGGAGGCAGAGATCGACTCCATCAGACCCTCAGGGTGAAGCTGGACTCAGTTTACAGATGTTGTCAAACCATATTTTAATAAGAGCGTAAAGCTGCCAGGTTAGAAGCTTCAATACGCAGGATGACGCTGATCAGTTGGGGGGTGAAAAAGCCTGACATCATGACACGTTGTCGCACGTTACTCCGTAGTTTTTCTTTTTTTTTTTAAGTATTTTTTCGGCACTAGTTTATTTGACAGCAATGTGGCTGTATAGGGTCAGAGAGCTGAGAGGTCCGGGCCCAGCGGATGGAGGACGGGAGTCGGACTCCTGACCACCGCGGGCTGAGGTCTCTATATGCGGGGCGCCGCGTTAACCACCGCGCAGCGCAACGCCCCTATTGGTAGCCTATGCTGTAATTTACAGCTTCTCTTTGTTAAATTATTTACATTTTTATACAATTTGAGCTTTCTGACGAACTCACCTAGTCCACCTTCTTTCATTTCCTTGGAAAAATCTATTTTGCCAAGTGATTGCGACTAGTCGACCGGCCCAGAAAAACGTCATTGCAGAAACAAGAATCGACTAGTCGACTAATTGGTGCAACCCCTAAACCAAACCCAGAGAAATTCCAGGCAGTCCAGGATTGGCCCGTTCCATCTACTATCCACCAGGTCAGAGCTTTCCTGGGGATTGCAGGTTACTACAGACGCTTCGTCCCGGAATTTTCTAAATTGGCTCGATCTTTAAATGCCCTTTTAAATGGAAGTTCTAACCGTTCATCGAACGCACCGGTCCAGTGGTCCATGGAATGCCAGGAAGTATTTGAACATCTGAAGCACGCCCTGATTGAACCCCCGTTTTGGCCTATGCAGATTTTTCAAAACCATTTGTGCTCTATACTGATGCTAGCAACCACGGCTTGGGTGCTGTGTTGGCACAAGTACAAGATGGGCAAGAACATGTGATTGCATATGCCAGCAAAAGTTTACACCCAACAGAGCAGAATGACAAGAATTGCAGCTCTTTTAAATTGGAACTTTCAGTCCTTAAATGGGCAATTACAGAAAGTTCAAAGACTACTTGGCGGGGGCAAAGTTTGTTGTATTTACAGACAATAATCCAGTAGCCCACCTCCAAAATGCCCATTTGGGGGCAACAGAGCAACGTTGGGTGGCACAGCTGGCTGCATTTGATTTTGAGGGGAAATACAGAGCTGGAAAAGAAAATGCTAACGCCGATGCTCTCTCCAGGTTTCCAGCAGGTTGTCGAGCAGCCCAAGTAACCACTGAGATTACTCCTTCAGGGGATGTACAAGAACCTCAGCTCCACAAGGATGACTGGAAGGGGGCTCAAGAACAAGATGATGGACTGCAAATGTTGAGAACCTATATGGAACGGGGGGCTCTCCCTGATGCCCCAACCAGGAAAGCACTGCCTGAGTCGGTACAGAAGTGGCTAAAACAGTGGAGGTGGTTCCAACTTCGGGACGGAATGCTGTGCAGAGAGGTGATGGATGCAAGGACACACGAAACCTACTTTCAGATCCTATGTCCCATAGAAAGATGCAAGGAGGTGTGGCAGAGGTACCATGAGGCGGCTGCTCATGCCGGGGTGGAGAAGACTCTGTCCAGGATACGTCGCTTCTTCTATTGGCCCTGTATGGAAGGTGAGGTGCAGGAATTCCAGTTGGGTTCCTCTGTCTGTAGCCTGCAAATATAGAGGGACCTAGGGCTCCTCTACATCCTATTAAAGTGTCTTATCCTTTGGAGGTTGTAGCTTTAGACTTCCTTACTTTAGGGAGGCCCACAGACGGGTATCAGAACATTCTGGTCATGACAGATCTTTTCACCCACTATGCGTGGGCAGTGCCCACAAAGGATCAGACTGCACAGACTGCAGTGCATGGCCTATGGGCTCATGTGATCCAAACATTTGGCTGCCCTGCTAGGCTACACTCAGATAGAGGAGCGATTTTTGAGTCGGCCTTGACGTACCAGTTATGCAGGTGTTATGGTATTACAAAAAGTAAAACTACACCATATCATCCTGCTGGGAATGGTGGGGTCGAGCGGTTGAATCAGACTCTGTTGCATATGCTTTGTGGACTCGAGGCTGAGAAACAACAGAGGTGGCCAGAATTCCTCCCAGAACTGCTACAAGTGTACAATAACACTGTCCATGGTGCTACAGGTTACGCACCATCCTATTTGATGTTTGGGAGGCATCTGAGACAGCCAGTGGATGTGAATCTGGGTGTTGACCCAGAGCCCCTCTGTCATGACCTGAAGGGGTGGGTTAGGGATCATCATCAAAAGTTATCTTTTGCCTACGAAATGGCAAGGAAGAACAAGAATAGTGCAGCCACCCAAAATAAAAGGGTTTATGACAGGAAGGCTTGAGCTTTGCCGTTAGTCCCAGGGGAAAGGGTGTGGGTAAAAGACCGGGACAGACAGGGCCAGGGAAAGCTCCATCCAGGTTGGAGTCCTGAACCACATGTTGTATTGGAATGTGTGGGTGACATGGGTGTGGTTTATAGGGTACATCCAGAAAAGGGAGGGAGGGAAAAGGTCCTCCATCGAAACGCATTAAAGTTGTGCATTACCCCTGCAACGGATAACCACCCACCTGCTCCAGAAGACAACCAGGAGGTGCAGACCCTAGTTGAACCGCCATTTTATTGTGTTGTTCCTAATGTTCCAGCTCTGCAGGATGGATTACCTGACCTGCTGGACCCTTGCTGGGACAGATAAAACATCCGCTGTTCAGCGATCGCTCTCCTGGCCAGGTGTTTTTGTCCCAACAGGACTCCAGTGGGGCGACGCTTTATAGAATAGAATAGAATAGAATAGAATAGAAGTACTTTATTCATCCCAACCGGGAAATTACTGTGCAGTAGCAGCATACACAAACACAGAGATGAAGTTACCAATAAAAATAAAAATATAAAATACTATAAAAATGTAGAATGTAAGATGTAATTAATTATGTGGAGCAACTAGAGCTGGAACGACCACAGGAGGCGGTGGTGCTAGGCCTGCGTCTACAGACTGGACGGAGCGCAGGATTTGCCGTCCTAACCGGACTTTGTGGATGTTCGCCCTCTTGGACAATTTTAGTTTGCTCTGATTGGAACATTTTAATACTTTTATTGTCATTTTTTTACAAAAAGAAAATGGAGCATTTTATTCCGTTGGGGAATAAAAAAGAAAAAAAGCTAACTAATAGAATTGTCCTCCCTTGGTGCTGTGATATTGTCTCCCTTCTTGTTGTCTGAGAACCCTGGCTATCAGCTGACGTTAAGCCGGGCCCTTACACATGTAGGCTACCATAAAGTGAAAATTTAAGTGAATGTGTTTGGAATGAGGATGCGTGGACTGTTTTTTCCCCACAAATTTTTATAAAAAGTTTTTACAACATTTTGAAATTTAGCCTGTTACGCATTTTTGACAAAACGTCTCCTGCTGTAGAAAAACATAAAATAAACACTACATTTACAGTGAACCCTTGTTTTTCTTAGGGGTTGCGTTCCGAAAATAACCCTTGATGTGCAAAATCCGTGAAGTAGTTACCTTTATTTTGTACAGTTATTACACAGCATATATAAATACTCTACATTGAAACCATAGAACAAAACCTGTTTACAGGTCAGCTGATGTGCGTATTCATCAATCGGGCCTTAATGTGATCCGCAGTCATGTCATTAAAGTGTTAATGTCATTTCGAAACACTTCCTGTATCGGTCATGTGACTTGCTGAAATGAATACGCGCACCGACACGAATTTTGGTCTATGGGCTTGATGCATACGCCGGCATTTTTTTGGGGGAGAGGGGGGTGGCAATTTTAGACTTTTATATATACTTTTATATATTTGTTTATAGATAACCAATGATGATATCAGTGACATTTGTTACATTCAAAACATTTCAAATCAAATAAGAAAACGTTTTTGGTGAATGAAGTGGAGTAGACTTGCTACTTGTCCGATGTCGGAAATCGTTTAAGTATCGTTTCTGCTTCAGCTTGGAGTAGCGGTTTAAGCCAGTGTTTCTCAACCTTTTTTGGGCCAGCGTTGTAGATGTTTTGATTTTTATGCTTGTTTCTGTATTTATCATCAAAAATAATTTCCCAAAGAACAAAAAAGCTATGAGAATACAAATTATTTTCACAGGCGTCTACAAACAAAATGCAATGAACATTCAAGTTAAAATTGGTAGGCCTAACAGCCAATCAGAGAGGAAAAAATATTCTAATTTGCCAATTTCTAATTGTTAAATATTCCACAAAATGACCAGATAAAAGATGTTCAATATGCCATTTGCATGAACTATTTGCAAAACAACTGAGCTCTGCAGCATTAAAACATGGATAGAACTATAACTACATTAATCATAGCTCTTCTTCTCTTCAGTGTTTGTCAGTTTCTGGTGGTGCAGCTCTGTGCTGCCTTCAGGATAATGGGACATCAGAGCATCATCCATAAAACTTCACCCACATGGCATTTATTGTGCAAACCAGAGCTTTCAGTGGAAAAACTAAAGTTCCAGATCCTTTTAATGCCATACAGATATGAGACAGAAACATGGATTATATCTTTATATAGACCTGTCTATTGATTATAGATTAATAGTTTTACTGGACAGAAATGACAAACAACAAATATGGTTCTTAATCAAATCCTAATGAGTCAAATCGAAAGTGTCATGGAGTCATCAGCCTCATGACATTAACACTGACCTGAAAAATAATATTGAAGAAATAAATCAAATCTAATTAAAAACATAAATAAGTGATCAGTTCTTTACTGTTATGGTCTGTAAGATATATTTATTCTCACTACTAGATGTGGTCTCAACAAACCCATGGCACTTCAACAATATTATTTTA
Organism: Poecilia picta; assembly: GCA_033032245.1. Lineage (NCBI taxonomy): Eukaryota > Metazoa > Chordata > Actinopteri > Cyprinodontiformes > Poeciliidae > Poecilia > Poecilia picta. Next base: position 852,923 of record CM065355.1, read on the forward strand.
ACTTTTATCTGGAAATAGTGTCTGTTTATTCTTGCCATACAGTCTCTGTATTAATTATTGCTCGAAGGTCTTTCCATACAAGTTTATTCCTCTGTATTTACTTTAGTTTCATAGTTTATTCCTGCATTTTGCTTTTCATTCATTTCCATTTAGTTTCCTTTGATTAATATTATCCTCTCCTGGTTTATTGCTTTGTCCACTTTAGTTTCTTTCCTGTTGCTACATTTATTTGATCATTTATTGACGCTGTTCACCATCAGTAATCTTCACTCATCACCTGCTGCGCCGCCTAATCATCATGTGTTTCACATCATGTGTTGATTTTTTCACTGTTCAGCGTCATATTCTCTGTTTTTATGCCATAATTCACATCTAGTTCGTCGCTCAGTTTTATTTCCCGCTTCTCCTGTTTCAGAGTTTTGCGCAATGTGTGTGTCTTATTTTTTAACCCCTAAGGTGCAGGGCGGTCGGGAAGCGTATCGATGGGGAAAAGACAGTCTGACATAAACCTTTCAAAACAACGGAAACAATTTCTGCATTCTGATTATTGAAATTTAAAGTGCTGTGTTGTTCTATCACCCCGTTTCATACCGGACCACTTACAGCTCCGGTGTTAACGCTATAAAATAAACGATCTCTATCTGGTATCACCATGGAGGGATTTATTTATTTAAATAGGTTCATTTTTCAGAGGGAGACACAGTGAGGGGATCGTGATTTTAGCTACCAGTAGCAGGAGAGGAGCTAACAAGAAGCTAACAGAAGCTACAAACACTGAATAGAAGAAGAGCCGCCATGTTGCAGCCAAGCATGATTTAATGTTACACAATACAGTTTTACCAAGTTGCTCAAAGTCTAAACTGGTATTTTTGTGCATTTAACGTGTAAAGTTTACCTTCGACCAAACGCCCCTAAGGCCTCCCAGCGCCCCCTGCAGTCCTCTGAACGCCCCCTGGGGGGTCGTACCACCCATGTTGAGAACCGCTAGTTTAAGCAGAGAGGTAATGAACTCCAACAGACACTGACAGGCCTCTGTCTGCCTTTCTTTGAAGAACTACTGAGTGGAAGGAGACAGTCAGGTGAGGAGAAACTGTTCTAATATATCGATTCAGTATTTTTATTATTAGGCTGTTGTTGTGCTATTAGCTAGGTGCTTGCTAACAACTTTGGTAGCAAAGCAAAATAACTGAAAAGCTTCTCCCCTGTATCTTTTATCATCACAGTCATTCTTCAGTATCGCTTATGCAATAGGGGCACATTGAACCGATCATCTCCATAATGGAGATATGTTTTCTACTTTCCTTTGCTGCATAATGTACAGTATGTTGTATTTATTCCAGCATTAGGTAAATGTATCTTGAAGGAGACTATTAAATAATAGTCCAACAAGGATATTCATTTAGAATTAAAAATAACTCACCCTGAACTACCATAATAGATATAATGTATGTAATAAAAGTGTGTCATTAATGAAGGGGAAAAAACTCAACCCACACAGTAAAAAATGCTGGGTTATTTTCATAACCCTATTTCTGGATTGAAGCTGTTGGGTTAGTTTGACTAAATATTGGATCAAAATTCATAACTCGAGTTGGGTCAGAAATTTACTGGAAGTCTACAGCTTGAACACTTCAGTTGGGTCAGATGTTGGGTAGATTTACCCAAACGGTTGGGTTAAAGGCGAAACTTGGCAGAAGCCACGCCCTCTTCACAAGCCTCCATTTTCAACATGACTGCATATTGGGCTTCTCCTCTACTTTGAAATAAGACATGATAAGTAAAAAGAAGATAAAGTTTCAACGTGAATAGGATTTTGTTACGACTGGCTCAGGGTCGTAACAAAAAACATGAAATCATGCCATGGTTAAAGTGAATAAAAATGAATGTTTATTAACAAAAACAACTATCAAAACAAAAGAAACTCAAAAGTGCAAAAGACGGGGAGCTGGGGCCCGGCAACCAAACCTCGCCTCGGCAGGGTGGACGCTGGGGGTGACAGGCGGCTAGTCACACACGACCAGTGACCAGCATAATACAGCGACAGGCCACCCCCCCCCCCCCCCCCCCCCCGAAAGACGGAGACAGCCAGGTTTAAGTATACTGCGCGCCAATCACCCGATCAGGGACACCTGTAAGTGGGAGGAGCACAAAGACGGACAACAAGACCAGCCTACAAGGCCCAGGGCCGTAACAATTTTATAAATGAATAGAATGTATTCCGAACACGTTTGATATTTATTTTTATGGTTATTTAAAATATTTATGACGGTAGGTCATAAATGGTCATAAATGGCTCTGCGGGTAGAGCAGAGATCTTGAAATCAGAAGGTTGTAGGTTCAATTCCAGCTTCCTCCTGCCACATGTTGATGTGCCCCTGGGCAAGGCATCTAACCCCAAATTGCCTTCTGAGCTGAGTATGAGTGTACAAATGTGTGAGTGTTTGTGAGTGCAAATGGTGAATGTGACTCCAGTGTAAAGCACTTTGAGTGGTCAAAATGATTGGATAATGTGCTATAAAAGTTCAACCTTTTACCATTTATGAGTTTCAACTTAATTTTGGGTCAATTTAACCCAATGTTTGGTTAGTTGCCATGACCCAATGTGCTGGGTCAAACCATCAACCCAACCCAGAGTTAAAACAACCCAGCGATGGGTCGGTCCATATGTGACCCAGCGCTGGGTTACGAATTGGGTTATTTTTAACCCAGCACTTTCTACTGTGCAGACTTTAAGTAAGTTTAGGGTCTGGTTCACAGATTATGCAATTAAATTTGTTTCACAATTATTCAAGCAAGAAGGTTCTGGGTTCGAGTCCCGGCCCTGGTCTTTCTGCATGGAGTCTCCATGTTCTCCCTGTGCATGGTGGGTTTTCTCTGGGTACTCCGGTTTCATCCCACAGTACAAAAACATGACTGTCAGGTTAATTGGTCTGTCTAAATTCTCCCTAGGTGTGTGTGCATGGTTGTGTGTCCTGTGTGTCTCTGTGTTGCCCTGCGACAGACTGGTGACCTGTCCAGGTGACCCCGCCTCTCACCCGGAACGTTAGCTGGAGAGGCAGCAGCACCTCCTGATCCCACTAAAGGACAAGGGTGTTAGAAAATGGATGGATGGAATTAAAAAACTTAACCTCAGTTAAATAAAATAAAATTGTAATCAAAACTTTTGGAATTGTAATGATTTTTCTCTTTAACAAAAAGTTTTGTTTTAAAAAAAATTAAATAACTAAATTTTGTTTCATGAACTTAAAAAGTTATTTGAAAAACATAAAATTTTATTTGCACACATCAGAAATCTTGTTGCAATTTTAGGCCCTGCCCACGACGTCATGTGAGAATCACAAGCAAAGACAAAATATGTCTGCTGGTCCACCTCTGATTTACATATTTTGCTAAATTGCGGGTTTGAATATTACAATAATTTCCTATAACAAAACAGTCCTGTAGAAATAAATTACTAATAAAATATCTTTCATATGCATAGTGTTATGCTCTATATAGAGATATATATCTTACAATTTTGTAATTTATCATTGTTTATTAAACTCTGAAAGCTGAGTGGCTTTGTTAATTTTCTGTCCTAGAATGTGGTTAGATTAGCCCTTTTTCCTTTTGAGCACCTGCCTCCTTTCTTTTCTGTCTCTGTGTCAGAAAAGATATATGGATCTTTATCAAGATATATGGCCATTTATCTTGATAAAGATATATGACTTTGTGAAGTCATATATCTTGATAAAGTTCCATATATCGAGTAGCGCGTCATGGTGAAAGCGGTAATGCTCCGCTTGTGAAAGTTTGCCCGTTTGGCCTCACCTTGACAACAATCCTCACAGCCGGACAGGCCACATAAAATGCTTCTACAAACAGCATCATGTTGGCAAAGTAAAAAGCAACAACAACAAAAAAATGTCTTTTAGGTGAACACAATTTACAGTTAAATGCAAGGAAATGATGCAGTTTTTGAAGAATACAGTCAAGTATGATAATTGTCTTGACTGTAAGCATTTTGTCAGCAAACAACAAAAACAAGTTTCATCTTGTTTTTAAAACTTCAACTACAGAACCAATGTTACTGTTAAAAAAGTCTCCTTTACAGAGTTTTTATTTGTGTCTTCTTTTTTTTTGTTGATTTTTAAACAGACGGGATTCTTTTTTTTATCAAGCTGGCCTGTCAACTGCCAGATGCAGTCTGGATTTAATAAAGCTAATTTATTGGTTTGTAGGGTTTGTCTGAAATGCTAAGATAGGACATGTGAAATAAATGTGTAAAATAAATGAATATATATGAAGAAGTGCTACACGTGTGACATGCACTGCATAGTAGCTACAGATGTGCTGGGTGAGTCACAGAGAGGATGTTGCCATTCATCAGCCCCATTTACCCGTCTTACCACCACCAGCAGGCGGTGAAGTGTCTTGCACAAGAACACAATGACAGACGCAGACAGAGCAGGGATTGAACTAGCAACTCACCAATTGTCTAATGAACTCCTACTACTGTCAACATTACTGCCCCTACATGACTAAACATTTACTAAATCTTTTAAGTAAATGTGACTAAAAAGACTAAAGCTGAGCAGCATTTCATGCCCCTGCAAGTCAGGAAGACACTGTTATAAATGCACAAAACATTTTCTTTGAGACAATGGTTTCAACATGTTCTTTTGTAATGTAGGTGCCAGCAATAGATAGTGCAACTGTTCCCACATTTTAAAGAAGTAATGCAATGGAAATACTAAGGAACTGTTACAAATCTTCAACCCCACTTTTAACCAAAAAGAGGTTGAGTAAATTTTCACACCAAATTTGCACAAAGAATAATATCTGGTCCATATGAAGCAATTTATTTCAGTTGAATTGTGTTATTTTAGAGCAAATTCAGATGTCTTAAAAAGGCATTTAGAATATTATAAGTAGGCCTTCACACAGCTAGGAGTAACCGTGAGCTAATCAAGACTCACCGTTACATGGGCCAAGACATGACCATATGTATGGAATTCAGTTTCATTTTAATTTGGTTCACAGAGCTGAATGATGAAGATTAGATGGAAAAGAGGGGAAACGCTGACGTTATTCAGGATAACTTTCCAACAAGCAGGACAAGCCTGAAGCCGTCGCTGCATGAATGAAAAAACCCAGAATATTAGCAGGTGAAATGGGGAGAGGGTGTTTGGACTCCACCTGTAAAACGGTAAGCTGATGCCAGAAGTTTTAATGGTCCAGGTAAAGTCTTTTCCTAAAATATGAATGACCTCATAATACTAGAACTCTAATTGGGCATTGTTAAATCCAGCTGTAGTCAGGTTCACATCCTATTGCAAAATTACTGTCACATTTTGATATATCTCAGGAAAATTGACTGACTGCATCAAATATTTGACTTTGCAATAATCCCTAATGCATCACACGTGGTAACAGTGGAGAGGAAAAACTCTACACTGTTTCACAAAATTAAAAGACTTTAGACTTGATGCGGCCTGGTGGCCTCAGACTGGAGACTTGACCTGGACTCCTGGTCTCTCACTCAAGCCTCAGTAACGACTTTTAAATCAAGTAATAAAGAGTGAAAGGAAGCTGATGAGTCAGCTAGAAACCATCAGCAGGCAGTAAAGCAGGCAGGTAAAATGTAATAACCAAACACCAGTCTTGATTAGCTCACTGTTACTCCTAGCTGTGTGAAGGCCCACTTATAAATGCCTCACAGCATCGGGGACAACCGAGGAGTCTTCACCTAGAAGAAACGTTCAGTTTTCTTCAGAGAAAGTGTTGCTGCACCGCCGAGCTCCCATACTGGTGTCAAACGTTTATGCAGGTTTGTGCAGCACATAATTTCGTTTGTGCCACTCTAATTTAAAAGGTATTGATCAATATTTCCAGAGGTCAAAAAAGGTATATTTCTAGATACTCAATTTTTTGAGTATCTAAATTTACTCAAGAAAGGATTTAGATAGCTATAGTTACTATTAGAGGCGTGCCAATCGATCGGTCACCGATCATAATGGCCCGATTTTCATGAAAAAGTGCATGATCGAAGATCGGCGATCATTGGCTCTTGTTGCCGATACTGATCACCTGCATCTTATTTCTTCCAAAAAAAATATTGAAAATTGAAGCAGGTCAAAATGCATCAACACAACAAAGATAATACGACATAAAAACAATGACATGCTTGACGGAGTTTGGCTACATCGAGTCTCACTGCAGTAAATAAGACATGGAGGATCAGACAGCAGGTAAAGCAGCACAGCTACAAACACTCACCGGATTAGCATGACGGTCAGAAAGATAAACTAATAACCTGTAAAATGATTTAAGTCTTGGAGCTGCGATGTAAGACGCTGGTTCTGCTGTTGAACCGCTGCTCTGCTACAGGTAGTAATATTTAATATTTAGTCATATTTGACACGGAGCCGCTTCTGCTCCACCTGGTAGTGACTCTCACACCGAACCTCTTTAAAGCTGCAGCATCTAACTTAAAAAAAATACATTTTACATACGTATTAAAACTTTCTCTGTCCTAACATGAGACAGATAATCTCTAAAAAATAATCGATCTCCTCCCTGTTACTCCGCTCAGTCAGAAACAGCCAATCAGAACTAGCAGTAACCAGCTAGCCGCTATGCTAACAGGAAGTTTTCATTCAGTAACTCTGGATTGTTTATTGTAATGGATCCTGTTTTTGCATTTGAATGTTAAGTTTTATACTTGAATTTTTTGTCAATGTTGAGAGGTTTTATTTTGGCTCTTTGCATTATTTAGCTTCTTCACAACCTTCATATGTTATCAGTCTGTTAGTGATAGTATTATTGATAGCAGTTCAATTTGCACAATGCCTGTTTTGTTTTGTTTTTTCTTGGAAAAAGTTGTTAAAAACAAGTTTTTGTCTAAATTAAGGTGAATCCACGGTTCCTTTTCCCACATAATGTAACCCGTAGTGTTTATGAAAAAAAAAATTTTTTTAAATTATGTGATTGGTATCGGTATCAGCAGGAAAAAACCTGATCAGCACATCTCTAGTTACTACCCACCACTGCTGATGACATGAAGTTCATGAGTAGACTGAGTGAGAGCAAATGTATGGCTATGAAAAATACATCTGTACTTAGAATGAAGAAGATTTAAATAAATACCAAATCATTAAAAAGCAGTATTACATGAAACCTCTGGTGGAAATGTGGCTTTTGACAGCTACTCAAAATTTTTCTCAATGAGGCTGTGATGAAAAAGAAACCTTACAGAACAAGATCAATTTCATGAGTTCTTGGATCAAAACTGATGCTCATGAGTACAATAGTCAGAATGAGGTTCAGAAATGGGAAGAGAGGGCATTCACAAGGAGGTTAAAGAAAGTGGTGAAGTTTTTTTATTTTGGTAAATGAGATACTATAAATGTACTATATATTTAAAACTTGTCTTCATTTTCTTTGAAGAAACAATAAAAACCTTTTCAGTGTTTTTATGGATATTTTGTGAGTTCCATTTAAGGGATTTTCACTTTAAATGACTTGTTACATCAAGAGGTCCACCCTGCCAAAACATCTTGCCACTTTTTTGACCCCCATGTCAAATTTTCTGGGTCTGCCACTTATGATGTTTTATCAATAGATTCATTGAGACACACTACGCTTGAATTGGAAAGCAGTCATGGATTGTATTTTGGGGGCTGTATTTGGTGTTTTGAGAAGACAAGAGGAAATTTCATCAAAACTGCAAAGTGTGTCACAGTTTACTGATACCACAGAACCTGTTGAGTAATAACTGCCTTTGTTGAGCAGTTTCCCATTTCAGGATCAGAATAAGTTGACTTTCCCACATATATAGGCCTAAGCTCCAGCTCTTTGCTTGAGTATTGAGTGAGTTTCTGCTATCCAACAGCCATGATGCTTCTAACTGCTCTCCTCTGTGGGCTCCTGTCCACATCACAGGTGAGATTAGAGTCTAATTATAACAGAGCTCTTGCTGTAACAATTATTTCACTCTGCTGAAAAAATGACTTCTACCAAAACTAGAAAACATTTGTGGGTAATTTTGTGTTTTATTTACACTGTCTCAGACTAATTGACTACTTTTTTGCAGCCTTTATTTGTAAAGACTGATGACAACGCTGGTAAGACTTGCCCTGTATTTCACAACATTTCTTCTGAAATATGTTCTTTAAAACATTCTTTAGTGATATTTTAATTCTTGATTAGTTCATATGTTTTGTTGTAATCAGAGCTACTCATACCGTTACTTCCCTGAATTTGTGTTCTGTTTCACAGGCAACAACATTGAGGATGATGACTTCAGTGTCTCCACTCTGCTGGAAAAGGCCAATGCTAACCTGGGTATGCATGTCATCTAGAACTTATGCTGTAAAAGATTAGAATATAATCACCTCTGCATACTAACAATACAGGAAGTACACAATGACATTTCCTCTCCTTATATTTGACAGGGAAGAACTTGGATGACCCTCTGGTGATGTTTGGAGACATTGCCTTGCCAACGGGCCTACGGAATGCTGATCCCTGCACCGCTCGAGGCTGCCTGTGGAATAAAGACCAGGATGGCAACGTCAACATTCCTTACAGGATTTCCAACCAGTTCTGTGAGTGGTGTAGTTCTCTCCAAAAGTGTGGGAGTGTGAGTGGACTGGGAGTGGACTGTCGCTGTCGATGCTCCAGCAAGAGGCGGGGGAGAGGGTAGGAGGTATTTGACTAAGTCTATGTCTAAAACTCTGGGAAATTATAAAATATATTTCACATGTCACACTTTAACTCAAGAAACTCAAACATATTAGTTAAGATGCAATGAATATGCTAAGGCCACAGAAGTGTTTATTTGATCATGTTTTATGGTGTTTTTCATAAATCATACTGTTCTGTTTTATCATTCCTGCTGCTTGCTGCAGCATTTTTGATTTGCTGGTTGTGATTGTTTTCCATCTGAGCAGATGCAGTACTTGCTAGAAATACTCTAACTGGAAGAAAAAGATCTGTCTGTGATTGCCTGGTGGTTACGCAGGGCAGGAGTTTGTTAGGGTGGAGAAAGATTTATTAGTTTGTTCAGCTGTGTGTTGACATCACTGGCCGCTCGGGTCAGTGACACAAGTATAACGGCATACAGTTTGAAACAGAACACAAGCCCAACTTGGCTTCAAGTGTAGTTATTGAGTAATGTTCTTTTGGGAGAGATTGTCTCGAATAACCAAGAAAACAAAGTTAAAATCAACAATCCAATTTATTACAGAAAAATATCCAATACAATGTATAATAAGAACAGAGAAATAGTTTCCCATTTCATGCTGGCCCACAGCTGTGCATCAATAAGGTAGCAAACATGGTGTGACACCAAACAATGGGATTCCTCTCCTATTAGGCATCTAAACTAAGCTACGTTTCCCTGTCAATCACTTTCTGTCTTCAGTGCTTCAGCAACTGAATTCTGCTTATTTTTCTACTTGTGTGATATAACATGTATGTGAGTGTGACCTAAACAACACATTTTAACACATTATCTTAATAAACAGTAATGTGATTACAAAAAATTAAAACTTAAGCATTAAAAAAGCCTTAAACATTAAAACATTATCATACAACAGTAGGCATATGCTCTTTACTCTACACTACTTCATAACTTTTCATCATATCTCAATATGATTAGCTCAACTTGGCACCTGCATGTCCAGTAGCGACCTGAGTTTTCTTTGTTTTATCTAAACTCTTGATAGCTGATCACCCCTCAGCAGTAAGTGTGTTTGCTTCAGGGTCATAGGAAGCTTCACTTACACAGCTGCTTTGCTTGCTTCCAGGAGCTACAGTAATGATAACACATATCCTTGTTACAGTTACAGCAGTAATGTTTCCTGTCATATTTATTCCAAGCTCAAAGAGAAAGAAGCATCATCATCAGAGGTCTGGAGTCATTTCATGACTCAACTTGCATTCGCTTCAGGCCCCAACAAAGGGAAAGAGACTTTGTGGACATCCAGTCCCGCTCTGGGTAACAACCACACACAAAGACCCCAATGCAGTGCTGTCCCACTTCATCAGGTCAGCTGGCAGATAGTTGTTTGTGGTGTGACGTAGTTATGTTGTATCAATGCAGGTGCTGGTCTTTTGTTGGCCGTCGTGGCGGCGGTCAGGTGGTGTCGCTGATGCGCAACGGGTGTGTTTTCCATCAGATCGTCCAGCATGAGCTGCTACATGCTTTGGGCTTCAACCATGAACAGACCCGCTCTGACAGGGACAATCATGTCCGCATCCTTCTGCAGAACGTCATCCCTGGTGAGCCGCCGTACACAAACCTTTATAACTGTGTTCAAATAAACATGAAATAAGAATTTTTGAACTTAACTTGTTTAAATATATAATTCAGAGAAATCATAGAGTTATGTTTCCCGCCTACAGGACAGGAGCATAACTTCAGGAAAATCCAGACCAATAACCTTGGCACTCCCTATGACTACAACTCTGTCATGCACTATGGAAGGTAACACCTACTGTCCAGTCATTAGCCTCACCTCTGAAAGGTTCTCATCTTATCTTAGGTTTCTGGTTGGGTTCTTTGTTCAGGGAAATGACAACTTTGTAAAATCAAATATAAGATCTAAATGTCACTTTGGCCCAACAAGAACCTTTGGACGAGTGGGATTCTTCAGGGGAGGATGTTCCTAAGCTGTGTTTTTGTCGAAGTGTCATCATTTTTTGTTATAATCTTCATAAATTATTTGAACATAGTTCTACATGGAGCCCTGAATGGCCATACATGTGTGTATGTCAGTATGCAATGTTTATGATGAGCTACTCTGCTCTGTACATTCAGCCTGAGAAACAACACATTGAAACTGTTGCTTCTTGTTTATCACTGACTTCATTTTCTTCAGTTTCCTCTGAATAAAATGTTAGGTGTATGTAGTAGTAATGAGTGACTTGTGTGTTTAGGACTAGCTTGGTCCTGGCCTGTCACTCAGCTGACACTTTCTCTTAAAGTGTCGGCTGATGTTTGTAGCAAGACATGCTACAAACATTGCCAGCAGCAGCAGCAAGCGACTGCCTGAACAAAGAGCTAGAGCGAGAGTAGGAATATTTTTAGGACTGTCTTCTCAAAGATGGAAAACAAGTTATCCAATATTAAGTTCTTTTATTTGTTTTCTTTTTGTCCTCCAACTGCCTGAAGAAGTCTAAACCTTCTCAGTACCACACCTTTCTTCATTTTAGTTTAGACCTCTAACGTTCATGCTGCACAATAGAAACCAAGAAATGATTCAACAAACTGCCTGGGAAGAGAAATAACATTTCTGGTTATATTCTGGCAGGTTTGCCTTCTCTAGGAACAGAGAGCCAACCATTGTTCCCATCCCCAACCCAAACGTAGAGATTGGAAGAGCCACCCAGATGAGTCAGAATGACATCCTCCGGGTGAATCGCCTCTATCAATGCAGTGAGTATTTCTTCCAAAATCTTGCCTTCACCTTTGCTGGACAAAGGGCACAAAATACCAGAGGTCTTTTTTAATCCCTAATGAGCCGCACGGCCTGAATCTGACAAGTTAAAAATGTGGAGTGATCAGTTTGTCCAATGGGTTTTATTACAGGAAATCTATCAGCTTTTACTGATGTCTCTTTTATTTCATTGCAGATTCAACTGTTCTTAAGAATAAACAATCTGCGTTGGGAATGAAGTTTCTCTGAGAGTTCAAAGTAAGCTCAATGTTTCATTACACAGTGGCGCCTATAACATTCTCAGTCACACGCAACATGTGATATTTTACAATAATTGTACCTTAACAGTTCTAAGAAAATTATAGAATATTTTACTGATGATACATGAAGAAATATGTTTTGCACTTCCAAAATATACAAGCCAAAAACTCATGTTGCCTCATCAGCATTGACCAACAGAAATGTCTTATTTTATCACTGCAGAGACTGTAGGAGATGCTGTTAGTTTCACACACCATATGATTTAAAACTGTTGTGTGTGTCCTTGAACTTAGCTTTTAAAATATTCTGGTGAAAACTATTGTTATTGTTGCATCTTTTTCTTTAACCCTACAGGACCAGTAGCAGACATACAGAGGAGGATGCTCGCTTTTATTGGCTTCTTTGCTGAAATTAAAATGACTGAACTGTCACGGCTTTTTACACAAATACACAAGAATGGATGTTTTCCAGCTTGATGCAATGCAAGTATTAATAAAACTAGTCAAAGTGACCTAAATGTTCATTGTGCTTATTTCTTCCACTTAAAATACAACATCAGATTCAGTAATGTTGTCTTCAGTATGTGGCCCACAGCAACTCTGACAAACACAGGTGATCAAACATAGGTAATGGTGTCAGTGATAAGCCTCAAGGTGGAACTGATCTGAAAGCTCAACTCAGATCTGTGAGAATGTCACATTTGGTACGATTAGAAGTTTAAATAATCACTATCAATAAACATTTTAGCTTAGGTTTTGATAAGTTCTACTTTTTTTCCATATAACTGAAGACTCTTATGTTGAAGTTTGTGCAAGCTGTCACAAAAACAGAAACTTTGTTCTCATGTTTTCTTACTTGCTCCTACAGCAGACTTGCCATTATGCTCCAAGAAACTGTTAAATGCAAGCGAATGTGGTTTAGGTTGTAATATTTGGACTAAAGTAAGAAGAGAATGAAAGACTTGGTAAAGAAACTGCTCTGCAGAGTAAAGTGGGGAAACATGACATCTGGTCATAATGAATACAAGAATATTTGAATACATGAGTATTATAGAAACAGAAATGTATGACATTGTTTCACAGTCACTTATAACCTTATAACATCCCCAAACACATGGAGGGGTGGAGATGGGGGGGGGGGGAGCAGTCAGGTCATTGTCAAAGTATGGACAAGAATTTTTATTTTTTTTTAAATAATCATTTTGTGAAGAAAACTTATGTCTAATATTTAAGTTACAGAAACAAAAATGTATTCATATTTTCTTTGTAAGTGTCCTTGCAGTTGTAGTAATGGTAAGATAAGGTAATTTTCTTTATATGGCACATTTTCAGCAACAAAGCAATTCAAAGTGCTTTACATGAACTAAAAGGAAATACAAACAAAATAACAAACCAAAGGAAATAAGAAGAAAAAGAGCAAAAGAAGAAAAATAATCTAATGTTGATCTAAAGTATGTAAACTTGGTGTTCCTCTTCAGGGTTGCTAAGTATCCTCTGGTCTAATTCCATTTCTGGGTTGGGAGAACAGGAGTCTAAGTATTTCTGGATTCTAAGTTCGTACACTGTAAAAAAAGTCAGTAAATTTACGGTAAAAAACGGTAAAAGATCAACAGTTTTTGATCATCATATTCAAAAACATTTAATTACCGTAGAAATTACATGGAACTACCGTAAGTCAAAACTGCAAAAAAAGTCAGTAAATTTACGGTAAAAAACGGTAAAAGACCAACAGTTTTTGACCGTCATATCCAAAAACATTTTATTACCGTAGAAGCTACATAGAACTACCGTAAGTCAAAACTGCAAAAAAAGTCAGTAAATTTATGGTAGAAAATTGTGAAATACCAACAGTTACTGACCGTAATATCCAAAACATTTTGTTACCGTAAAAATACATGGAATTACCGTAAGTCAACACTGCAAAAAAACTCAGTAAATTTACAGTAAGAAAATTGCGACATACTAACGGTTACTGACCGTAATATCCAAAACATTTTGTTACCTTAAAAAATACATGGAATTACAGTAAGTCGACACTGCAGAAAAAATCCATAAATCTATGGTAAAAAATGGTAAAATACCATCAGTTACTGACTGTAATATCCAAAGCATTATACTGCCATAGAAAATACGTGGAATTATCATAACTCAATAAACATATATCCTAAGTAATTTTGACAGTCATGAATGTAGAAAATACAGAAATATATTGTAAAAATATAAGTAATTGTAAAGTTCATATAAAAATATTGTAATATAGCCAGCAGTTAATTACCCTAAACTTAACAGTACTAATCAGCCAAAATTACAAATTTTGCTGATATTCATATCTACAATGTAAAACTGTAAACAAGATTGCAAAAGTATTTTTTACAAAGAACAGAATGCTGGTGTGATATTTTGGTTTCGTTATTAATAATAATGCCTTTAATACACCAAACTGAAATCTCAACAGTAAACCAGGCATCAATCTAGTGACCCACCGATTGCAAAGCAAACTCCTACAGCCAACGAGACCATTATTTACAAGAATGTTGGATTAAATGATGCATTTGAGATTAATTTTATGTTGACCATAGATTTCTTATACATTAGGAGAACTGTATGTTAGTCCCTCTTGCTTGGATGAAACTGAAGTTGGTTTCCAATTGCTGCTTCCAATTTGGAAAATGGCTAAAGGGCAATTCCACCTAATTTTTCACTACCATCAGCATCTTTAATTTACTCTAGCTAAAAAACTACAACACCTAGATTCTTCAAATCTGGACTAGATTATTCTCAACTCATATCAGAATATTTAAAACCAAGTGTGGGTTACAGTAAATGGAGACTGTTATTTGTCATGTGAACAAATCATTATCTAGTTTGTATTGCTGCTTGATTTTTCAGTATCACCAGGAAGATTCATTTAACTCTGTTGCTGTAGTTGAGCGTGACTCAGGTTACTGTGGTGTCCTGAACTCAACACAGTAAAGTCACAGTGCGCTAGCTAAGGCTGCTAACTAGCAGTGCTAGCTAAGGCTGCTAACTAGCAGGTGCTAGCTAAGGCTGCTAACTAGCAGGTGTGCTAAGGCTGAACTAAGGTTCTAGCTAAGCTGCTACTAGCAGGTTCTAGCTCAGGGTGCTAAGAGCCCAGTAGGCCTGGACTCTCAGCAGGACTCCTGGTCTTTGTCAGGATGCAGCTGCTGTCTTTGAAATCAAGTTTCTGCTATTTTTGCGCGTTCAGGAGGAGAAGGAGAAGGAAACACATCTCTGCATCACAGGTGAGCCCCTTTCATGATTTTAACTGAAGTTAGCTAACTTTAACCAACTGATAAAGAAATGTGTACTTTCTGAGCCAAGCTGTTTATGTACATACACTGCAGCTAGATATCTAGATACTACTGTATATAGCTATACAGCTAGATACTATATAGAACATTTAATTTTCCCAGATGAAACACTTAATGTTTCTGTAGAAACAACTGCATATATTATATTTCTGGTCCACTTTAGACTGGATGTGCTTAAAGTTATTGTTAATGGTAGAAGCACCTTTTTCAAGTTTGGTTCAGTAATTAATTTGAATTACTTTGAGTGTGAAATCTTCATGCATGCAAGTTAAATCTGTGAAGAACATGTTAGCTTTGGTTTCAATACTTTGGTAATAGTTGGAAGGCTGCACAGTGGCGCAGTTGGTAGAGCTGTTGCCTTGCAGCAAGAAGGTTCTGGGTTCAATTCCCAGCCCCGGCCTTTCTGCATGGAGTTTGCATGTTCTCCCTGTGCATGGTGGGTTTTCTCCGGGTACTCCAGTTTCCTCCCACAGTCCAAAAACATGACTGTTAGGTTGATTGGTCTCTCCAAATTGTCCCTAGGTGTGCATGGTTGTTTGTCCTGTGTGTCTCTGTGTTGCCCTGTGACAGACTGGCGACCTGTCCAGAGTGAACCCGCCTCTCACCCGGAACGTCAGCTGGAGATAGACACCAGCAACCCTCCCGACCCCATCAAGGGACAAGGGTGTCAAGAAAATGGATGGATGGTAATAGTTGGAAGTATAAATCTTGGCATCAGAGCTAATATTTAATATTTTCCTTTGACCTCTTGACTCTCACCCCGAAAATACTTGCACTAAAGTCACTGGGTCCATGACAGTTGAAGGGTTTTAAGATAAGGAAATTTAAATATTAATATTTTACAGTTTTTCTCAGTTTCTGAGAACTGTTGATCTGGACAGAGTGAACAGCCAGAGAGAAGAAGAAGAGTGAGGCTGAGGAGGAAACAGTTGGGAGGGAAGCAGAAGAAGAGTCAGAAGAGGCTGAGGACATCTGCCAGTCCAACATCAGGATATGGCTGCGACCCACAACATGATGCTGAAGGTTGTCCTCCCACCCTGATGTTCATTCCTTAACCCACTCAGGAACCTTTGTCAGCATGATGATGGAAATTAAAATGTAATGTAATTTCTACAACACTGTACAGTTTTCCATGAGGAGATTGTGCTGTGGTTCCTTTTCTACTTTTTTTTGTTCTCTGCATTTCTGTATTTTTCTATCTGAATAACCATGGTCCATCAATAAATTACAACAAAAAGCATAAATCAGTGTTTCTCCACTCTGGTCCTCACCGCTCCCCCCTGTCCTGCATGTTTTAGGTATTTCCCTTCTGCCACACACCTGAATTGTATCTCTGGATGATTAACAGGCTTCTGCAGTACTTGATGGTCATGCAATCATTTGAATCAGCTGTTCTGGAATAGAGGCACATCTAAAACATGCAGAGCAGGGGGGGGGGCGCTGAGGACCAGGGTTGAGAAACATTGGCGCAAATGATCATTTTGTAGTCTCTTCCCATGACTAATCAATTTGACTGTCTTATCTGTACATAGAGAATCTATAACTCATTATTTTGAGTCACTGATATGTTAACTGACAGAATTTTGAGCTGAAATAAGGATTTTTCAAGCAAACAAATGCTATTTTTGCTGTTTTTACAAATTGTTTTGAGAAATTTGCTAACTGTTTTGTAAATGCCAACAATGACTTGAGAAATGCACCAAAAGTGACAGAGAAAAACTAACATGGCATAAATCGTCTCAGGTGTATCTATTTGTTTGCCTGTATGGAAAGTGTTCACATTTACAACTTTGTTTCTGCTAGTTTGCAGGAGTTGAAACTTGCATAAATGGTTGAAGACAAAATTATTGGCCGTCATGAGACTCAGATAAATGGTGAGTATCTATTTCATAAATTGCCTAAAAGTTATATTTGTTTTTATTTATGTTTTTTGTTTGTGTATTGTGTCTTGTTGCAGAGAGGATCACACCTGTCGACAACAAACGGTTTAAGAACTACTGAATTTTCAGTCAGAAATGATCACACCACCTAGTTGAAGTACCAGACTCCATATGCAAGTAAACAAAGGTGAGACAAACATTTAAGTGAATGGTGCATTTATATGATGATCATGTAGTGAATCTTTCTAACTTTTGCTTTGTTTGTTTTCCAGCAGAGATGAAACGCCTGATTGACAACATGTGAGTCTCAACTTCAACCTGTGACTTGGAAGACAACCACCATCCTGAGCAAAGTCTGAACTCAGTGACTTGTTACTCTCAACCCAGAACCAGAATCCTTTTATCACCTGTTTTTCTTCTACAATAGGTAGAAGTGTTCTTATGTGGACACATGCTGTTTTTGTGTGTTTTGTTTTCCAGATGTCAGTAATACCGTGAGGAAACTGGACAGAAAATGGAATAGATTCATTTTTTAACTGAATTTTTAGATAATTCTTTAAGTGGATTACTCGTAATCTGTATTTTGTTTAATTTGAATTTATTTTCTTTATAAGTTTCTGTATAGAAATGCTGACAAGTTACACTTCCTTGTGTTGTACTATAATTTTTATTGGTGAAATTTTGGTAAGAACAGTGACCAGTGAGAAAATCCCCAGGTTTTTGGGGATTTTTTTTACAATAAAATGTCCAATATATCATACAGTCTGGCCGTGTTTTTCACTTATGTAGATATTATGCCTCAGGCAGTATGACTGTATTTACTACGGCAAAACCACATTTTAATTTTTTATTTAACATATTTTAGGAAATACAGTATTTTACTGTATTTGGGAAATACGGTAATATACTGGCAGTTTTGGTTGCCAAAATTTTACCGTATAAAGACGGTAAAATTCTGGCAACCACAGCTGCCAGTTTTTTACCGTAAAATGAGGCCGTTTTTTTTTTTACAGTGTAGTTATTCTGATTCCATTTCTGGTCTGTATAATATTGATCTAAATAGTGCGTACTCCACAATTTCAAATATTAGTAGTAAACTAAAATAATAGTTTTCTGGGTTAAATGGGGAGTACTCCACCGTTTCTAACAAAATAAAACAAAAAAAGAGGAAAGGACATATTAGGGCAAATGGCAACATTCATACAAAACAAAGGGCAAAACAGAGACATGAATGATAACTGATATGCATTTACCATCATGGCCTATCACCATGTGATGGCTTATGCCAGTGGCGGAGCTAGACTTTTAAAGTTGGGGGGGACAAGAAGGGGCCAGGGCTACCTCAGGGGGGTCAAAAATTAAAATGATGTGTGTATACATCTATATATAGATTTATCTATCTAGCATATAGGTCAATATATGCATACACATGCACACACAATACACACATATATATATATATATATATATATATATATATATATATATATATATATATCTACTGTATATTTTGTGTAGATGTCTGTAAAAATAATTTCTATTCCCATTACCTTTCCCATGGCTGGGAAATTATTTTTGATGATAAATACAGAAACTAGCATAAAAATCTAAACATCTACAATAGTGATAGTAATATTAATGATAAACAGATAATCAGTGCAAAGTAGCCTACAAATTCTTTGGTGGGGGGGCGCTGCCCCAAAAAAGGTTGAGAAACACTGTATTAGAGCTTATGTAAGATTAGAATCTTTAAAAAATATGCACCAACTCTAAAGCTATGAAACTTATAAACTTGAGTGATGAATTTGATTTGTAATTTTCTTTTTTCTATTTTTTCTTTTCTTTTCTCATGAAATTCATGGATTTGTTACCCCAGCACCTCAAGCACGTTTATGTATGCAATTATATATTGTTTGTTTGTAAATAAAGTAAAAAAAAAAAAACTGGACAACAACTGATGGAAATGAAATGTGTGTCACAAAAGGAGCCCAGGGGACGAAGGCTGCTAAGTGCTGCTAGCTGGGGGTAAGTTTGCCTATGAATTATCTTCATTTAATTATAAACAGTGCAGTAAAGATATATAACTTACGTTGGTTTGGTCTTCTACCCTCTTTGTTGTTGTAGTTTTCTTTTGTTTTGTTTTTTTTTGATATTTTTATTTTTTTCAGAGGATCAGTAAATAACTTATTGGTGTTTTACCACCACCAGGTATGAAGTGCTTTAGCCTTTGAGTTGCACCACAGCGCAGCACAATTGAAACATCCAGGAAAAAAATTTCAGCTTGTTGTTATGAGTACAAGTATAAAGGAGGCTGGTATCACGCCTGATATAAATCTATTTATTTATGTCATCACATGAACTTATATAAAGTTGTATACATTTTCTTTTCATATATTTATTATTGTTTTTCTTCTTTAGATATTAGGTTGGCTTAGAATGATTCCAAATAATGTACAGGAATGACCTGGTGCTGTTACATGTCAATCATCGGGGGGCAACTAGTGGGGTGGGGGGGGGATCAGATATCAGGGGGGGCACTGCCCCCCCCCTCCCCCTCTGGCTCCGCCCCTGGTTTATGCTAAGCTTCACAGAATAGGAGCGGAGTTCTTTTCTTGGTAACTCCTATGAACAAAGAGCAGACATGTCAAAAAGCTCCAGTTTTCTCATGTCTTACCAGAGAACATTTTCACAGAAGCTTTCTGTGAAAATGTTCTCCTTTCTGCATGGAGTCTCCATGTTCTCCCTGTGCATGGTGGGTTTTCTCCGGGTACTCCAGTTTCCTCCCACAGTCCAAAAACATGGCTGTCAGGTTAATTGGCCTCTCCAAATTGTCCCTAGGTGTGAGTGTGTGTGTGCATGGTTGTTTGTCCTGTGTGTCTCTGTGTTGCCCTGTGACAGACTGGCGACCTGTCCAGGGTGACCCCGCCTCTCCCCCGGAACGTTAGCTGGAGAGGCAGCAGCAACCGTCCCGACCCCATTAAGGGACAAGGTGTAAAGAAAATGATGGATGGATGGATGGATGGATGGATGGATGGATGGATGGATGGATGGTCAAGACACACACACAGCTGCTGCAACACACTTGGTCTGGGCATGGAGAATAATGGGTTTGTTTCTGAAACACCTGAATCTGGGTACATGTGGTTGAATAAACATATTATTTGATAGACTCTACCAAAATACAGCCCATGTTAGAAAAGAAAAACAACACTTTCTTGCTTCAAATGTGTCTGTGATTCTTCAGTTTCTTTTTATTTACCTGAGCCACCAAGTGGCCAGAGCTGGATCTGGGCTGTCAGGGCTATGTATTCTGATCAAAATCAATCTTTCTTGTTGCATGTCTGAACAAGCAGTCCATCATGCTGTCTCTACCAAATGCCACCATTTTTTTATGTTGAAAATGAAGAAGCAATAATGTAAAACTTCACAAGCTCTCAAGTTTCTGGAAGCTACATGTCAGGTTTTCTTTGTGCTGCTTCCCTCTGACATGATCCACCGTTACAGTTTATCCACATGTGACAGCAGAGAAAAACACTTCCCACAAAGACACTCTCAGTTTAACTACATGTTCTGTTCAATAGAAGACACTCTGTTTCTATTTCTGTAAAAAAAATTACTTAACTTTGAAAATCTATTTTATGAGTATCAAATCTTTAAATTCTTAAATTTGTTCTTTAGAGGTGCTGCTGCATGCTCTCTTTTATTCAGTAAGCAGAAATGTTGGCAGAAGTGTTGCATTCAAGTTCAGGCTCTGCTTGTGAACAACACTGACTGTGAAAAAGTAAGGTAGTGTGTTTCTAAAATGCATTTATGTCAAGTGGAAATTCAACTATTTTAGGACTAAAACTAAAAGAACTTGCGTGTTATAAGCGCATCATGATGGAAGAGAACCTAACTAAATATGAATACGCTCAAAATATTTCTTAAAGATTAAATAAATGTTTTCTTTTCACAAGCAAGATGTGTCATCAAATGAAAGTGTTGTAAAATAATATTTTTACAATGTTTGCCTTTCGATTATTTGTTTAATTAGGGATGTTTACTTTGAGTTTTAGAGCAAAAATACAGTGTTTGGTCAAATTATGTTTTTTCCACAGAAACCTTTTGCAACCACATTTTTTATTTGTTTACTTTTTTGTTGTTTTATTGTTGTTGTGGGGAAACTCATCCATCATGCGGAGGCAGTTTCATGTCTTTTTTATGTGTGCAGGGATCCATAAAAACATAACCGAAACACAAATCATTTAATTTGAACAATAATTAATTTCTATCAGAATGTGTAATCTACTATCTGAAAAAGTGTATTTGTAATATGGTTAATGACAAACTTTACTCTGAATATCTGAGTGGTCTTACTTTCTCTATCTGTTGGAGTGCAACAAAAATTAGCATTTCAACTTAATTTCATTATTTATTATTTTATTTACTTTTAAACTAAATTCTGATACATGTAAAACAATACACATCCCATCACCTTCACTTTTAGATTCATATTAGTGAAGCAACTTGTGCGCTGAAGCCCTGAGGCTCCGCCTCCCGCTGCAGGGCGTCCTGCCGCTTCTCCAACACTAGATGGCGGTAGCACAAATCTTCGGTTAAATAATTGCTACTAGGTTTCCAAAAGTAAGAAGAGAGAATCCCGTCTATTCAAAAATGGCGGATACATGCGGACAGGTCCTGCTGGGATCGGGGCTCACCGTCCTGTCTCACCCTGTGATGTACATTAAAGTCCTCATCCAGGTAAGTGGGACATGTCCAATTGTCGGTCCAACATGGTCTTTCAGTAGAAGCTCCGCATCAGAGCGAAGCGTCTCCTCGACCTCATAACGCAGCAAACTGTGTCTGGTGCAGTTGGAAATGAGCTCCGTCGTGTAAAAGCTGCTCTGTGAGGATTTGGTAGGAAACTGTTGGTCCTGCTGAAGCGAACAGGACGGAAGGTGCCAGAAGCTCGAGCTCTGCTGCTGTGTGTCCGCGTGACCTTCTGTTGTCAAACTGTGTGTTTTGTGCGGAATCCCGGAAACCGGGTTCGGTTCGGTTCGGAGTTCATCTTTTCGTTTTGGTTCTGAGGGAACGAGGGACAGACAAACGAGTGAACGGTCGGTAGGACCGTTTGTTTTAGAACAACTAGCTTGGACAGCTAACCTGGCCGTCGTGTTGTCCTGCTGGGACACAAGAGCTGGACTAGTGAGGACGAACCGAACCGAACCGAACCAACCTCACAAGGTTCTAGTGTTTTTGTGGAGTCAACAGGTTGGAAGTGTTTCCAGCTAATGTCTCTCCGTCCTGTCCGCAGGTCGGACATGAGCCGCTGCCTCCCTCTCTGGGCAGGAACCTGTTCGGCCGGCAGGTCCAACAGCTTCCGGGTTTGTTTGCTTATGGTAAGCAGGTCGATCCGTTTCACCTTTACTACACTCATCAGTATGATTATATAATCATGTGTCTTTGCGCAGATTACAAAGCTGCTGAGTGTTCAGGTGTTTCTCCAGGTGAATCTCTGAACATTTCGGCTCAGACGTTTCCATGCAATCAGCCTGAATGTGTCTCTGTCTGGAGGGACATTGTGTCCTCAGGTCTCCTCCCCACCGAACAGGAGGCAAAATACGCGCGTGCGTGTTCAGCGCTCATCAGACGCACGCGCTCTTATCCAGACCCCGTGTGGACAGTAGTGGACAGTAGTGGACACCCCTGATATTGATGCAGATATTTAAGTATATCTTTTCATGGGACAACAGTGACAAAACTACACTTGGATGCAATGAGAAGTATTCTGTGTGCAGCTCATAACGGTGTACATTTATTTTTCCCTCACAATAACTGAATGCAGCCATTAAAGTGTAAACCACCAGCAACAATAGTGACTAAACCTCTACAGGTCCAAACTAAGCACTGCTTGTTATTTCCCTCCAAAATGTCATGTGACTAGTTAGTGTTACTAGGTCTAAGGTGTCCATAGGGAGAAGATGTGTCCAGTTTGGTGTGGTACAGTTCTCACTCTGTCTCATCCTGGTCACTGAAAGTCTCTCTGAGGATCATAAATGACAAATTGTTGTGCTACATGAAGATGGCCAAGGCTACAACACCCTGAAACTGAGCTGCAGCACAATGGCCAAGATCACCAGTGTTTTAAAAGAGCAGGGTCCAGTCAGAACAAACCTCACGTTGGTCATCCAGAGAAGCTCAGCGTCGCATCCAAATGCCGTCTTTGAAAGATGGGCACTGGACTGCTGTCAGTATTGCTGCAGAGATTGAAGAGGCAGGAGGTCATCCTGTCAGTGCTCAGACCAGACGCCACACACTACATCAAGTTGGTCTGCCTGGCTGTTACCCCAGAAGGAAGCGTCTTCTGAAGTCTGCACACAACAAAGCCTTTGCCAAACAGGCCAAGGCTGAACAGTTTGCTGAAGACATGTCAACAAAGGACACGGATTTCTGAAACCACGACTGGGGGTCTGATGAGACCATGATTAATTTGTTTGCTTCAGATGGTCTCAAGCATGTGTGGCTGCAATAAGGTGAGCAGTACAAAGTTAAGTGTGTGACGTCTACAGTCAAGCATGGTGGTCTGAATGCTGTGGTCTGGGGCTGTATGAGTGTTGGATAGTTATATTTCATGAACTCCAATCTGTACTGTGAAATACTGAAGCAGAGCTTGATCCACTCCCTCTGGAAACTGGATCACAGAGCAGCATTCCAGCATGATGATCACTTCAAACACACCTGTAAGATGATCACTGCTTTCCTGAAGAGGCTGCAGGTCAAGGTGATGGACTGACCAAACATGTCTCCAGACCTAAACCCACTACTGACAGTGGAACATGTTTTATTGTTCTGCTCCTATTGAGAGAAGAGAACTGCTTAATCTACAGGACACGCTGCACCTGGACATAGTTTAAAATGGTATTTTTTTGCTAAGGAACCTTAGAAAGGCTAAATTAATAGAAAATAGATTTTAAGAATTTATTTTTTCTTGTATCAATTCAGTATCCCAATTCACACTCCACTCCAGTTGGTGGCAGTAATGCCCCAAAACATTGTCGGCCAACCGCCATTGAACGAGAAAAAGAAAAACAACTAAACAATAATGCTGGTGGCTTGTAATATGTCAATGAAACCCAATAGAACATCTTTGAGCCATCCTGAAGCGGAAGGTGGAGGAGCGTAAAGTCTCGAATATCTGCCAGCTTTGTCTTGTCATCATGGAGGAATAGAAAAGCATTAAAGTGATAATCTGTGAAACTTGTTGAGCTCCATGCCCATGAAAGTTGAGGCAGTTTTGGTAAATAATGGTGGCCACATAAAATATTGATAGTTAAGGAACTTTCACCAAGGGGAGTACTTACTTTTGTTGCCAAGGGATTAGACATTAATGGGTGTATATAGAGTTATTTTGAGGGAATGTATATACCGTATTTTCCACACTATAAGGTGCACTTAAAAACCTTCAATTTCCTCAAAAGCCGACAGTTCGCCTTATGGACCGATATTGAGCCACAACAGGTCTAGCAACTACAGTAAGCAGCCACCGACTTCATTTTCCCCGAGAAGAAAAGTCTGCAGAGCATGCTGGGATAGTTGTCAGAACGCTGGTTTGTTAATAAAGTTTGATAATACAATTAAAGCCAGAGGGGAAGAGAGACGAACTGTGGCAGCAGCGTGTCGGTTGGTCTGTGTTACCCAGAAAGCAGTTGGGCACAATATGGCAACACCAACACCGTGCGATTCAATCAGGGTTTTTCCCCGACTGGGAGCTTAACGCTGAATGTGACAGGCAGCCAATCAGAAAGCGCGGATTCTCCACCTGCTTTCTGAGGGAAAATTACCGAGGGGAATCCCAAACAGCTGAAACGCTTAGCCTGGCGGCGGGGCTAGCAAAGCATGGCGGGCCGCCAGGCTTATAATACACTGGGGGAAACCCTGTATATACATATATATATATATATGTGTGTCTCTGTGTAAGTCTGTACGTGCATATCTCTATCATAAATGTCACATTCACACATATTTAATTCTCCCTGTGTTAACTGGGGGACACATCCTGATGGCTAACGGGACGGGACCCATCAGATCCCGTCCCCCAGCATCAGACAGTATCTGATGGGGAAATGTGAATCAAAGTAACACCTGATCAGCTGCTGGTTCTGGTTCTGGTTCTGGTTACATTCAAGTCTTTAGTTTAATAAATGAGCCTGATCAGAGGCCATATTCCAATTAATGGACATGTGTCCAATGGACATATACACATAATTACTTCCCTAAACATATCGAGTAATAGATGTAGTTCTGTTCTTAATAAAATGATCAGAAAAAAAAAAAAAAAAAATTTATTTATTAAAGTTTACATTTCATAATTTTTAAAGCTCAGTCATGTTTTCACATTATGGTTTCTGCACCTGTCTGATGTGTTTTCTAATCTAT
This sequence comes from Poecilia picta, assembly GCA_033032245.1. Classification (NCBI taxonomy): domain Eukaryota; kingdom Metazoa; phylum Chordata; class Actinopteri; order Cyprinodontiformes; family Poeciliidae; genus Poecilia; species Poecilia picta. Next base: position 878,233 of record CM065355.1, read on the forward strand.
TTTAATGTCATTTTCTCTATGTTGCAGCTAAGCACATTATTAAGATAGATGGGAAGGCTGGACTCTACAATGGACTTGGTCCCAGGCTGTGTGCCGGAGCCATAGGCACCATTGTTCACAGCAGAGTCCGGCAGGTAAACCTTAAACTGCAGCCTGTCACCATGACACATTTTGCTGGATGATAAATTGTCCCAGAAGAAAATGCGATAAATAATATGGTTATTTTGAGAGCATTTTTAAATTATAAAATAGTGTAAGAACACATTTAAACTTTATATATAAACTTTAAATTCAAATGAACACTAAGCACTGGAAGACATGTTAAATATCCAAAATGAATAAACAAAACTGAAAAATAAAACAAGTTATAAGGTCTTTGGAAACCAAGTTGTTTTTCAAGAAAAGGGCTAGTTGAGAGCACAACACCAGACTGAAGACTTTTATCATCTAGTTTTTGGTTGAAATTAAAAGAGTAACGATAAATTATGCAAATGGAAATTATTGATTTATTTTATTATGTGATTACTTGATTTATTGCTTACTGAAATAGACCTAACAGCAATTCAGTCTTTTCTGTCACACATCTTTCATTCCCTGCTGAAATGACTGTCACACTTTACTAGGTTGGAAAAAGCTGTAATTTTTAATGTTTAGTGGTTTTAATACACAGTCCAGTCACATTAATGTGACCACCACGTACTTTCCACTTCAGAGTTAAATAACCAATCACAGAAGGCAGGTGGCAGCACAGTGCAGTTGAGCGTATATAAAGGGTGTGTGTGGGCTTCGGAAAACATTTCAATCGTTGGCGTAATGCAGAAACGAAGCGATTTATCCGACGTCCAAAAGGGCATGATCATTGGCTTTCGGGCCAAGGGTGGAAGCATTTCCGAAACGGCTGAGTTTGTGAACTGTTCGCGTGCCGCCGTGGTAAAAGTGTACCGTGCATGGCAAAATGGGACTGTCCAAAATCCACGACGTGGCAAATGTGGTGCACCACAGGCCATAGATGACAGAGGCGAACGACGGTTGCGGAGATGCGTTCGGGCAGATAGACAGGCTACCGTTGAGCAACTGACCACTAAAATGAACCAAGGGGCTACCACAAGTGTCTCCCAAACCACTATTCAGCGAACATTGCTGCGTCTGGGCCTCCGAAGCAGACGCCTGGTTCGTGCACCTATGCTGACTGGTGTTCATCGACGACGAAGGCTAGAATTTGCACGCCAGTACAGCAGCTGGACGTCCACTGAGTGGCGACAGGTAGCGTTTTCAGATGAATCGCGTTTTATGCTCCATCGGACAGATGGACGTTGGCGTATAAGGCGTGAAACCTCTGAAAGGAACCACCCTGCAACCATTGCAGGAACGGTCCAAGCTGGAGGCGGGAGCATTATGGTCTGGGGAATGTTTTCCTGGCATTCTCTGGGTTCACTGATTATTGTGGAAGGCACGATGGATCAATACAAGTACGCATCTGTCCTTGCGGACCATGTCCACCCCTACATGCGCATTGTTTTTCCTCAGGATGATGGCATCTTCCAGCAGGACAATGCGAGGTGCCATACAGCTGCCAGTGTACGTGCGTGGTTCGAAGAGCACCAGGATGAGTTTACCGTCCTCCCCTGGCCAGCAAACTCACCTGACTTAAACCCAATCGAGCATCTGTGGGACCATCTCGATCGAGTTGTTCGCGCCATGGATCCTCAACCGCGTAATCTAGCGCAGCTGGCCACGGCATTAGAGTCGGCATGGCTCAACATCCCAGAGAAGACCTTCAGGGACCTAAGTGACTCTCTTCCTGCACGTCTCGTAGCAGTTCGCTCTGCGAAAGGTGGTTATTCTGGCTTTTGACAGATGGTCACATTAATGTGACTGGACTGTGTAATATGTCATGTTCTTCTAGATATGTCAGGAAAATAGCTCACCTCAGGTAAGACTGTCCTACTTTTTCACTGACTAGCTTTAAATTAACCAAAGACTTATAAGTTGACCTGCAGTGTTGATTATTATGAAGCAATAATAATAATATTCATTCTAGAATTTATGCCTCTGATGGTGGCAACATGTTGGAGCAGTTCTATGACCTTCGACCTTGTGTGTCTGGTGGAATCAGTGAATGTTTGGACAGTTATTCCCTCTGGTTACTCATGATGTTCAGCTGGAAGGATTTCTGTTCTGACTCCTGGTTTCAGGCTGTTATGATGTGTAACCATGACGATAAGGTATGGTTCCTGCAGCTGATTAACAGCTCAAAAGTTCAAATTCTACCTGAACTCTGACCCCACCCCCAGAGGAGGTGAAAAGGGGGCAACTAATGGCACCATTCTGGACATGTTACTGTTAAACATCAACTCTGTTGCCTGGATACTGAGCTGTTAGCATGGCATGGTGATAAACCTGGAAGTTTCAAAGTGCTTCTAATATGCATGAATCCCAGTAGAACATGTGCTTTACCTGGATGTTAGCACTTATTATGTATTCTTCCCTGGGTAATAATAATGGTTGGTGTGAATGTGTGTTTGACATGCAGCTTCCAAGTAGCAAGCCGAAAGCAGATGAGAGCGCTCTGAAAAGTGTTGTTGAAGAGGTAAGACTCAGACTGTTCTGTCCAAGTTCTTCATTTAACTGGCTCAGTTTAGTTTTAGTTATAGTCCAGATTGTAGTTTCCCACATTGATGGTCAAAATATGAAGGAGCCACTCACTGAGAGGCAATCATCTCCATGGCAACTCCTCTGTCTCCACCTCACTCCACATCAGTCTATATTAGCGGTTCTCAACATGGGTGGTACCGACCCCCCAGGGGGCGCTGGGAGGCCTTAGGGGGCGTTTGGTCGAAGGTAAACTTTACACCTTAAATGCACAACAATACCAGTTTAGACTTTGAGCAACTTGGTAAAACTGTATTGTGTAACATTAAATCATGCTTGGCTGCAACATGGCGGCTCTTCTTCTATCAGTGTTTGTAGCTTCTGTTAGCTTCTTGTTAGCTCCTCTCCTGCTACTGGTAGCTAAAATCATGATCCCCTCACTGTGTCCCTCTGAAAAATGAACCTATTTAAATAAATAAATCCCTCCATGGAGATACCAGATAGAGAGCGTTTATTTTATAGCGTTAACACCGGAGCTGTAAGTGGTTCGGTATGAAACGGGGTGATAGAACAACACAGCACTTTAAAATTTCAATAATCAGAATGCAGAAATTGAACAGTGAAAAATCAACACATGATGGATTTGGCGGCGCAGCAGGTGATGAGTGAAAGATTACTGATGGTGAATAGCGTCAATAAATGATCAAATAAATGTAGCAACAGGAAAGAAACTAAAGTGGACAAAGCAATAAACAGGAGAGGATAATATTAATCAAAGAAACTAAATAGAAATATGAATGAAGAACAAAGAAATCAAGAATAAACTAAGAAACTAAAGTAAATGCAGAGAAATTAACTGGTATGGCAAGACCTTTAGAGCAATAATTAATACAGAGACTGTATGGCAAGAATAAACAGACACTATTTCCAGATAAAAGTTAAAATAATATTGTTGAAGTGCCATGGGTTTGTTGAGACCACATCTAGTACTGAGAATAAATATATCTTACAGACCATAACAGTAAATAACTGATCACTTATTTATGTTTTTAATTAGATTTGATATATTTATTTCTTCAATATTATTTTTCATGTCAGTGTTAATGTCATGAGGCTGATGACTCCATGACACTTTCATTTGACTCATTATGATTTGATTAAGAACCAGATTTGTTCTTTGTAATTTCTGTCCAGTAAAACTATTAATCTATAATCAATAGACAGGTCTATATAAAGATATAATCCATGTTTCTGTCTCATATCTGTATGGCATTAAAAGGATCTGGAACTTTAGTTTTTCCACTGAAAGATCTGGTTTGCACAATAAATGCCATGTGGGTGAAGTTTTATGGATGATGCTCTGATGTCCCATTATCCTGAAGGCAGCACAGAGCTGAACCACCAGAAACAGACAGAAACACTGAAGAGAAGAAGAGTATGATTAATGTAGTTACAGTTCTATCCATGTTTTAATGTTGCAGAGCTCAGTCGTTTTGCAAATAGTTCAAAGTTTAAACTGGCATGTTGAACATCTTTTATCTGGTCATTTTGTGGAATATTTAACAACTAGAAAATGACACAGAACAAGAATAGTGTTTCCACTCTGATTGGCTGCTGTTAGACCTACCAATTTTAAGATGAATGTTCATTGCATTTTTCATAGATACCTGTAAAAATACAGAAACAAGCATAAAAATCAAAACATCTACAATACTGATAGTTACTTTAATGATTAAATAGTCAGTGCAAAGTAGTCTCCAAATTATGTGGTGGGGGGCGCTGGGCCAACAGAGGTTGAGAAACACTGGTCTATATGGTCAGGCTGACCGCTGACCAGCAGCAGTGATTCACTCATTTACCATCAGGCAGTTAAAGGTCACCCCTCTGTCACTGTCCATGCTTGGCCGTGTGTTGGTTGACCCAGTCCTCTCAACATTTTGTTGACTGACGTCTGGGAGTTCAGACTCTACATTAGCTTTTGCAAAGTGATGCTCTAGTTGTAGATTGAACATTTTTTAAGAGTATTCTTTGTGAAATAATTTAGAGTAGCAATGTTTGCTGTAGTGAAGTTCTCCAGTGATTAGCCTTGTGTTTTTGCCCTGGATGGTCCACAGAGTACCAAAGAGATGATTGCTCGATCGTGTGCCACCATCGTCACACACCCATTTCACGGTAGGTCCTGTTTCTCTGCTGGAACCAGCTTAACCCCCATAAGATGGAGGACTAGTCTGCATGTTGAGCTGACCTGACTGGCCGTTTCTTCCAGTGATCACTCTGAGGTGTATGGTTCAGTTCATTGGGAGAGAGACAAAATACAGGTAATGTCATATTTTCAGATGGAAACAGTCACAATAAGATGTTTCTCCATGATCACATGTTCCTTCTGGTTTCAGCGGCGTGCTTGACTCCATTGTTACGATCTACAGAGAAGAAGGCATTTGGGGCTTCTTTGCGTAAGTTTTATGTTTAGTAAACCCTCTAATATTTGACCCAGAGGTCATTTATTTTATTTATTATTTCTGATGTATTCAGAACACATTGTACACATTCCACTTCTAACTCTAGTGTTGGTGTGAATACCAACACTAGACTCTTTCTGGATAGCAAGGAATGGAAGAAAAATGACCTGGTGGTCTCAGTGCCCCCCACTCTCCTCCCAACCACACAGTCAACATGTTTTCTACATATTCATCTCAACAGGCAGATGTTGAGATGAATATTATAACACAATCTAGTTTTGGTTATGAGCAATCCAACATTGTGAACAGTTTGGATTGAAAAATGATGAAAATATGAAGTTCTGGTTGTTTCCACTGATGTGGGACATGAAATCTGTTTTTATTTGCTTTACATTGAGTTTCTGTTGGAACGTAGAATCATAAAACCACTTCATGGTAGGGTTGTCAAATAATTAATATTTTGATCATCTATACTAGTGTTTCTCCACCCTGGTCCTCAGCCCCCCTGTCCTGCATGTTTCAGGTATTTCTCTAATACCACAGACTTGACGGTCATTCAGTCATTTGAATCAGCTGTTCTGCAATAGAGGCTCATCTAAAACATGCAGAGGACCAGGGTGGAGAAACACTGATCTATACTAAAACAAGATTATTCAAGATACTGAGTTTTGCATCAGAACTGATATAAATTGATCATTTTTGAAGTGCTGCACTAACACTACTGTGATCAATAAATAATTTGACCTGTAGTTGACCTTTGACCAGGTCACAGCCCTGTACAGTGACCCTGTCCAAATACTCCATGTGTCCTTTAAATGCACGTTCATGTTGAAGGGTTAAAGGTCATAATGTGTACCATTGTCCACATTGCCTCACCCATTTGGGTCCTATTTCTGCCCTTACGCTAAGTCTGCATTTTTACGGGCTTTGCAAAGTGTACTACCCACAATTCATTGCTGCTTGTGACGTTTTGAGTTAAGAGGCAGACTTATGGCAAAGTTTTGTTTTTTCCAGTCTATAGAAAATTCTGATAGCATGACAGGATATTACACGTTAGTAATAAAAACAGTTTGATATGGTAAACTGAGCAGAAAAAAGAATAAAAAGAATAGTCAAACTAAGTGAGGACAGTCAAACAAAATGTTACAAATGCAAGACAAATGTTGCATCCTAAATTAAGACATTAATATATTGGTATAAAGATTGAGCTTTTGTGATGTTGCAACATTTAAGCACTCTCTTAAATAAAATTGTTTCACTTTAACAATAGAGGTGATTTTTAGAAAGCAGAATTTGTGAATGAAAATGTAACCAGTGGATTACATTAATATCATAATTCAACTCTTCATCTCCTGCCAGAAAACCACATTTTATTACATTAAAACTTAAAGATGGAATAGATTTCTTGTACAATATCCACTTTTGAAATCTTTTTAAAAACATTAATGAAGTTGCAATTAAAAATAGGTGTATTGTCTCAAAATCTCAGCCACAAAACACACAGGAATTGATAGTAACTTTGAATTTCTTTTGCAGAGAGTCATTATAGAGAAAACTTTATACATAATTATGAAATTAACATGTTTTTTGTCTGTTTGGAATAGAAAGGATTTTTGTTCTTATTTTCTTCAGAGATAATATCATGATTTTTTAAAAAATGTTTTCTTAGAGAAGAAACCTGATGTCAGAGTTCCTGATGAATTTCTTGTAACATTTTTGGTTCATAAAGTGACAACATTCATAGTTTATTTTGAAAAGGACATTTTATTTTCAAATGTAGAATTAGGATTTATATATATATATATATATGGGAGTGAGTCCATTTTATTGTGTAGTTTTTCCCAGAGCAAACTCTGTCGCAAAAAAATAGAATAAAATCAGTTTTCAAAAGTAAAGTATTGAAATAATTTTGGTTTCATCCTACTGAACATGTGTGATTATATAGAATTTTCTGTATTCAGCTAGTCGTAACAAAATGCATATCTCCAAAAAAATTACCTTCACATTTAAAATAATTAGTTTTGTTGTATTGGATGTTTTAGCAGCATAAATGCCTAAACAGTAAACGGTAACCAGTCCCACCATTTTGGATCCCTCAAGCTAATTTAGCAGCTAGAAAGATCATCAGACTATATGGTGTCAAAGACCACAAATGCTGATCAACAAAATATAGAGACAACACAAATGTTTGCCTCCAACTGAGTTCTAGAACCTGTAGCTCTATATTTACACTGACGCTCATTTACTGACATGCTGAACATCTCATTCTGCATGTCAGAATGTTTTATACGCAGACCAAGCACATGGACAAGAGAAGAACATGAAGTCATGGAACATTGAATGTTGTTGCTCTTTTATTTCTTATTTAAGAAGACATGGACTACAAAAAAATATGTAGAACATAACAAGTTGATGTTTAAATTAATATTTTGATAATAGAAATATATTGAAGAGCTAAGTCTGCTCATGTTAATATTAATATTGCATTTGTTAATGGCCACTTATGTACATATTAGATGTAATTCTTGTACATGAATTAGGGGCTGGGATGTTATGGCCATTTATGGTAAATTTTGTGAATTGTAATCTCTACCAATTTAGTTTCCTTCTTTGGGCAGTTAGAATATGTTTATGTTAGTTGGTTGACAGAACCAAAATCTGTCATGTTTTTTTATTTTCAAGTCTGAGTCAACAATCCTTAAACACAGACGTTAAGCGGTTTTATTGTTGTAGAATCCCTCAGTAAAGTTGCTTAACTCCTTGGAAAAACAAAAGCTCAAACCTAATGTCCAGTCAGTTTTATATTATCCACTTCTGAACCAGTACAGAACATCAGACTAGCTCATGCGTATACTTGAGCATGTTTGATGGTGTTTACATTGAATAGCTCCATTTATTGAATTTGTTAATATGTGCTCTGAGACGGTGTGAATGTATTTACATTGAATGTGTCCTCAGTGGTCTGGTCCCTCGCCTGCTGGCTGATGTCCTCTCCTTATGGATCTGCAACCTCCTGGCTCATGTCATCAACACTTACGCCATTGATAACTCGGTAGGCAGATCTGCATCATTGGCACATTATCTACAGAATCACATGCTGTGTTTACTGCTATTGGAGAGATCCAGGCCACCAAAGGGCCTGATTACAAGATAAAGATCCTACTCACAAATATACAAATATTTCATTATCAGGACCTTTAACTTTAACCTGTGGTAAGTGGTCAAAGCTAGTTTTCTGGCTCTCTCTCTAGAAACAGCTTAGATGTTAGTTAAATTGAGGCCTGTTGCAATAAGCAATAAATAAATCCCATGATAAATTTAAACAAACTCAATAATTTCCATTTGCATCATTTATCTTTTTTGTTTCTACCAAAAACTGGATGGTTAAAGTCTCCAGTCTGGTGTTTAGAATACAATTTTGTTTAGAGACTTTACAACTCAATTAATTGAGTTTATTTCTTTTGGATATTTTAGAATGTCTTCCAGTTCCCGTGTTAAAATGTTTGACCTCTGAGAATGTGTTCTTGCATTATCATGGCATTACCATTATATTTCTTTAAAAAAATGATCTTAAAATATTATCCAGTGTATTACAGGCTTGGCCTGCCATCCTTTACCAGCGCCACCACCAGGCTAAGCTTTTCTTATAGTTTATATAGTTTATGCACTTAAAGCCAGACCAGTCACACCGCTGGTGCGTTGCCTAGCGCTGCAGCAGCTGGATTAACTTAACCTCAGTGCAGATCCCACATACATCAGCGACTCTTTCCAGTTTTTGATCAAGGTAGGACTTTAAACACCACTCTGGTTAACTCTGGTTAACTCTGGTTAACTCTGGTTTGCACAGCTCTACATGAGCTGCAGGAATAACTTGTAGTTGTGCTGTCAGAGGTGCTTTGAGTGAGTGGTGAGAATGATTTATATGTGTAAACAAAGAATTTTGTGCGGCTTTTCCATCTCAACAAGCTGCCCGGCGCCCGGCTCTGCCTGCGCTGGTAAAGTTTATCAATGTGTTCCCAGTTGGCCTGTGTGTTAGTCAAAAAACATGTCAGTTAATTGGCCTCTCCAAATTGTCCCTAGGTGTGAGTGTGTGTATGTTGTGTAGCTGCAGACTTCTGCCCAGGTCCCCCTTGAAAATGAGATCTAGATCTCAATGGGGTTTACCTGGTTAAAATAAAATAAAGGAAATAAAAATGAATTAGCGCCAACCTGATCATGCAGGTTCAGCCTGGTGAGGAGCTTCACGCTCTCCTGTCTGTAACACATTACACTGATTTTATATTACTATAGTATTATTTTTGTAGTTACACAATGCATCAAACTGCATCAAATGCTTTGTCAACTTAGTCAGACAGAGTCAATGTGCGCAGAGATCTGAGAAACTCGTCCCATAAACTCGACCAACCAGCTTAGTTTCAGTGACGCTTTTTAAAATCCCAACAGACACAAATGTTAGAGCTACTAAAGCCACATTAGCAGCATTGAATTAAATCTCCCGTTTGTTGTGCATCTCTACATAGTGCAGCAGATTTAACTCATCATGCAGAGCCGGTCCAAGGCTGGATGAGGCCTGGAGTAGAATTTGACCCTTTTGTTGCTAAAAACATCAGCACCTCTAACAGATGTGCTGGGAATAGTTTAGTTGGCCAACCTAAAAAGCAATCAGTTATGATTACAATTTTTACAATTTACTAAATTGTATTTGTGGACAAACAGAGCTCAAACTTAAAAACTCATAGCATCAGATTGTAGCTAGGGTAATAAAACAATATTGTTCTTTGAACTTTTACTAAGTAAACTTGTCATAAAGCATAGTTGGTGGTGGTGAGGATGACGCCAAGACCCAGATCTGGTGAAAATGATTAATTTCATTGAGGAAGCTCTGCAGTCTAAAACAGGCAGCACGGCAGAAAGTAGCATACAGCTAACACTGGTAGCATCTGTTAACCAGGACTGACAACGCAAGCTAGGCTAACCAGGACTTAAACGGTTCTACTGGAGCCGACAAAGACAACAACTGACCTGCAACAGACAAACTTAGACAAGAACCCAATGAGGAACACAGACAACAGGTGGCAATAAATACACACGGGGTAACCAAGGAAACGAGACACACCTGGGAGACAATCAACGGGGAAGACGCAGGGCAGGACTCACAGGATCACAGAGAAAACTCAAAAATAAATGTACAGAAACACGGATCGTGACAAAACTTGCCAGCTCCTTAAAATCTTACATTTAAATGTTAATTGAAAATCTTTTAATTTGTCTAATTTGAACCAAATTGAAAACTGATTTGTAAATTGAATCAAAATTAGCAGCGTTGATCATCTCAATAAACAAGTGTTACATCTGTGTTAAAATATTAGCATTTATGGGGCCCCTGAAGCCCTGGGGGGCCTGATGGAGCTTCTTACTTAATTTGGATTGAACAAAAGTGCAAATAATTGATATTCATTTCAAATGTATATTTTGATTTGTTGTTTTTAAGACTAGTTGTGGGTTTAAGTAGTGTTTCACTGGCGATATTTTCCCGTAACGTATAATTACCGAGTGATATTTTAAATTTCAAGCCACCTTAACATCTTTCAATACTAAAACACGGTGGACCGCAGGGAAACCTTGTTATTACCATTTATTACAATAACGTCTGAGACTATTTATCATCCAGCAAAATGCATCATTACAGGCCTAGTTAAAGTCAGTGGAAATTAAATGTTCTTCTTTGGTGCTGCACATTAATATAAAGTCATAAACAAATTTGATCTTCCTAATCTGTCCTATTCCAGACGGATGAAACAAAAAGTGATGATGTCATCACTTTCTGTCAACATGTTGCTCATCCTGGATATAATGAAGGACATTATAGGTCTGGTGGAACATGAAGGCAAACTGTTGGTCTAGTTTGAACAGAGCAGTAGTTCAAACATCAAACCTGCTTCAGGTTTAGTAGCTAGTTGGTCACTTAACGTTGTGAACGGACAGGAGCAAGAAAACGGCTTGTTGATGCTCGTCCAGTGCAGCGCGGCGTTGCACTGAGAGCAGCTGTGTCGGTTCCACATAGAGCTGCTACCAGCTCAGCTGGTTCTTTGTCATCACCCAGTTGTTGTTTTCCAGATGAGTCACACAGGCGAGATCAGGAACTGCTCCCAGGCCGTGACCGGGGTGAGTGGACGGCACATTGGACAACATGCCTGCATATGCAGAGAGTAATGTGTGTGTGTGTGTGTGTGTGTGTGTGTTCTCCTGCCTTCCAGTTCTTTGCAAGTATGCTCACCTACCCCTTTGTTCTGGTGTCCCACCTGATGGCTGTCAATAACTGCGGGTAAGTTGGCAACTTGGCTGCTGAAATATGTCAGATCAGATGAGATGAGCGGATGTGTTTCCTGTCAGGCTGGCTGGAGGGAAGCCCCCCTATGCGTCTGTATACCCCACCTGGTGGACTGCTGGAAGCACCTGAGCAGGGAGGTAAGAGCAGCAGCCGGTTCCCCTCACATCAGAGGCGCCGAGTTCACAACCACTTTAGAAAAGTGCAGCTCACAACAAATGAACACAATATATAAAATTGTCTGCACCGATTCCGACTTACATGAAGGAGCTGAAGGTGCTGCATGGACTCACTGTTACTCATGAACACGTAAAGTAGTATAGGTACCCAGAATGCTCCCACCACATCCAAGTAACCATGGCAAACCATGATCAGCTGCTCCATGTACAGTATAAAAATGAATCACATGATAAATTAGAGCTCAACAATTTTCATTTGCATGATTTCTCATTTTCCTCTTTCTGCCAAAAACTGGATGACTAAAGTCTCCAGTTTGGTGTTTTATTCTCAATTAGCCTTTTTTTAAAGGACAGTTACAGAAACTTCATAATTCAATTTGTTTGAATTTTTTTGTTTTGAATATTTAAAATGTCTTCCAGTTCCAGTGTTAAATGTTCACTAGTTTATTGATCCCTGAGAAGGTCAAGGTCAAGGTCAAATGTATTTCTATAGCACTTTAAAACAGGTACAAAGTGCTGCACAAGAACAACACAAATAACAAAACAGAACAAAACAATACATCAGTTAAATGCCAGAGAATAAAAATGAGTTTTACGAAGTGATTTAAAATGATCCAGGCTGTGGATCTTACTTTATTATATCATTACCATTATATTCATTGAAAATAGTCTCAAAACCACATTATTATCATTCATCACCATCACTTCTGGTATCATTTATTGTCCAGCAATATTTGCTAGCCATCATTAAAACCTTCAGCCTCCAGATTCTGCTGGACAGAAACTTTCCTCCTGTTTGGTTCTGACCGGTGAGCCGAATCATGTCTCTGCTCTGTGTTTCAGGGGAACCTGGGCAGAGGCAACAGCCTGTTTTTCCGGAAGTTTCCCGCTGGAAAGAAGTACGTTGTTGATGAGAAGAGATTTTTTTGAAAACCCCGTTTGACATAGTTGTAATAATAAAATGAAACGAAATGTAAAAATAAATAACATTGTCTAATCAGGACGCCTAACTGTTGGCCCTTCATCTCGCTCTGTATCCACTGGTTTACTGTGGGCCTCTGAAGTAATGTCTTCATTTTGACCAACCTTTATTTAAGTGTTTCTAAAGGCTGATTGTGGACGGATGGAGAGGACAGCTGAACTCTGAACTCTGTAGTCAGGTGCTTGTATAAATTTCTTCTGATTGACCCAAATAAAACCTTTTTTGACTTCAGCTGTTCTGTACAGTAAATAATTACATGTTAGATAATGAGTGTTGGAGGAGCATCTGACACCACAGACCAAAACATTTCTGTCCTCAATAAACCTGGGACATTAGAGCCCCACCATTAGTGGGAGGACTTTATAGCTGCAGTATGTGACTTTTATAAAAAATGTTTGCTTGTTAAAACTGTTATGACAATTTGGTATGAGACAATCTGTGGAAAGATCAAGCTAAGAAATACCAACATGATTAACAGCAATCAGACCCTCATCCTGGCTCTGATTGGTTGTTTCTAAATAGCAATGGGAGAAGGCAGAGGAACTAGATATTTTTTCCACCATACTGTCACAGCAAAGTGACAGTTTAAATAAGTCTATTTTTCTTTATAAAAGTAAATACTGCAGCTTTAAAGTGTTGCTACTCCTGTGTGAAGCTTAGAGTAAAGGGTTAATTTAATGTTGGAAAATTCTAGCAAAGTGGGCGGAGTCAAGAGACACTGAAGGACCTGCTGAGGTCACAGCAAAAGCACTTGAACTTTTTTGCTGTATTTAGTGATTTTCCAGGCCTTTTCAGCAACTTTTTCTGAACAAAAACTTGTCAAATCAAGTCAATCATTTTTTTCTGTTTGGACATTTTTATGGAACCACATCAACAGGTTTCCATCTGATGAAATGATTTCTCCTCCAGATGCAAACCAGGAGGAAGCTGTGGGTTCAGACCAGCAGGTGAAGGACTCATCATTTAAATGGATCCATTTCATTTATAAGTTAATGGAACCAGTCAGTGTATTTTGTCACTGAGGAGAAAAAGATGTTAATCTGCTTTGTGTGATGGGATTTGGATCCATGGTTCAGCTGGTGAAATATTAACTAAACTTCATGTAGATTGTGGCTAAATAGCTTATGTCAACATCGGTTAGAATTTGGCGTGTAAAAATAGAATATGATGGATTCTTTATGGGAACAAAAATAGTCACTAACTGAAGCTGTAGTTCTACCATTCAGCTGTTCACAAGGATCCATGTAGCCCAGCGTCTCACAGCCTCCATCAGGTCCATCACCGTCCCCAAAGAATCACAACTGCACCCTGATGTTCCCTGGGGGGACAATTCATGTTTTCACATCCACCTGGAAAATGTGCAGTTGCACCACTGGATGTTAACTCTATAAGATGAACACTGTCTAACGTGGTTTCACACATGGAAAGATTTCTTCATTTAAATGGGTTCATTTTTCTGAGGGATGTTTAGAAGAGCGATTTTCTGTTGTCCTTCCATGGAAGCGGGCAGACGAACAATAAAACACTTTAATACAAGTTGCTGCTTTGACATGATCACAACACTGACAAAACATATGTACAAAAATCCTCAATAAAACATTAAATATGTGAAAATCAGACACCAGACAAAGTGAATCTCAGCAACGTCATCAGCCGGTGTAACGCTGACCTGATGCTACCAGGAGAGGAGCTGCGCCAAGAAGCTACAAACACTGAATAGAAGAAGAGCTGCTGCCATCGATACCGTTGCTATCAAGCATGATTTAATGTTACACGATACAGTTTTACCAAGTTGCTCAAAATCTAAACTGCTATTATTGTGCATTTAAGGTGCAAAGTTGACCTTCCAGTAAACCAGCGCCCCCTGGGGGGCCGTACCGCCCACGCTGACAAAATCTTTCTTAGTATTGGACAGATATTAATATCAGATCAGTTGCATCAGATGCATCTCTAGGTTAGAACTCAGGTTTTAAGCTTTTCAGGTGCTAAAGTTAAAATCCCTGAAGCTGAACCAGAACCAGAGGAAATAACAGAACTGCTCCAACATGCAGGTCTGAGAGTTAAAGCATCATAATGTGAGGACCAGCAGTAACACCAGGTCACACACAACAATGTTGATTATGACTTGAAAGAAAAGTGACAAAGATGGAACTGATCTTTAGTCTGTTTTTACTGCCAGTATTTAAACATGTTTTCTCATAGGAACATCTGTCTCATGCAGATGTTCTTAAAGATATATTACACCTTCCTTTCACCAGATAATGCACTGCCAAAGGTTAGGAGCCAAACCAAGACATGTTATTTATTACCAGGAGAATAATAATCACAATATGTTGTTGCATTATGTATTAATCAACTACTAACATTGAATTAAAACCAGATATGGATATTTAAAAATGCTAGATTGCTTAAATATTAAGTTTTGGAGTTCAAGCAGTAACAATTACATTTAGTCAATATTCACTGACTGATGTCAGCGTTGCCATGTGAACGGTGATCAGTGAGATGTTTAGGTTTCTGTCTGGATTAGCTCCGCCTCCTCTAAGACTTGGGGACAGTACTTCCTGCTTCTTCTCCAGATTTGTTGCCATGGTGCTGACTGTTGATATGTTGAGTCATTTCCTTGCGGTTGGTTACGGTGTGACCACACTGGACACAGGTATAGCGCCCCCTGGTGTGCTCCCAAAGGACTCGTCTGTGACTCGACACAGCTGAGGCAAAAGGACAAATAGTTAAAGGTGCCGTATTTCTTCCTTGCACAGATTAGGACACGTTCATTACACTTTGTGTTTGTGTCCATTTTGAGCTTTCAGAGTGGCTGTTTTACTGATCTACCACTTGTATTTAAACAAAGTGTGATGGCAGCAAGGCCAAGAATCATTTTTTAAAGTTACTTGTTCAGTTTAAAAACATCATTCTTGGCATTGCTGCCATCACACTTTGTTGTAATAGCTGAGCAGATTTCTGCCAGTTCCTGGTGTTTAGATACATGATGTTTGGAGATGAGCCTTTAGCTGCTCTACTGCTCAGAGGCCACAACATTCAGCTCTCAGTCATAATATTGGTGTTAACTGTTGGACATATGACTGGAGAACTATTAATCATTTTCAGCACTAATCTAAGGCGGAAAATTAAGAGAAAGTTATTTTAGACACTGAACAGAGAAAATATGTTCAGAGCACATGAGCTTTGAGTTCATTACCATGGAGACAGGCTCACCTTGATTCTTTCTCCAGACAGCGGAGGAGGCAGGGTGAGCAGCTGATCCTGCATCCGCCTTGGGGTTGATGGGCCTGAAGCTGACCGCCAGCTTAGTGGCTGCGTCCCTGAGAGGACTCTGTGGGGGGGCTTCCTGGAGACTCAACATGGGGGGCCCAAGCCCAGGAGGGTCAGCAGAGTCCAGCACAGGGACAGCAGAGGGGACTGGTGTGGTCTGGATGGGACCCGGCTGTGGAGACACCGACTCCAGCTGAGGAGGGGCCAGCTCAGAGGGCCTGGGGGCCACAGCAGCCAACACAGGGGCCGCCGGCTCTGCAGCCTTTGGTTTGGCCCTCGGCACCTTGGAGCAGGTGTGCAGGTGGGCCAGGAGGCCCCGGTAGGAGCGCAGCTTGGTGCGGCAGCTCTCACACCTTCACACACAGAAAGCACTGTCATCACACACACCACACACACACACACACACACACACACACACACACACACACACACACACACACACACACACACACACACACACACACACCACACACACACACACACACACACACACACACACACACACACACACACACACACACGCTGTTGGACTCAACTCACTGGAAGTAGATGTTAGGCTTGTAGTGATGCCTGGTATGTTCCATCAGTTTCTGCATGTTGGGGAAGGAGGAGCTGCAGCCGCTGGTGGAGCAGAGCAGCTTCTTACCTGGAGGGAGGAAACAGCCTTCAGCCACTCAGAGAATCAGGACACTTCCTGGTTCGACTCGGGACACTTCCTGGTTCGACTCGGGACACTTCCTGGTTCGACTCGGGACACTTCCTGGTTCGACTCGGGACACTTCCTGGGTCGACTCACAACCACAGGAGAGAGGAACTACAAAATGGCTGAGCAAGTAGACGCCCTCTTACGACCTTGACCCTACTGCCCCAGATTTCGCACATAATACCAATAATAATACATTAGGCTAACGGAGAGTGAGCGTCTTCGTGACAGTTCCTCCACTTTGTACAAAAAAATAATTAGTAGTTACTCCAGAGTTACTCAGACTAGGATTTGCGAGACATTGTGAGCAGAAAAGCTGGTGCTAAGCTAACCTCAAATCAAGCTAGTTTGGGTGACCATGATTGTGCATCATTGGAGGCTCCTAAACCCCCGTTACTCCAACCAAACCATCAACTCCACCTAATAACATTAAAACAACCCAGAACGAGTCAAATGAGATGCTGGTTGAAGCCTTTGACTGCAAGAATTGACAAATTTGGGGAGCAGTTGATAAAAACCTCCACAATGGTACCTAGCATTGCTAAGCTAGTGGAAAATGATGCAGCTAATATCACAAAGTGAAAAGCTACTGTAAGAGAAAAATACCTTAAATTACCAAAGAAAATAAAGAACAAAATGAAAATGTAACAGAGTTGGAACCTCAAAATACATGATCTACCAGAAAAACATAATGAAACATAAGTTGAGTTGTAACCCTGTCAGAAATCACTCCACAATTAACTCATCATTGTATGTTTGCTAAGGCAGATAACCGCCTGTTATCTAAATACATACAGTTTCCAGATTTGGAAATAGAAAATGTATATGACTATCAAAGAAAAACCTACATGACCTGATAATTAACAACTTTGTCATTCTGGGATGATTATTATACACAATAGATTTCTTCAATCTACATCAAACTTTATTGTCTTCCACAAAGAGCATTTTCTTTTTGTCACCGAAACGTATGAGAAAACTAAAAGTCCTGTGAATGTCTTCAAGATGGTGGAGGATCTGAAACTCATGCAAAACCTCCAGTACTATGCTAATGAATACTGAATGAACTTGTTCTTCCTTATTTCATTTTCTCTTTGATTAAACTTGCAGTAACAACAAATTAAGTTGTTGGAATGAAAAGAAGAAGAAACTGAGGGCGTCAGTCTGTGGGCTCACCAGGCAGAGACTGAGCCGGACTCTCATGGTCCATGATGTGGCTGTCCAGAGCGCTCTGCCCCGAGTAAACACGCTTACAGCCGTGAATCGGACACGGAAGTCTTCTGGTTCCCAACCCTGACAAACAGAATGCAGACAGGCAGTGAAGTGAATGACCGTTTGGCAAAGGTCCACTGAACACAGTCGGAAAATAAGTATCTGAACAGCCACTTTCACAGACGAGAGGTTTGAGTTTCACCTCAGCAATGAGAGACAGGATCCACAAAAACAAAAAAAATCAGTGTATTATTTTTAAATAATTAGCATTTTATCACATGAATAATATGTTAAATAATATAAATATGTATTTATTACAATAGAAATATAGACCTTAGTATTTGCTCCAGAACCCTTTGTTTCCAGGTCAGAGGTCTCCCGTGGTTCTGGTCCACTCCTCCATACTGATCTTCAGATGGTTCAGGTTTCTGACCAGATGACCCGCCCAGCCCACAGTCAACCCCTAAGCATGATGCTTCCACCCTGTGCTTCACAGTTGGGATGTTTCTTCCTCCTCCAAACACAGTGAGTGAACTTCATTCCAGAAAGTTCTGTTTTGGTCTCATCTGACCTCATGACCTTTCCAGGCCTCGTCTGGATGGTCCAGATGGTCATCTTCATTCAGACGGAGCTGGGGACTTTATTACACTGTAGGATTTTAACCCATGATGCAGTAGTCATGGTAACCCTGACCTTAGTAACGTGTCTTTTATACAGGTAAGAAGTTCCAACAGGTTTCAGTGATTCTTAAGAACAGGGACAAAACAGGTCCTATGGATTAAGCACAAAATTTGAATAAAATATACACAAAATATATATTTTTCCAAATATCTGACTAAACTAACCAGGGTCATGTCACACAACAATGTATATTTTCCATGTATTTGCCGAATATTTTTTTATTTTAAACATTGTAGTCAGTGGATGATGCCTGAAAAACCTTTGTCCAGGATCAGAACTCAGTACATTATAATAGTTTAAAACAAAGAAATACTAAAATTAGATATTATGACAATTAAGTATAAGTAGACACATAAATAATTATAAAGGTATCAATAAATTGAATTAAAAATCATTTTTATATATTTTCCATCTCCATTGAAATTTGTCCTTAGTTTTTGTCAACAGAAATGAAAAGAATGTAAAAAAAAAAAATCAGGCATTATTGGGGGGCAGCAGAACTTCTGAGGACCCCATGACCACTTCCTGTTTCTTTCTTTGCTAAGAGGACTAGTTAACTCTGGTTAGCTTAAGGCTAGTCAAGTCCACCTCGCTGCAGCAAACAGGAAGGGGCGGGACGGACCACCGTCAGCCTCATACCTTATATGGAAATGGGACCATTGCACTCCGGAAGTGAAGGGGGCGCTATTTCCTGTATTATCCATGGTCTCACGTTTTTATTTTCTTTTGAAATATGTGATATATCTTCACCTTTAGGAAGAAGTTTCACTCTCAGCATGTATTTGAACTTCAAGATTTTATTTACTTAGCAGCTCACAGTTTTTAACAAATTCTGTAGTTTTCGGTGTTCTTCTAAATCTGCTCCTTAGTCCCGTCTTTTCGGGGTTTACTGCTGCCTCTAGTGGCCTGGCGGTGGTAACACAACTAACATAATAACGTTACTAAATCAGAATACCAAAGTCTTTATTATTTATTATTTCTGGCATTACTGGCACCGTAAAAGATAAATTCCCTAACAAAAGAACAAACCTTTCCATATTCTTAAGAAAGTAGAGCTAATTAAATGACATAAACAAGAATTGAAAGTGATTCCAGTTTCACTTGATGGCCAACCTGTTGAAACTGTGGCAAATTTTAAATTCCTTGTGTCATTACTGGACAGTCAGCTCAACTTTACTGAAAACACTGACTATATCTTTAAGAACTGTTCTCAGAGACTCTACCTTAAGAAGACCTTGTGGTTACCCAACTAGAGGTTGTGTTAAAATGTTAAAACTTAACATTCTAACTAGAATTTTAACTTAACTCAAGTTAAAACAACATTTTAACTCAAGTTTTAACTTTTCATCTCCTCAGCTGGTTTGGTCACATGAGCTGCAGATTAACAGACAATCTTTTAATAATACTTTGAATGGCAGTATAACAGCAGATAAATGGTGGTGAAACCAAAAACACTCTGTCTCAACTGTTTGCTGAAAGAACATGGAAGACAGCAAGAAATATTCTAGCAGATCATCAATTGTCTTTATTTATCAGTTTGACCCTCTGAGCTCATGAAGATGTTAAAATGTTCCTTTAGGAACTAAGAACATCTATTAGAAGTTATTTATTGACAGTGCAATAATTATTCTTAACCAAACTATATAACATTTACCTATAGCGAGCTGTGGTAAATGTGTAAGTGTTTTGTCTATTCATAAATTGATTATAATGTGATTTTATGAATATGATTTATCGTTTTATTGTTTATAAAAGTTTTTTCCTATATGCAAGACTCTGCCATAAATTGCATCTCAGAATAACGTACATGGCACCGTGAAAACAAAAATGTGATTTTTTTTTTTGCTTGTATCTGTTTAACAACCTGGGTTGTTATTCCTAATTTGTTTGTTAATTACTTTTGCTGAATTAAATTTCTTACGTATATATTGCAAATGGTATTTTATTATTATATATTATTATTATATATATTATATTATTTTTATCATGTTGTTTTTCATGTCTCCATTTCTTTTCTTCCTCCTATAATTGATGGAGATATAGATATTATTCATAATGTATAAAATTATTGTTTGTCATTTAATTAGCTCTACATCCTCAAAAAAGTGAAAAAATATGATGTTTTATGAGATAATTGATCTTTTACTGTTCCAGTAATGCCAGAAATAATAAAGACTTTGTTTTATTCTGATTTAGTAACGTTATTATGTTAGTTGTGTTACCACCGCCAGGCCACTAGAGGCAGCAGTAAACCCCGAAAAGACGGGACTAAGGAGCAGATTTAGAAGAACACCGAAAGTTACAGAATTTGTTAAAAACTGTGAGCTGGCCTTAAGTAAATAAAATATTGAAGTTCAAATACATACTGAGAGTGAAACTCCTTCCCAAAAGTGAAGATATATCACAGATTTAAAAAGAAAATAAAAACGGGAGACCGCGGATAATACAGGAAATAGCGCCCCCTTCACTTCCGGAGTGCAATGGTCCTATTTCCATACAAGGTATGAGGCTGACGGCGGTCCGTCCCGCCCCTTCCTGTTTGCTGCAGCGAGGACCTTCTCAGGCTAGTTAGCTCTGGTTAGCTTATGTTATTCTTTAGTTTTTTCTTCTTTTTATTCCTAGGTTTTTTGTCACAACCATAATGTGTCAACACCATAACTAACATTTTACAAATCCTTGAAGAAATTTTGTGAAATAAAAGCTTAATTTTGGTAAATTGTAAAGATTTCATGGACCTGATGAGCTACAATATGGCCGCCTTCAGATTAACATCATATAAATTGAGGTAGTTTGGCTTTTTGTCAAGTCCATCAGAGTTTTTGACTCTTTCAGTGAAATTGTTGTCAAATATCACTTAAATGTGCAATTAATTCATTTTAATGTATTTTACATGAATTGCATTACTTCACATGTACCAAGTTTTTCATTTTACTCTAGTTTGTCACCTTCAGTTCTGTCAACTCTGTCAGATGGACTTTTTATGGTTTTTGGCTTTAAATAATATTTGTTTCTCGAGAAGCTTTTGTCTGTAAAATGAGTAAAATATCATATGGTGATGACAAAGTTGTGGGTCAGGTCCATTAAAAATGTAATTTATTAAAAGAATATTGCAACTGGGAGTCTGTACCTCAGCATCTTTACATTTCCAAAACATGATTTGTCATATTTGCATATATACGGTTGAGAAATAACAAAAATATATATATGGGAAAATTAAAACCCATTTTGTCCCTATTCTCAAGAATCACTGGTTTAATGAGTTCAATCTAAGACTGAACTGCTGGTTGTTTGATGATCAAATACTTGTTAAAAACTTATCCAATGCAAGTTTTCAGATCCTGTTTCTTACAGTGGAGGTGAAACCGATGAAAAATGGCACATTTACGAGGTGGAACTTGACCAATGTCCGGTTATCAGATACTTATTCCCTTGTTTCTGTGGTCAGTTAGCCGCGTTGCTAACGACTGAAGCAGCAACGTTTAGGCCGAAGGCAGCAAAAACACGAGATTAAACCGTTTGGAGTAAATGAAACTACAAACCTCCGTCTTCATTCTTAGACTGAACAGCCGTTTCGCCTGCAGACATTTCAGAGACAACAAAACAGGTTGGAATCAAAAACGAGGAAAAGACGATGAAGCGGTGAAAGCCACAAGAAGGTCTGGGACAAACTCTGAGTTTTCAGTCCCAGAACATAAAATATTAAGTTCTATAAATCCTGTTTTTCCCAACAAATGGTTAAACGGCTTCCGCTGCTGCTTCTTCTAGTTGAGTTTTAATGGCGGTTGGCGAGAACCTTCAGGTTCATTACCGCCACCAGCTGGTGAGGAGTGAGGACCACATGACAAAAAAAACAAAAAACCTAGATCCTATTAAACAACTTACACTGTTTTAAAAAATAAAATAAGGTCTCATATCCTCTACTTCCTGAATCTTTTTGTAATAATTCAACAATATCAAATTTCTTCTTCATGCTACTAAAGTTTCTAATTAACTTATTTCTTTGCATCAAATAATTCCTACAACTCAAAATAACATGTTCCACTGTCTCGTCTTCCCCACAGCCACATTTTCCTGTCTGATGTTTCCCCATCAGAAATAATGACCTATTTAGTCCAGTATGTCTGATTCTAAACCGTGAAATAATGATCTCTTCTCTCCTTATTCTTTCTGTTCTTCTTATTTGACCAATAGTCTTTTGAATTTTATATAACCACCTTCCTTTCTTTTCTTCTTCCCATACCTTTTGCCACCTCTCTCTTGTTTTTTAATTATGCCCTTTATTTCTGTTATACTAAAACATACTTTACCCATACTTTAGCCATTCTGTCTGCCATTTCATTCCCCTTAATCCCATGATGAACTGGAACCCAAACAAAATGTACCGTTAGCCCCATCATATTGATTCTGTAAAGATTTTGTTGTATTTCAATTAATATATCTGGTCTACTCTCTGATTTACTATTTTACAAACTGAATAACGAAGAACTAGAATCTGAGCAAATAATTGATTTTAATGGTCTTCCACCCATTGAACTGTAAAAGCAAAGCAAGTATTTCTCCTGTATCCACTGAAACTCCATCACTGATCCTTTTTCCTACTTTAATTTGAAACTGTGACACAATAAATGCTAAACCTTATTAGCTGTATTTTTTTGATGCATCTGTGTAGATTTGTATATAGTTATAATATTCATTTAAGTATTCTTGTATTATATATCTATTCATATTGTTAAATTTATCTTTGTTGTTCTTTTCTAAAAAAGAAAAATCAACCTCAGCATCAGGAAGTATCCAAGGTGGAACTGCAGATAATGGAACTGCCTGACATTTTTCTACCTGATTTTTTTTTTTTTTGTTATTAAAGTTTTTATTAATGTTTCAGAACACGTTTACAACCTTTCCCAACCCCCCCCCCCCCCCACACACATGAAATAAAAATCCTCATGAAATAAAAATCACAAATACAAAACAAAGCAAAAAAAAAAAAAAAAAACAGGTCAGTGCATCATTTCAAATCAAAAGTTTCATAAAAGATTAAATATCCTCGGTGTTAGCAGAAACAACCACAGTAAACAGAAGTAGTCACTCGTCAGTGTTTTCCAAAACAGGAGGCCAGTAGTACCTTAACTTGTCCCAGTGCTGCAGAAGAGGAAACAGTTCCAGGATTTCTTGAAGTTCTCCATGTCATCATTTAGTTTGGCCAACATTTGTTCATACGACACCATTTCCAACATTAATTCCAACCAGCCCCTCATATTCGGAGCGGTTGGGATTTCCATAGTCTGAGGATTATTCTAGCAGCTGTGATCGTCCCCACCTGCATTACAGTATTTTGGTGTTTTGACATATTAGGCATCACTGTTTGATCCCCCAACAAGCAGAGTCTTGGTGACATAGGTATCCCCACATCTATCCACTTTCCAATGTACTGCAACACCGTTTTCCAGAATGGGAAAATGAATTTACATTCCCAGATCGCATGTATAAAGGTTCCCAGGTCAGTTTTGCATTTCCAACATAGGTTATTGGTGAGCAGACCCATTCTATGGAGCCTGGATGGGGTGAAATAAAATCTATGTACAATCTTATAGTGTGTAAACTTCCCTCTTGATTCTTTAATGTATTTTCCATTATTTGACAGTATTTTCAACCACTCTTCATCAGTAAAAATGCATCCAAGGTCCCGCTGCCAGATAGTCCCCAGACTTTTACATATATCGTTTTGCATACTATTAAACAGTTTGTAAAATGTGGCTGCTTTATATTTAATTCTACTTGAGCCCATATATTCTTTTATTGGATTATCTTTATATATGAATTTGTCTTTAATAATACAGTCTCTAATTTGTAGATGTTTCCAGAAACTGTCCTTCTTTATATTATATTTCAGCATGACATCTGAAAAAGACATAAAAAACCCATCTGCATACAAATCATCCACAACACGTATTCCCTTCACAAGCCATTGTTCCCAATAAACAGTTTTCCTTCCAATACAGATGGATGGATTCAGCCACAATGAGGAGTATAACTGTTTCGAATGTGACATCTTGCATATTTTATGTACCTCCTTCCATACTAATTTAGAATGTGCTAATACCGGATTTGTGGGAAGAGGTTTCCTATTATCTGTTTTACCATGAGAAATAATATCTATCGGTCTAAAGGGGTTAACTAATTCTTATTCAATATTCATCCAGCTTAATTTTGTTTCTCCCTTTTCAAAATACTTGGACAACTTAACCATTTCAAATGCGAGATTATATAGTCTTACATTAGGGAGAGCCAGGCCCCCTATGTCCTTTGCACACCACATTTTCCTGATGTTTATTCTGGGTTTCTTCTTGTTCCAAAGAAAGTCCTTCACATAAGCCTCATACTGTTTATAAACCTGGAAGGGGATGTCAACTGGCACCATCATGGACACATAATTGAATAATGGGGCTATTACCATTTTAATTACATTCACCTTTCCCCATAAAGAAAGTCTCAATTTTGTCCATTTATCAAGATTAGTTTTTATCTTCTGAAGAAGCGGTTCCATATTCAGTAGCATTATTTCCTCTAAATTCGGGTGGAGTCGTATACCTAGATATTTCATACCTGACGGGACCCACCTAAAGTTAAATGGTGTAATATCATTTGAGTGACATGCTTGGGATATGGGCATACACTCAGATTTGCTCCAATTAATCTTATATCCTGAAAGTTTTGAATATGATTCAACACACTGTAACAGGGCTGGAATAGAGACAATTGGATCCATTATAATAGCTAAGATGTCATCCGCATACATAAGTATCTTGTACTCTTTCCCTCCTGCATGAGTTCCTTTAATTCTTGGGTTGACTCTTATCGCTGTTGCTAGTGGTTCCACAACCAGCGTGAAAAGCAACGGGGATAAGGCGCATCCCTGCCTTGTCCCTCTGGAAAGATGAAAACATTTAGATAGCTGACCATTCGTCATAATTACTGCTTTTGGCTTAGAATATAATATATCAACCCATTTACAGAACCTAGACCCAAAACCAAATTTCAGAAGTGTTTTAAGAAACCCCCATTCCACGCGGTCAAAGGCTTTCTCAGCATCTAAAGAGAACGCAGCAACCGGGATTGGATTAGAGCGATTCAAATGTATTAGATGAGCAAGCCTTCTCATATTGTCGGTTGAAGATCTATTCTTAATAAAGCCTACTTGGTCTTCATTTATAATATGTGGGAGTACTTTTTCTGGCCGCGATGCTAATGTTCGTGTTAATATTTTGCAATCTACTCCTATGAGACTAATAGGTCTAAAGTTAGATGGATCTGACACATCTCTGTCTTTTTTTGGAATAAGTGATATCAGAGCCTCATTGAAAGTGTCAGGTAAAAAGCCTGATTCGAAGGCTTCTCTGTATACATCATGCAACACTGGGGCTATGGTATCAATATATTTTCTATAATATTCAACCGGAAAGCCATCCAGGCCTGGCGATTTCCCAGATTTCATCGACAAGATCGTAGCTTTAATTTCTTCCAAAGTGATAGGAGAATCTAATTTTTCTCTTTGTTCATTGGTGATAGTAGGCAATTTCATTGATGAGAAAAAAGCATTAATTTCTTCCGTGTCGGGTTTATCAGTTGATGTGTAAAGGTTTTTATAAAACTCTTCAAAAATCCTATTTATATCTTTGGTTGCGGTGAATGTTTTACCATCCTTTTTAATCAGTGGAATATTGTTAGAGTTATCCTTTGTTTAAATTGTCTCGCTAATAATCGGCCACTTTTTTCTCCACCTTCATAATATTTAATTTTAAGTCTAAATAAGGCATATTCAGCTTTTTTATTATACAGTTCATGTAACTGATACTTGAGATTGCAAAGTGTTTGATATAGATGATTAGAGTAACTCCGCGCTATTTTTTTCTCTAACAAACATATTTCTTTTTCCAAAGTTTTTTCTTTGCCATTGTTTTCTTTTTTAACTTTTGATGCATACAGAATGAATTTTCCCCGTATGTATGCCTTAGACGCTTCCCACACAAAGGCCATATTATCTGTGGAGCCAATATTTACTTGGAAAAAAAAAATAAGATCCTCCAAAATAGAATTACTAAATGCCTCATTCTGGAGTAGCATAGTGTTAAGTCTCCAACGTCCTTTCCTTTCTTTTTCAGCATTGAAGTCTATATGCATCTCCACCATACCATGGTCACTTATAATAATTGGTCCTATTTCACAGCCCATTACTGACTCCACTAGTTTATTAGATATTAAGAAAAAGTCAATTCTAGAATATATCTTATGGCTGTGAGAGTAAAAAGTATATTCTCTCTCACGTGGATTTACCAATCTCCATATATCAACTAGATTCCAGTCTTGGGCTAGCATTTGGATTGCAGCCTTGTCCTTAGGTGAAAAATTTCCCCTTAGTAAACTTTTGTCAATAAATCCATCCATCACCTGGTTGAAATCGCCTCCCATAACAATATGTCCCTCAGTGTTTCCTAATATACTATTAATTTCATGAAAAAAGTCGGGTTCTTCCTGATTTGGTGCATAAATGTTACAGAGGACAATCCTGATTCCATTCAGCTTCAACACATATGAAGCGCCCTTCCTTATCATTATGTTGTTTAAGCATAACAAAACTTATATTCTTATTAACAAGGATCATTACACCATTTCTCTTACTTGAATATGAGCTGTGGTCCACTTCACCCACCCAACCTCTTTTCAACTTAGTAACTTCTTCATCCCAACTTGTATGTGATTCTTGAATGAATGCAATATCAGCGGCTTTGGATTTTAAATAACTCAAAACCTTTTGTCTTTTAATTGGATGCCCACAACCATTAATATTCCACGATATTATGTTGATATATCCCTTAGGCATATTTTATTATTTGGTAAACTTTACGTGGTTTGAACTGCCACTTATCGAGGTATATATACATCAAAATAGTAACTGATACTAATAACGTTCGCAAACTTAAATAAACTGACCTGATGTAAAAAAAGAAAAGAGATACAACATAGAACTCAATAAAGCAGCAGAGAACATGCTGCCGTTATAAGTCCTTCCCTTAACTCCTCTAGCAAACTTGGTCCGTCGGACGCGTTGAAAATCGTCCTTCGGCAACACAACCATCCGAACTCCGACGTATAACCGACATAAACTTTACATAATGTTTTTGATAAATATACACCTCTAACAATAACACCTGTTTTTCACTTGGCTTGTTGCAGGAACCTTTCAGCCTCTGCATTGTCCCGGAATGTCTTCTGTTCTCCCTTCCAGGTGAAGAGGAGCGTTGCTGGGAACAGCAGCCGCTGTTTCACCTCCATTTCCCGGAGGCGTTTCTTTACAGTGTCTCCGTTTCTCCACCAGCTCCTTCGATAGGTCTTCAAAGAAAGATCATTTGCAGCCTTCCCACTCCATCCCGCGCTTCTCTTTGGCCATCTGCAGCACCTTGTCCCGAGGCGATGAGCGCAGAAACCGAACCATGATGGTTCCAGGTGGTTTATGGCATCTGGTTTGGGCGCCATTGATCGATGGGCCTGTGAGGCCGAACCCCTGAGCAATGATCCTTCCCACATACTGGGCAGGTTTCCTCTCTCTTCCTTGTCTTCTTTCAGTCCCACCATTCTTACATTGTTCCTCCGACTCCGGTTTTCCAAATCCTCAACTCGTTCCCAGAGAATCATCAATTTCTTGTCACATATCTCCACAAATTTCTCCATCTGAGCTTTGGTATCTTGCAGCTCGGGTTTGTCAGCGGGTTAGCAGGGCTGGTCCTCGCTGCTAGCTTACTTCTCGTTGCCGCACCTTTGAAAAAGTTAGCTTTACTGTTGCTTGACATTCCGTCAGTAAATTATTAATATCTGGCCTCTTATGAAAACTATAGAATTTGGCGTGTCGAACGAATTTCTATCCGGGTGAGCTGCGAGGTGTATATTCAAAGTATATGAGAATAAGATTGTCGGTTTCGGGAGCTCCGCTAGCTGCTGCCATCTTCCTCGGCGGTCCCACGTGACTCTATCTACCTGATTTAAATTAATTTGATTAACTTTAGAGTTTATTATCCATCCAAAGCTTTTTGATTGTTTCTTTTCCTTTTCCCAGTCATGTTTAAGCACCTCTAATGTTGGATGATTATTTCTGTGTCCCTGAAAATTTGACCAATAATTTAAGGATAATTGATCCCTTCTAAGTTTAAGAGGCATTTCTCCCATTTCAACCTGTAATGCTGCTGTTGAAGATGTTTTAAAAGCACCGGTACATAGTCTTAAAGCCTGATGTTGAATAATATTTAGCTTATGGAGGTTTGAATCTGCTGCTGAATTATAAACTATTCCTCCATAATCTAAGACTGACCTAATTAACCCAGTGCAAATAACCCAGTGTAAATTGCTTTTAATACTTTCCTACATTTATCAATTATTTTCTTAATATACACTCCCCATGTCATTCTTTCATCAAACCACATTCCAAGAAATTTAAATTGTTTCTCTTTCTAAATTCTGTCCATATAATTTTAATTTAGTTTTTCCATCAACTCTTTTCCTTGTAAAAAACATTATTTTAGTTTTCGCTACATAAAGTTTAAAACCCCATTTATACAACAATTTTTCTACAGCATTTGCTCCCTGAAGCTTTTTAACAATAAATTCTAAATTTTTCCCTCTTTTCCATGTTGCTCCATCATCGGCAAAAAGTGAAGCTCCCATTCCACCTTCTACTTCTTTAAACATATCATTAACTACCACTGAAAACAATAACGGACTTACTATACTACCCTGTGGTGTCCCATGTTCTATATTCATACTCTCAGAATAATCCTTCCCTATCCTCACTTGTATCTGTCTTCCTTCTAGACAAATTTTGATCCATCTAAACATATGACCATTTATACCCATTCTTCTCATTTTAATTAATAGCCCTTCCCTCCACATCATATCATAAGCTCACTCAATATCAAAAAATATTGCCACAACACTCTTTTTATTCACTTGAGCCTTTCTAATTTCATGCTCTAAACATAAAACTGGATCCATTGAACTTCTCCCTCTCCTGAAACCGCTCTGATAAGATGATATAAGTCCCTCCTTTTCCATATAATATATCCATCCATCCATCCATTTTCCTACACCCTTGTCCCTTAATGGGGTCGGGAGGTGCTGGTGCCTAGCTCCAGCTGGCGTTCCGGGCGAGGGGCGGGTTGCGCCCTGGACAGGTCGCCAGTCTGTCGCAGGGCAACACAGAGACACACACAAGACAAACAACCATGCACACACACACACTCACACCTAGGGGCAATTTAGACAGACCAATTAACCTGACAGTCATGTTTTTGGACTGTGGGAGGAAACCGGAGTACCCGGAGAAAACCCACCATGCACAGGGAGAACATGCAAACTCCATGCAGAAAGGCCGGGGCCGGGAATCGAACCCAGAACCTTCTTGCTGCAAGGCAACAGCTCTACCAACTGCGCCACTGTGCAGCTCTCATATAATATATTAATCTTTCATTTATCATTCTCTCCATTATCTTACATAAGTTGGATGT
Source organism: Poecilia picta (assembly GCA_033032245.1). Taxonomy (NCBI): domain Eukaryota; kingdom Metazoa; phylum Chordata; class Actinopteri; order Cyprinodontiformes; family Poeciliidae; genus Poecilia; species Poecilia picta. Next base: position 908,197 of record CM065355.1, read on the forward strand.
TAATGCTATTGGCTGATAATTTTCTGGTTTGGATTCATCTTTCCCTGGTTTTCGGATTGGAATAATCACTGATTCCTTCCAACCTTTTGGTAGATCCTCATCCTCCCATATCCTGTTATACATTTCTAATAAAATATTTTTTGAAGAGTCACTTAAATTACTAACCATAACATAACAAATTTGATCTTTTCCTGGAGCTGATAGCTTACATTTTTTGAGAGCCCTATTTAGTTCATTTATTGTAAAATACATATTCAATGGATCATTTGTATCTTCCATTTGTTGCAATAAATTCTTGTTCTCTAATATTGTCTTTTGCTTTTCTTTTTTCCCTTCTTCCTAATATTTTCAGAACTATGAATTTTAACAAAAGTCTTTACTAACATTTTTGCCTTTTCTCTATCAGTAACTGCTGTTATTTCTCCATCATTTAGTATTGGACATCCACTTACTCTCTTAATCCCATTCATCCTTTTAATTGTTGTCCAGACCTTAGAAATATCTGTCTCTTTCCCTATTGAATTACAAAAACTCCTCCAATAATCTCTTTTTGCATTTTTAATAATCCTTCTTACATTTGCTTGCAATTTCTTGTATTCATTCAGATTTTGAAAATTATGATTTCTTTTTAATAATTTGAATGCTTTATTTTGTTTCTTTATAACTTTAGTACATTCTGAGGTCCACCAGGGCACCAACCTTCTGTCTCTTCCCCCACCTTCCATTTTCCCTAAATTTTCCCCAGTCTGCGGACCTAAAAGCCATTTCTTTATCCCTTTTATACAATACCTCTCTACATTTAACTTTACTTCAGTCCTAATAGGATAATGATCACTTCTTATAGTTGTTTTATTTAAAACTTGCCACAAACAAACACCTGCTAAAGAATTTGAAACTAATGTTAAATCAATTGCTGACTCTGTATTATCTCTAAAATTAATTCTGGTCCCACTTCCATTATTTAAACATACTAAATTATTAACATCCATTATTTCTTCTATTATATCCCCATTTTGATCATTATGATGACTCCACAAAGAGCTATGCCCATTAAAGTCCCCCCACCAAATAACTTTACCCTCTAAAAATACCCCAATTTCCTCCATTAAATCTAATGATAGTCTTTTACATGGATTATAAAAGTTGATTATTTTAAATCGTCCATTTACTGTCTAAATTTCAATAACAATATATTCTAACTCTCTTCCTTTAGCTAATAATCTAAATTGAATTCCTTGTTTAATAAATATTATACATCCTCCTCCAGATCCTCCCTCTCTGTCTCTTCTAATGTTTTCATATCCTTTTATAACAAAATCAAGATTTGGTTTAAGCCATGTTTCTTGAATACATATAATATCTAGATTATCTTTACAATCTCTAATAAATCCTTTAAACTCCTGTCCATTTGCAATAAGGCTTCTAGCGTTCCATTGAATGATGATCAGTTTTTAACTTCCTGACCTCCGACCTTTCCTTCTGCTCCTAACCTTGTATTTATGTGTTCCCAAGAAATGTCCTTAATACCAAAAAACCTCTCTGCCCCTTTCACAATTATTTTGATTTTTTCTGTTTTGTGCTTAACTTGATCTGTACAATTAATTACATATGAATCTTTTCAACTGTTAACCCAGTTTCAGTTCCACTCTGTTTCTGTTCTGTTGTTGGATTCGGTTGAACTTTCCTTATAACTTCCTTAGGTTTCACTCTTTTAACAGCTTCAGCATAACTTATATTATTAGTAGCTTTGACTTGTTCGATTTCCATTGCTTTCCTTCTGACTTCACATCCTCCATAAGTCACCCTGTGTTGTCCTCCACAATTACAACACTTATCCTTCCCATTTTTACATTCATCATAATTATGCTCTCCTCCACACTTTGGACATCTTTGTTTTCCCCTACATGCCGCTGCAATGTGTCCATATCTCTGACATTTGTAACACCTGAGAGGAGGAGGGATATATGGCCTTACAGGGAAGCACATCCACCTGACTCTGACCCTTTCAGGAAGACCTTGTTTGAAACTCCAACATTACTGAGAGACTTTCCACTCTTTCACCTTCAACTGTTCTCATCAATCTTTTGATTTTATTTCACCTCCATTAATACTGTGTCTAAGTTTTCTAGATCTTCTCCCACTGGGATACCTGTGATCACCCCTCTTACCACTTTATCCTCTCCCAAAATCTTTACCTCGGTAAACAGTTTCTTACAAATACTTTGGACGTTCATCACCTTGTTTTTCTGTTCTTCGTTCCTCACTGTGATCAACAGATTCCCATCTCTCAGAGTCTTAACGAGTGTCGGTTCTCCAAATTTCTTTTTTAATTCTCTTGATAAAGCTAGCGGACTAAGTTGTATTCCTTCATCCTCCTTCCTAAATCTTATGATCAATTTAGTTTCCTGCCCAATAATCCTCTTGCAAACTGCATTATTTTCATCTGAACTATTTTCTTCTAGACTCCGTTTGCTCCTTTGTGTCTCCAACAACCTTTCTTCTTTTCTACTTCGTTCTCTTTCTAATCCTCTACTACCAAGTACTGGAGTCCATTCACCAAAATCCATTTCATCATCTCCCTCATCCTCAACTTGAGTCGCCATAACAGTCCAGTCACAAACCAGTTTATGCCAACCGCCAAGATCAGCTATTTTTGTGTCACTTCTGCTCTGTCAACTCTGCGAGCTTCTGCCGTTCCACCTGCATCAAGGGCGTCCACCCCTCTCCCCCCTGCTGCTGCTTCTTCTTCTTCTTTATTTATTTTTATTGGCAGTTGGCAAAAACCATGTAGTACCATTACCGCCACCTACTGCTTTGGAGCACCGTTCATCCTGAAGGCCGGGTGCTGATCCTGAAGAACACCGACATGACGTGGAGGTTGTGACAGGAAGGAGACCGAAACATGCAGGATGAACACCGGGCCTCCAGGATGAACACCGGGCCTCCAGGATGGACACCGGGCCTCCAGGATGGACACCGGGCCTCCAGGATGGACACCGGGCCTCCAGGATGAACACCGGGCCTCCAGGATGGACACCGGGCCTCCAGGATGGACACCGGGCCTCCAGGATGGACACCGGGCCTCCAGGATGGACACCGGGCCTCCAGGATGGACACCGGGCCTCCAGGATGGACACCGGGCCTCCAGGATGGACACCGGGCCTCCAGGATGGACACCGGGCCTCCAGGATGAACACCGGGCCTCCAGGATGGACACCGGGCCTCCAGGATGGACACCGGGCCTCCAGGATGGACACCGGGCCTCCAGGATGGACACCGGGCCTCCAGGATGGACACCGGGCCTCCAGGATGGACACCGGGCCTCCAGGATGGACACCGGGCCTCCAGGATCAACCCTGGGCTCCACCGATCCAAACTATATACCCAAATCCATCCATCCATTTATCTACCTGTCTATATATAGATATGATATTATTATCATTTAGATGAGATTTTGCCCCTTTACATGCATATGCAATATGACTATATTGTTATTATATAGCATGTGCTCAGATTGATCTCGTTGGTAAAAGTGCTGCAGGACCCAAATGTGGAGCCACTAGCAACCAATTCATTCTCTTAATTATTTTCCAATTTCTTTCCATTTTTGTTTCTCTCCTTGATGTACAACAAAAAAATCTCCAGTATTTTCTTTTTGTATTCTTAATAATTCTTCATGCCATTGCATAATTTCTTTTATAATAAATTAAATTCTTACAAATTGGATTACCTTTTAGTACTTTAAATGCTTTATTTCTGAACTTTATTGCTTCTTTACATTCGTTCATCCACCATGGCCCCATTTTCTTATCATTTTTACAATTTCAAAATGTACATCATTTATATCCATTGACATATCTACTTTTCCTAAGTTTATTTGACTCAAATACCTACAGTATATTTAATCCAGTCCACTCTATTAAAATTAAAATGTTTATTTTTCTTTATAAACTTATTATTTAAAGTTAATCCTACTCTTGTTGTAATGGGATAATGATCACTACCTATTGTTGAATTTTTATTAATCAACCACTCACAAACACCTGCTAGAAAATTTTAAGCAATTCTTAAATCAATCATTAACTCCATTCCTGTTCTTATATTAATTCTTGCTCCACTCTCATCATTAATACATACAGTACAAGATTTTTCATTTCCATTAATTATTCTATAACTTGTCCATCTTTATCACTGACCCATAGTGAACTACTTGCATTAAAATCCCCACATCATATAACTTTCCCTTTCAAATGTCCCATCAATTCCTCCATCTTTTCAAATGTCATTAATTTACATGGATTATAAAAAATTATTATCTTAGATTTAGAGTAAAAACTCCCCATAGTTCAACTACAATATATTCCAGTTCTACTTTCCCTAAAATCTCATATTGTATTCTCTGCTTTACAAACATCCCACACCATCTTCCTCTCTGTCTCTTCTTATACTTTATAACAAAATCTAGATTTGCTTTTAGCCATGTTTTCTGTATACATATAATCTCTGGGTTTTCTTCATGTCCATCTTTATATTTTTAAATTCCTGTCCGTTTGCAATTAAACTTCTGTAATATTATATGTTTTTATCACCTGGGGCTGGTCTCCCATCTGATCCCAACATTTTATTAATATCTTTCCAAGATCTATTAAACCCCAAAACCTTTTCTGTTTGGTGCTTAGCTTGATACATGCAGTTAATCACATATGCTATAAATAATGTCAATTCCACCAACATGGTGAGCAGTCGCTGCTGTTCATCTGCAGTGGGAAACAACAACAACTTGGTTTACCAAAGGCTACAGTTGGACTACATTGTCATCGAAGTGCCTTAAATCGAAGTTACGGAAATATTGTCTGATAATAATTTTAATCTCTTAAATGATTTATGACTAAATCAATTAAAGCCAGTTTTGTGTTTAGGTTTTGAATCCATTGTTTTATTGCTCTCTATTGTATCTTTACAAATGTGTATCTTTCCCTAAAATGAACAGAGTGCTGATTAGCTGTGTCCAGATGTGAAATGATCTTTTTCTCTCTGTTTTCATGGATATTTTATTTCTGTTTTCCCAAATGTAAGAATTATCACACATTTGTCATTTAAATTCTCTTACATTGATAGTTTTGTGTTTCTACCTGTGTTCAAGGACAACTGATCATACCTGTTTCCATATCAACTCTGCTCCTTCCATCATTTACAAGATTTTTATTGTCCATTAATCTATTACTGTTCCATTCTGATTAATATTAACATCCCAAATCAGTTGCGTTTATTACAATTACACACCAAAATATTTTCCAATTAAGTCGATTCCAAGTCTATCTTTAGATTCATATAAAAGCATTTTGCATGGATTGTAGTAATTAATAATTTGGATGATTTCCTTCCTATTCCAAACTTCAGCAAATTTTCTAAAAGCCTAAACTGAATTTGTCTTTTTAAAATTGTTCCACATCCTCCTACTCCATGTCTGTGACCTTTAGAGCTGATTCAGGGCTGATTGTCTGATTCAACCCCAACAGCAACAATCAACACATTGGAACATCTAGTTACACACATTAACAGAAAACACATAGTTTATTTTTCTTGTATAATTCCTATGGAACACCACTTCAACTCATGTCCCACTAGTAAAGTGAACTTGAAGAAAGCTTTTCTTCTTGAACAATCAGAAGAACTTCCCATCAACCAACTAGAAGCTCTAACCTGAGAGCAGGTTAAGAAGGTTAGACTCAGTCTGGGTCTAATTAAATCAAGAGACAACATTCAGCATCAGGCTACACTTTTAGAGGACAAGGCTCTGATGACCATGCTGCTTCACTGTCTACATCTTAAGTCTAAATGGAAAAACACAAACAGCAAGTTGTCACATTTGGAACAGACGATAGAAGAGCAAATATTCAGGAGTCAAGTCAATGGTTTGTGATGCTACAACCTGAGCATCTTCACTCACTTTAAGCAGAAATATATCTTCTTTTTGTGAATGGGATACAGTAACTAAAGGCTGAAATTCAACTGACTGAATTTCACACAGAAAACTACAGTGCAGCTCTATTAAAGAACAAGACATAAGGAAAAATGTTTCTCCTGGTTTTTTCAGCATTATCAAAAGATTTTTTTAATCAGTGTACAAAACAATTATTAGAAAATATTCTTACATACATATGCTGAGACATATTTAAAACAGTTTTCTGGTAAGAAAGTACTGAACAGAAATGTATCAGTTTAGATTATGACGTAAGAAATTGTTCACAAATTAATTTTTTATGAAGGACCAAACTGTAAAATGGGTTAAAGTGAACCTTGCTCTGTGCAAAGTACAATACCAGTACAAAAATATATATTACTGTTAAAAACTGATCCCTTTATGTGAAACAGAAACATCTTTATTTGCATTAATCATGTAGTTAGTCTGAAAACTCCTGAGCTATATAGGTGCATTTTAATTCCACTATCAACAATAAAACATATGCTGCAGAAAATTGATCAAGTATATACATCATACACTCCCTCAAATAAACAGTGTATGTATCTGAAAGAAAAGCTAAGGTTCCCAGAGGAAATTATCAAATGTTTCTTAATTTGCTGTTAAAATAAATCTTCTCGTCTTTCAGGTTATGATTTAACAAAACAAACTGAAGCAGTAAATGTGCAAAGAAGAAGCTGCATAGGATGCTCTATCTGTTAAAAGTGAGATACATTTGCCCACTAAAGGCAAACTAGCTTAGGTCCAACCTGACCTAAGCTAGTTTACCAAACTGTGTTCAGTAAAATACTAATACATCCAGTAAAAAACATCTTTAACTTATTTTTTCCATAAGGCTTCATTTATTTCATATCTAAATAGACTGAATGAGTTTAACCCAACTTCAGAAAACTGTCAACCAATATTTGACAGCAAAATATACAAGTCGACCTCAGTTCCACAGAAAGACCAAACCAACTTAACCCTTTTTAAATGTTTTGGCTGACAGTTACTCTCTGATAGAACAGAGAATAACTGTCCAATCAGTTCATTCCTAGATGACTGGCTGTTACTTATTTACCAGCTCATCCTCTTCTTTGTAATTTTCAATTTCTTGACCTCTCTGAGGACGCAGTCGGCCTTCTGGAGCTTCTCCAGAGCTTTAGCAAGCAGATCCTCCGGCATTACCTCATCGTAGCTTCTCTCCTGAGCCTGACTGAGGAGCTCACTCGTATTTTTCATCTCCAGAGCCACTTCAGTCTCAAGCTTTGTTACAGAATTTTGAAAAGGTGATATGCTCTCTTCATTTTTAGCTTTGCAGGTGGTTTTCAGCTGACCGGAGCCCAGGGAGTCAGACAGTAGATCTCCGATTGATGCAGATCTGGCCTTGATTGACGATTTGAGAGGTTTCTGGAAAGGCTCTGAGCGCCGACAGGGAGTGACATCTGATTTAACCTGAAGACTGGCTGATGGCCTTAAATTAACAGAGATTTCCTTTTCATCTTCAGTGCCAACCAACACATCCAGGCCAGCATGGCTTCCATGGAGAGCAGCCGTGGAAGCTGCCAGCGTGTCTTCACTCACCGAACCTTCACTCTCATCGTCAGAGTGCTGACCACTGTCTACAGATTTTTCCTCTGCCCTCTTTTTTTTCTCTCCTGGCAGGTGGTGGAGAAGCGGACTCAGGTTCAGGGTCTCAGTGAGTGGGTCGTCTGTGCAGACAACTACTGAGGGGACGCTCTGCAGTGAAGCCTCCTCTACTTTAAGAGAACTTACTGAGGTATCAGAAGCAGTGGGGTGTGATTCTTTAGGCTGAGTGACAGTTGACAGGTCTTCTGGCAGAACTTTGGGTTTGTTAGAGGTCATTTTGGGTTCACCATTTTGGACAGTTTCCTCAGACTGGTCTACCTCATCATTGATTATCACTGTTTCGTCCTCACTTTGTTCAGTAGCTGTACCTTGTGTCTGTTGGTTGGGCTCCACAACCATTTGCAAAGGCTTCTTGTCCTTGGACGGAGGTGTTGGGGGGTGGTGGTTTGGTGAGGCTGGTAACACTTCTACAGGGTTACTCAATGACCCACCGGAGCTGGGCTTAATGGGAGGTGTTGGTGGTGGGTTTGTGCTTTTCTTGCCATCAGTATTTTCATCTTGTAAAATCACCTCCCCAGGTGTAACACTGGGTTTAGATTCTTTTGATGGAGGCATTGGCGGTTTCACGACCTTGAAAAACATGAAATCGGTTTTATAGACCATTATAATCATGTAAATTTACTTTGAGACAATTGTATGTAGTAGAATTATATGGAATAGATATAGAATACGTAGTATTTCTGCTTGGAGAAGATGAACAAACCTTTTCTTCTTCATCTTGTTTATTAGGCTCATTCTCAGGTACAACACTGGATTTAGCCTCCTTGGTGGGAGGCATGGGGGTTTGATGACTTTCTTCTCCTCATCTGTCCTCAACACTGATTGTTTCTCTGCAACAGCTGTTTCAGGACTTTCAGTACCGTCTGTTTTAGCAGTATTTGTCCCATTAGGGATCACAGCATCCTCAAGATTAAGATCCAACCGCAGGAGACCATCGGAGGACACCTCTGCCACCTAGAGCAGGACACAATACAAGCTTTAAGAACACTACAGATTCTAAACTATGTGCTATAAATATTTCCAAAGAGTGAAATATCAGGAAGAAATATCACATTAACCGGCAAATGAATACCTCAATGGTTTCAGGAGCAGAGACATGATTATTTTCATGGATTTAGTATACTTGTGAATTCAAAACATATATTGGGCTGCACAGTGGCGCAGTTGGTACTACTGTCATCATACAGCAAGAAAGTCCGTGGTTCGATTCCCGGTCCCGGTCTTTCTGCATGGACTTTGCATGGGTTTTCTCCAGGTACTCCGGTTTCCTCCCACAGTCCAGAAGCATAGCTGTATAAATTGTCCTTAGGTGTGAGTGTGGGTGTGCATGGCTGTTTGTCCTGTCTGTCTCTGTGTTGCCCTGCCTCTCGCCCATTGACAGCTGAAGATAGGCACCATCACCCCTCCCAGCCCCATTGGGATAAGAGTGTAAGAAAATGAATGGATGGATGGCATTCATGATTCATGTCTTTGGTATATTGTCAGTATGTTAAATAGCTATGTGCATGATCAGGGCCAACCCTTTTGGCAGAGACACAATACATCTATGCGATCTAAAGCTTTTTTATTTATGTCTTATGATTCTAGAAAACACTGGATAACAAGAATTTTATTTGCACATTACGAAAGAGTCAAGCTCTACAGTGCGAGTCCAAGATTCATACCTCTCTCATGTGGATCCTGGTTGGTGGGCGCCGGTTGCGGTTTCCTTGAGGTCTTGTTCGAGTAATATGCTCTAAATTACTGCTTTCATCAACTTTCACCTATAATATACATGACAAATTCTAAATTTTTGAGGACAAATAGAATGTAAATAAAAATATATGTGAATAAGAGCAACAGAGAAGTGGAATAGTGAACCAACAAGACTCATGGTGGATGAGTTTAAGCAGCAGAGGTCAACAGAGTGAAAGAAGAACGAGTAGTTAGGTTGGAGTGGATGGAGACACAAATTTGTTACATAAGAACATTTTACTAAAACAAAACAAAAAACAACTAATAGAAAAGTAATAATGTTAGCTTTTCTGTAGTAGTAGTAATGGTATATTATTTGATCAGTAATTTTAACATTATCTTCCTTTTTCTTTTATCATATCAATAACACTACAAGTACCTAAGTACTGGATTCGTCTCCTATTTCTCTTTTTCTTTTTTCTTTTCTCTATTATTGTTGTACACCCATTTCAACACTTGTATTTGTTATATATCACAATAAAAAACATTTTACTACATAGTTATTATTATGTAATAATAGCCATTATTACATAATAATAGAAGGCAGAAGTGGAGATGCTTTGGTGACAAAATGAACAGGATTACAAATGATGTGAGAGACAGTTGAGTTGGAGCAGCTTAAGAGGCAAGTGGGAGATGACTGGGCAACAGATGAAGAAGATAGTGATCATGGAGTAGTTGAGAAGGAAATGCATCCATCAGCCGCGATAGAGGAGAATGTTGAAGATAAGTGGAGATGGGGACAAATTATTAAGAGGCGAAGCTAAAAGATAAAGATGGAGATAATTAAGAATCCCTCAACAGAAATTTCTGTTTACCTCGTCAAAGACTTTGTTTTTAGCTCGGCTGATGCAATCACTGAGCGCTTTGATCCAGGCCTCCTTCTCTTCTACAGTCTGAGTCTGGAACTTCACATCATGGATCTGCCAGTGGCATAAAGCAGGAACGTCTTTACATTTAACTCCACTGTGTCTTAGAAGGGGAATTGGAACTGCACAGCAGCATGGTGTGAGGAACACACTGCTGCAGCTGGGACACTTCCAGGAGGGTTTCTACTGCCACCATTCAGACTCACAACTCAGGAGGGTTAGTTACCCTGGAGAATTATACAGGCAGCCAAGTAGCTCTTCACATCCTGATCATACAGATGAAACAACACTTTCACTGTCAGTGTTCTAGCGAGATCACAAATGAGACAACCAGCTGTATGACGTTTGATATTTCCCATTTTTGCATCTTCATCTGCTGAGCAGGTAACCCAGCAGCCATTAGAAACTACATACTGGCATCATTAATTTGTGGTAAATGCCTTTTTAGCAGCCTCTACAACAACTGTTTTTTATTGATCAGGTTGACACAATTTACATTTATTTGAGATAACAGAGAATACGGAGCTGCCCAATGGGTCAGACTTGCAGAAACACACACTGATTGTGTCAATCAGATATTCGACTAAGTTTGGATTGTTGGGTCCAGCCATGGGATGAAACAATGACTGAGAACAAACAAGACTGATAAAAACAAACTCTGGATCCTACAATGGTTGGCATATTAACCCCTTTTCATGAAGGAGGAATCACATGAATGATGATGTCATATGTGATGTCTTTCTCTTTGCCTGCAGCTCTCCACCGGCTGCACTGGGAGGACACACCCAGAATATCTTGATCTTACTGCCTGAGTAAAAACACTGCATTTTCAAAGAAAAAACACTGGCTGTGGAAAACCAGATGAATCTTGGCAAAAAATATTCTCTGAGAAAAGATAGGTTGTCTCTAATCCCAAAAGACTTTTCCTTCCACTGCCTGAAGAAAACGCCATGTGAAGAGTTCATGTGAAGCTACTGATCTCACTGTGCTCCTGTTCATCACAAGGGTTCACCTTAAGAAGTTGTGTCTGGGCAGAGCACATTAGTTTAGGATAAAATGGGTTATTATTTCATTGTGTTTTGCTATGTTTTGATGTTGAAGCTGTATCTCCAGGTGTAGCGGAGGCTGCTAGTGGTTCTAACTTTAGCTCAGCGATTGGCTTGACAACAGATAATTCAGTGATGTCAGATTGTTTCATTTTATCTATGTTTTCCTTTCCTCTCGTCTCAACCTGTATAACAAACATTTAATAAATCAATTAAATGTTAAATGTTTTCCAAAACTTCTTAAAACTTCTCCAGGTCAGTGAGGAGGAGAATACTCTCCAAACCATTTTTAGTGCAATATACAAATAAGGAGAGGACAATATGACAACAGGGATGAACAATGGTTATGATAAAGACAAAAATCAATTCCAATCAATCAATCAATCAATCAATCAATCAACAATCAATCAATCAATCAACAATCAATCAATCAATCAATCCATCAATCCATCAATCCAATCAATCAATCAATCATATCAATCAATCAATCAATCAATCAATCAATCCATCAATCTTCTAACACCCTTGTCCCTTAGTGGGTCAGGAGGAGATGGTTCCTCTCCAACTAACGTTCCAGGCGAGAGGCGGGGTCACCTGGACCGGTCACCAGTCTGTTGCAGGGCATAATTAATCAAAAAATGAAATATTCATAGTTTTAACATATTTCTATATTTATTTTGGCTATTTCCAAAAGGATAAAAAATTTAATTTGGTGAATTTTCAACATAATATTAAATAAGTTTTAAACACAGCAGCACAGAGTTAGAGGTGACCTAGATGTTGTTGATTAGATAAGAATAAATGTATTTTCTTTAAAGACTAAACTCTAACTTGGGGAAAAAGAACTGAGAATTGACTTAGACTTGGACGAAATGACTTGTCATATTGTATACATATTTAGCCAGTGATAATTGAACGTTTGAATATGTTGAATTATTCAAATATTCAATAATTTATTGTAACATTATGTCTTTAAGTTAGAAATTCCTTATAACTTAAAAATATAAAGACTTTATATGTTTAATTTAATTAAATAAAATGTTGAACGATGTTATAATTTACAAACTGTTGCTGTTATTACAATTGTCACATCCATTTTGAATCTCAATAAACATTGTTGCTTCTGTCTGATAGTTGACTGTTATTCTTCTAACAGTCAACTATCAGCTGACTGATGATGCTTCAGTTCATCACCATACACTAAATACCATGAACCGATACAGATCGGCATCAGCTATTGGTGAATAGCAACACTGAAGCAGATGCAGGAATTTGACAGCAATTCCATGTTTTCTTAATATGTCTGGACTCAGTTGCTAGATTCAGTGTATCCACATCACCACCAAGATCTTCTCACCTACGTTTTTGGAAGAGAATTCAAACTGGATGCTTTAAATATGCCACACCAGGGAAAATGACCTACACAATACAAGAACTGATTACCATGGTAACTGGTTCTCTGAAATAAATGAACTGGTCTTTCTTTCACTGAACATCCTGTTAAATTGTGTCTTAATTCACCTTGTTTCCAGACTTTGGAGACCGTATCAGAACCAGTCTGTGCTTCTTCTTGAAGGGACTCTTCAGTTCATGGCATGTTTCAAAGTTTTCCAAGTCCAGCCGTTCCAGGCAGTTCTGCAGATCCTGGAAAACAAAGTAAAGTATGGACCAATCTGGAGCAGGGTCACCCAAAGCATAACGACATCTTTGAAGTCATGTGACAACACTGAAGCAGGCCTTTGCTGTATTGTACCTCATTTTCATACACCACAACCTCGGTCTTCTCCACATGGAGGTAGCGGTCTTTGTAGCTCGTCAGCAGGCGGCCATGGGCCTTCTTCACCCAGCCAGCCTTACTCAGGAACTTTGGCTTATTTTGCTGGGCAGTGTCCTCCTTTGTACCCTGCAATGATACAGAGGAAGGAAGTCACACATACACATCAGAAGAGTGCAAATGCAGCTAAATATAGAGGCAGAACATGCTCTGTTCCTGTGGTGTGACTAAAGAGCTGAATATTTCACAATTAAATCAACCTCTTACAACTGAACCTTTGGTTTGCTCCAGGTTTCAAGCATTAACCTCTTGGATTTCCTAGACCCAACCTACAGGATCTGCATGTTAGAAAATGAAAACTATTATTTAAAACCATTGTTGATACACCTGCAACATCGAGTTATGGTTAAACTCAGATTAATGCTAAAACTGTATTGGCAATTGGCAAGACTGCTTAAGACTGTTTATGTCAAGTATGATTTGAGTATAAATTATTATTCAGGGTATCTTTAAATAGAGTTTAGTTTAAATACATTTTCCCAAAAATCCCCCTGATCCTTCATATCCAAGTGAGACGAATAAAGAACATAAAGAACTACAGGTCCAGTGAGAATGGATGACAAGAGTATTATCACCAGCTAATGGTTGCATTCCAAGCTGGTAAATAACAGAAGTAATGCCTGGACAAACTGAACACATATGCAGTTGTGTTAGTGGCTTGATGTGGTCCAATGTCTGGGCCTCTATTAGCTTTGTATCTCCGTCTATGTTTATTACGAAATGCTATTATAAGTACTTGTGAGCAGCAAATATCTGTTAGTAACTATGCAACGCTGTGGTTTAGCCACATGCTGACAAACCTTCTCAGGAAATTAAATGTTGTGTCTCCTGTACACCACTATCTAAGTCTTCATGAGCTATGGTGTAGGTTAGATATTACAGTGAGTTATGAGATGGGCCTGAACATTTGAAAGGTTCTGGAACCATATTTAAACAGTTTAGGACTCACTCTGATCCAAACAGAACAGACAGACTGTAGACTGGTGGACTGAGCCTCTAGCTGGCCGACCAACATCGACCCTCAATACTGGAAGTATGAGGAAGGAAAGAACTCTCTGACCAGGTCATTGGGTCATGTAGCAGGTAGATAAAGATTAGTTAATTTATTTATGTAATACACCACCTACACCACACAACCAGTAGGTGAAAATATCTGCAAATCTTCAGACTTTGCTTCTCTTTTCAGAAACTCCACATTGTATATCTTTTCGGAATTAGGTGAGAGGTCGTTTTACAATTTTTCATTTTTACTGTAAGTGTGAGTGTTCCTCAGTGTGGTGAACAGCAGTGCAGCCGCCGCAGAGACACCAAGTGGGGAGGAGAGGCATCCCAAAGTTAGAGCTGAAGAATCCAGAAGAGCCTCCGGTCAGTGAGGAAGGACCCTGCTTCAGTCCTGGACATGCTGACCATGCATCCTACTGAGTCAACATATGCCCCTTTTCCACCGACCCGGCCGGCCCGGCTCCGCACGCTTTGCTTGCGTTTCCACCGGCCTTTTAAACCGGGCTGGCGCTGCTATTTTAGGTCCTGCTTCAGAGCAGGGTCAGCAGAGCCAGCCCGGCCAGCACTGGTGACGTAAGCTTCGCTGCTGTTCACTGATTGGCCGAGGGCGTGCTGAAGACGCTGTAAAGCATGAAATCTCCTGCGGATAACAGCTGTTCTTCTGCGTGCAACAATCGCAGCATCCTGAGCATTTCTTCCACTGCGCCTTTCTTCCTGAAACTTCAGGAAGATCCCAATAAGTTTAAAAAATAGCAACAACACGGTCCCAACGTTGTCCATAGCTCTCTCCTTTCGTTATTTTCCAAGGACGCAAAAGTCTAGAGGCGTGGCTTGCAGCGCCCCCTTCGCTCCCCCTGAACGCAAGGAGGCGTTCCTCTCTGCACACCAAACATGGCCGGTGGAAACGGAATACATTTTTTACAGAGCCGAGCCGAGCCTGCGGAGCCGGGCCGGCCGGGTCGGTGGAAAAGGGGCAATAGTGAATACAGTGGTGCAAGAACAGCAACCATTAGTCCAACTCTGGCTGATTACCAAGACTCTTGAGAGTGATACCACACAGACACACACACACACACACACACACACACACACACACACACACACACACACACACACACACACACACACACACACACACACACACAAAACACACACACATTTCTGGTCAAACACAGGAAGTCCACTCTGCGCTCAAGCATTAACCAACCTGTAGATATACAGCCGGCCACAGATGTTTTTCTGTCTTGTCTGTGGTGTGGTGAGCATTAAAACGAGCGCCGAAGCTCAAGTTGTGCAATAAAACCATGAAGCAAATCTAACTGGTGTAAGGAGGAGTGAACAGAGAGCAGGTTTCAGCACCAGACATGTGTTTCTAATGAAGGTTTAGCTCAGCAAACATCTGGAGCTCATTGATCCTCCTGCTGACCTGCCCAGCTCACTGCAGCAGCCTCCCCTTCAGAATGGCTTGAAGTGTTGAAAAGCCTCACCAATAATGTGGTAAAATGTTAATAACAACATGAGGAACACAAGCTGCTGGTCAGTCAGGAGTTTTGAAAAGCTTCAGATCCAGTAAAAACTGAAAAGAAATAATGTCAACAATGCATTTTAAATTTATGGATATGTAAATTACATCAAGAACCAGATTTTACAGCAATCTGCTCTTTTAGTTACACTAAAAACATGGCAAATGAGATTGTAGTTAATGGCTAATAACCAGAAATAGAGTGCCTATCCATTCATAATTTTCTATAAACTAACCCTATGCTTAAAAATCTTTTGTTCTACCCATTTTCTGGTGTTGTCTTATTTCAACAAGTTAACAGAGAATGTCTTAAACCATTTACCAAACACAGATGAGGATCTGCAGAATAATACAAAGCTGGTGGCTGTATTACACTTGCCACTGGGTGTCCATCATGACACAGTGGACCACCAGCAGGAACAGAAGGAAGGTACCACCTGGACAGGTCACCAGCCTATCACAGGTCAACAATGGCAACCATGCTGGCAGAAATCTGACCAATTAACTCAAAATGACTAACAGAACCCTAACAGAACCCATGCATGTACAGAAAAAACATACAAAACCTGAGGCAGTCAGGCAGGATTTAAACACTAGACCTACATGTTACAACACATGCATCTTTTAATAGAAACACAACTAAAAATTCATAAAGTGGAAAGATGCTAAACTTAATTTTTTATACTGACTTCCTGTTTTGTAGAGATGTTACAGTCCATCTTTCAGATCAAGTTGCTGCTTTGTGTTAGTGATGTGTATTGTGTATTAATGTAGCCAATATGTATATTTTATATTTGGATGTAACTGGGGCCGTGACTCTCAATTTCGTTCCACCTCATGTAACACGTGATGTGAATGACAATAAAGTCTCTTGAATCTTGAAATGTTCAGCAATAAATACTAAACAATCCAGAGATACAACATGACTACATGTTGTATCTCTGGATTGTTTAGTATTAGAGGTGAGCCGATCGATCGGTAACCGATCATAATCGGCCGATTTCCGTGAAATCGGTGGTGATCGGTGATCGGCGATCATTGGCTCTGTTACCGATACCTGATCACCTGCATCTCATTTCCCAGCCTGTCTGTCCAGCTGGTCTCGTCTTTCCTTCACACGGTGCAAACGCGCAGCAACAAATCCTACACAGAGTCCTACGAGTCTCTGTATAGGATTATTACCACTTTGAATGTTCCAGAATTGTAGGACTCCTGCGCGCAAGTCCTACAATTCTGTTGACAGGGGTGCGGGGAGGCGGGGGGGGGGGGGGGGGGGGTGATTCAATCAGGGGTTTTCCCCCGACTGGGAGCTTAACGCTGAATGTGACAGGCAGCCATTCAGAAAGCGCGGATTCTCCGCCTGCTTTCTGAGGGGAAATTACCGAGGGGAATCCCAAACAGGTGAAACGGTGCAACGCTAAGCCTGGCGGCGGGGCTAGCAAAGCATGGCGGGCCGCCAGGCTTATAGTACACTGGGGGAAACCCTGATTTTACATACATATTAAAACTTTCTCTGTCCTAACATGAGACAGATAATCTCTAAAAAAATAATCGATCTCCTCCCTGTTACTCCTCTCAGTCAGAAACAGCCAATCAGAACTAGCAGTAACCAGCTAGCCGCCATGCTAACAGGAAGTTTTCATTCAGTAACTCAGGATTGTTTATTGTAATGGATCCTGTTTTTGCCTTTGAATGTTAAGTTTTATACTTGAATTTTTTTGGCAATGTTGAGAGGTTTTATTTTGGCTCTTTGCATTATTTAGCTTCTTCAGAGCCTCATATGTTATCAGTCTGTTAAAGATAGTATTATTGATAGCAGTTCAATTTGCACAATGCCTGTTTTGTTTAGTTTTCTTCTTGGAAAAAGTTATTAAAAACAAGTTTTTGTCTAAATTAAGGTGAATTCATGGTTCCTTTTTACACATAATGTAACAGTAGTGTTTATGATAATAAATAAATAAATCATAACTATGTGATCGGTATCGGGGATCGGTATCGCTGATCATCCCTCAGGGGTGATCGGTATCGGCAGAAAAAAACCTGATCGGCACATCCCTATTTAGTATACAACATGACTACATGTTATATCTCTGTCTGAAAGAAAAGACACAGGTCACCAGAAATGACGCTCAACCCACACACAATATAAAGAAATAGAATGCATCATCGAAAATTTTCCTTTCGTTGGCAATGAAACTGTGTGTGTGTGTGTGTGTGTGTGTGTGTGGGTGTGTGTGAAATATGGCCTTGGCCTCCTCCTGACCAGTAAAAGTTTGTGACGTGGTTAAATATTCAAAAGAAAAGCCTTAACCTCATCGAGTGCTTGGTGTTGTGGTTTGTCACAGATCAACTAGTCAGGAAGGAAATCTATTTTTGGAACAGAGCAACATCAGTGAAGAAACATTTACAAAGAGCAACGGTGCACTGTGGTCACTGATCGTCCTGGTAAAGGCTGCAGTTCTTTAGTCACCTGACTGAGATCGGAACTGAATCTAATGATGGGATGGATGAGGCTGGATGTGTGTGTGTGTGTGTGTGTGTGTGTGTGTGTGTGTGTGTGTGTGTGTGTGTGTGTGTGTGTGGTGCCTGGTTGTGCTGATAGGAACCAGCACTCTCCAGATGACAAACAGAAGCATGTCCAGTCAGCAGAGCTGCAAAGTAACTAGTTGCATTTACTCAGTTACATTTAGTTACATTTACTCAGTTATGTAAGTAAGTTTTGGGGGAAAAATTTACTTTTAGGAATATTTTTAATACACTGTACTTATCAATTTTACTTTAGTTAAATATTATGAAGTATTGCTACTTTTACTTGAGTAAAATGATCCAACTGAGTAACTTCACTGAATGAAAAACAAGCTTGTTCTAACCAAAGATTCACCTGTCAGATACAGACCTGCAAGTTTTTTTAGTTTCTTTTTTTTAATGAAATGGATTTGTAAAAATCTTTCTTTTGCCTAATTTTGTTATTTTGTAATTATGCGATGTACATGAATTACTTTTATTTCTGTGCTGATGATGTAATTTCTAAACATTAAATAACTGATGTTTTGATAATTTACTCTGTACTTGAGTTGACTATTTGCCTAATACGTTCTTTACTCTTACATCAGTAATTACTTAAGTAAAAATATGCTGAAGTAGTGCTACTCTTACTTGAGTATAATCTTTGGGTCCTCTACTCTCCTATGCCAGTTAGGGTCTGACAACATGGGTAACTTTTTAACCATATTTAGATGTTTTTCTGATGCCATAAGCATTTTGAAGGTAGCGTACATGTAATACGGGGCAGTGGGAAGCAGCAGGTACAGCTGAGTCTTAGTGAGCACAACAGATATTCTGTAACTCATCCAAGGTGGTTTGGCGGTGCTGAAGGGTGTGGGGGATTGGTGGAGTGACTGTCAAACAACCTTGAGGTTATCAATGCAGGAATCCAACAAAGCAACAGCAAGTTCACAGAAACCCTCCACTGAACTTCTTTTCAGACCCAAACTTCATGACAAACAGGAAAGCAAACAGAGGTGTCAAAGGTCAGCACAATGCTGAGTTCATCAGGAACATGAAAACCAGTGGATGACATCATAACCACTGGCTTCAGTTACTGGAGCAGAAAGAACCACCGGCAGCTGACTGGCTCAAATCCAATCATATCCCAAAACATTGTGTTAATAATCCCTGAGGTTCTTCAGAGACAGAAGGTTCTGGGTTGGTTCTGTCCTCACAGCTGGGTGTTTTCAGCTGAGACGGCACTCAAAAAACACAGAACACACCAAATACTTTTGGTCTAGTTTCTAGTGCAAATATCATAGTGCATGTGAAATAAGAAAAATTAACTTACAAGTAACTTTTCAGCCAAAAAAAAAAAGAGTAGTAGTTCCACTGGCAGATTCCACATTTCCACTAAAAAGATGGACTTCAAGAGTTCAAGAGTTGTTTGAAGTCAAGAACAAGGAATTGTTAGAAGTACCATTCTTGCTGGAATGTTACTTGTAAGTTATTTCAGTCTTATTTCATATATTTACACTAAGAATTTGACAAAAAATACTTGGATCTCCAGTAGCAATCAGCTCTCCAACGACTATGAAGAGGCCTCTAATTGAAGACTGTTGCTGTATGACAGTCTTGTGACCTTCATGTAATGCAAGCAGCTAGGTACCCTGGCAACAGGAGACGATTTTCCACAGTAACATGTCCTGGATGACATCATCAGTCGTTGACAGCTCTGGATGGAGGATTTGGTCTGAACCTCGTCCTTTTCTCGCTCTGGTCCTGCTCTGCTTTCATGAAGCCTCCTTTTCAGTTCCTCTGAGATTTGGGATTACCGTTCAGGAAAGATTTAAGCTTTTGAAATGCTAATAAGCTTCTCCAGTTGAAAAAAGACATGCCTTGTTGCATGGTTACGCATCATAAAATTCCCCAAGAATAAAAAAAAAGCAAAAATCCTTCCAGCTGTACAGAAGGAATAACTGTCCAAACAACAATGTCTTGAAAGTCTTGAAAAAGAACGAATCAGAGTGAACGTATAAAAGACGCTCCAACCTGCTGCCATTCAAAATCTAGGAAAGGTTTTATAAACCCCGTTCAGCATGTCGTCACACACACAAGATCCGGCCAACATCACACTGCTGGAGGCAAAGGGTGATAGCTGACAATGATTAGTATCGTTTTAGCTGTTAAGTTGTCAATATGCATAATATATAAAAGAAAATGAGACACAGTGCTAATAATTGTAGACAACTAGCTAACTAGGTCAGAAAAAAAACTTTCTTTTAAGAAAAAATGGCGAGTGAGACAGTGGATCAGTCATTGGACTTTGACAACTGTAACATGTTGATGTGATGTGAGTTTGGTTTGTTTTGGTGCAGTTAAAAAATAAAAAATAAAAACTTCAACCCACAAACCAACTCTGACAGATCATCAGTTGTGTTGTGTTAATTAGCTAATAGCAATGATGACTTATTAATAATCACAAAAAAATATCAAGTCTGAAACATAATACTGTAACTCACTGAATGGTTTGTTCTTTGTGTGGGAAATGTTTGCACGTTTTTTGGTATTGAGTTGCTATAGCAACAAGTCTGTGTGTAATGTAGCCAACATAGAAATTGAGAAAAAAGAAGAGTACGGATGATTTTGAGTTCAACAGTTCTTCAACAGTTCTGAGAGAGGAATTCAAATGATTGATTTTTTTTAATTTCTTTAATTTCAGTTCTTCAACAAAACTTCAACAGTTTTTTATGTGTTATTTTTCCTTTTGATGTGACGCGCTGCCTGAATTCATCTCCAGGTTTCATTTAGTTAACTGAACTGATCTACCTCAGCAGAGCAGCTATGGATGGCATGTAAACCAGTCTTTCAAACATTAACATGCAAGTGGTCACTATTATTCAGTCAAAATGCAAGTGTTTATTTTTAATTAGTGATTTCTGTTAGCAAAATGTATTATAAGATATTGTGAGGCTCCTTTTGGTTCTATATCAACCATCACAACACATTGCTGTTATAAACATATTGTAAGCACAAATAAATAAAAACAGACACTGTCAGAGTTTAATAGTAAGTATTCTTTGTTGACTTGGCCTAAATTGGAACAAGCTTGATTTGATCTGTCGAATATTTATAGATAGGTAAGAACTGGGGCAGAAAGCAGCATGTTGGTTTCACCAATGCTCCATAAACACATCTATGAAATACTTCTTAAAAGATCTCATCTCTGTGTGGTCCAACTTCTGGAGATGTTGCAGGAGGAGGCTGCCAGAAAGCCAAACAGGAGGTTGGAAAAGGTATTATGTGCAGGACTAGCAATAACTGTCTCAAAGGTGATTTTATTTAAAACTGTTTTTTTCACAATGTATTTTCCCACACTGGATGAGAGCAAAGTAATGAAAGGTTTAGGTGACACGTTCTTCAGTGTCTGATTATTCGACAGCAATCCAAAACCTATTTCTTTGAGTGTTTTGTATTTTCTAACAACTCTTTACCAGAAGATCTGTGTTTTCTGCGTTTGAGCTGCTGATCACTGTTCAGAAATGATCAAGGGACATTTGTATCACTAATAAACGGGTGTATTCATATTTCAGTGTTTAACTCTCCATCAACTAAACATTTCAGGAACTAAATCCTCCTTTCATGCACCATTCAACCCAGGGACCCACAGATCTTTCATGTTGCTCATCCTCTTGTTTTCCCCAGAAACTGGAGGCAGAGTCTCAGCCAGACCGTTTGCACACACACTTCCATTGTGCGGTAGAGGCTGATCCCAAGAGAGGGTTAATTGTTTTCTAGCCAACACATAGAGTGGCAGTCTGTTGGCTCTTTTCTAACGAGTGAGGCAGACACGTCACACCATGCACTGCAGGTCAGCGGCTGCAGAGACGAGACAAAGAGGAACCCTGGAAGGGTCGCATCGCGTTTGGTGGGAAAACATAAAGCAAAGTTGGGGGGAAAGGGAACCACCACCGTGATCAGTTAGAGCTTGGATAACTTAGAGACATGCACCGAATGTTGAATAGTCCAATATTCAAATTGTAACAGCTTCAAAGTGAGAAGCCAAGATATTAATAAATGTATGAGAACTTCTGGGTAAAAACCTACTTCCAAATCAATGTTCCTCTTCTTCAGAACCAACATACCTCTGTCACTAGTTCCTTTTCACACAGTTTCAATTCAGGTTCATTATGAGTTATCAAATGTCAAATCAAGCGAAGGTTTGGACTTTGGATTGCTATTTTCATTTTTATTCATTCTGTTTGGAATGTGTTTCTGTGTTTTAGATTATTATCCAGCTGTCAACCCAGTTTGGGCCGAATTTCAGCTGTCAGGTTCTGTTTCTGCACAAACAGGCCCAGATCATCAGCCCTCCACCTCTATGCCTCAGCAGGTGTTTGTGCTGATGTGCATTGTCTGCCTGTGCAGTGAGTTTAGTTCTGTCTACTCTGGTACCGTCTGTCCAAACCTCACTGTTCAATATGTCATGTGTCTCAGTGCTGCTGTCATGTTCTTTTTAAAGAGACCAGAGCAGAAATATGGGTTCAGGCTTTTTCTGATACTATTTTGAACTTCTTTAAGTACAAGATACATGTAATGTTAATTACATTAATGTATTAATGTTAACTCTCAGGTTCGCACTCAGAGGGAACCTCAAGGTTTTAAAAAATAATTTCTTTAACCTTTCTAGAACAGCCACTCCTGGGAAGATTTGTAGCTATCTTGAATGTTTCCAACTTGTTACTAATCTTCCTAATGTTATAAAGTAAAACTCAAAAATGTTTGGAAATAACTTTATAGTCTTTCTCAGCCTTTCAAAATGTCGTGTCTAAGCCTCTGTGCTCAGGATCAAAACTGTTCAAACTTTTTACCACAGAGGCTAAAACTGTGAAGCAAAATGTTTTTTTTTATGTATTAAAGGACAAAAACAATTTGACTGTAATATTTGTCATTTTTTACCTGCTCGACAACAAACTAAATAAGCAATATTTAAGGAAATATGTCAAGTCTTATGACTTGCAGAATCAGAAAGTTTTAGAAAAAGACAAACAAATATTGTCAATATTTACCTGTTCTTTCTCAGGAACACGTAAAATAAACTTGCTTTATTTTGCCAAGTTCATTAGATGCTTGAGCTCAAGTAACTGAATGTTTGTGGTTTTATTTAATGTCACATTAAACTGAAAGCAAAAGCCAGGGTAAATAATAGATGCATAGCTTTTGTTTTCGTCTTAGGAGGGTCTTAATTACTTTATACAAGTATTTTAAAACACCTGGCCTTATTTAAAGTTTCACCCCAATTAAAAATAATGGTATGTCTGCCAACTCGCTGTAGTTATTCTTGAACTGCTATTCTTGAATTGTTCTCCACAGGCCACAAAACAATCATTCTGAGGACCATAAATGGCCCCTCAGCCACACCTTGGACACACCTGCTCTAAATAGAACATCTCCTTTTAAAGAGGTGTTTATCATTTGATCAGTTCATCAGAACAAAATGCCCATGTCACGTTAGGGTGGGGCTAGTTTTCCCCAGTTTTCTTCCTGATATTTTCATTTCTGTTGAATGGGATAAAATGTTACTGTCACCATTCAGTCCTTGTTAACACAGCAGTGTGAATAACAGAAGATAGTTGCTGAATTCAAACCCAGGCACAAGATGTGGGAGGTCCAAGCTGTGCAGCTGTTTCTGTCTGCAGGTCTCATCTCAGGCTGTGGTTCTGGATGGAGCTGCATGAACCTATAGTCTCTGCATGACTTCCCGTTTTTAATAAGTTGCTTCCTCAAAATGTCAGGTTGTTGTTTGGCTGCAGCTCATCAGTTTCTAGTCAACAGAACAAACCCAAAGTTCTCTGCTCTTCTGCAGATATTGTCTAAAACAGTCAAATCTCAGTTTGGCTGTTTTTAATAAAACACCGAACTTTATTGAAAAACTTGCCCAAATCTTCCGGATAAGAGTTTATCATCACGGTCTGATAAATGGTCATCTAGGAAGTATTTGGCACCAACTTTAACTGCGTTTCCTCATCTTGAGCAGGAACAGAACCTGACGAAATGAGTCGTTGGGTTTTGAAAATGGCTCTTTGCATATCAACTCAATCGGAGTTTAACTCGAGCCCAAAGTGCTGCGGTCCTCCGAGTTTAAAAAGATTCTAGTTTCTGATCCAGGTGTTCAGTTTGTCCATCTTCTCACTGTAAAAATGTTGGTTTTTAAACGGACATTCCTCCGATCCTGCTGCCTGTCTGGACCTGATGCATCAGGTTGACAGGTGGCACAAAGTGAGTCGGTTTAAATAAACCAGCTGCAAACAACACTGAGATACTCGGTTCTATCAGAACTCGGTCCCAAACTGAACAGCGGGACGCGGGACGCGCCCAGATCTGGTTAAGTTTTCATCACAACACCAATTATTTCAAATGTGTCCAAGGCGTCAAAGTCTCAGTCCGGATGGTTACAGGCAAAAACAGCGAGAGGAGGCGATACTCACATCTTCCATGATAAACAGCAGGTCCGTTATGACCAGCCCAAAATCACACGACGTCGCTCTCGGTGTCCTGATCAGAAACGCTGTGAAACTGTTGCCTGCTGGTGAGCAGCTGACACATTTCCAGCAATAGTCGTAAATGCTGAAAAGAGGGAACCGTGCAGTGTGACACCAAGGGGAGCTTCGCTTTCCTCTTTTGCCTCGGAGAAAAAAGTTTCAAGAAAGAAGTTTGGTTTCCGGTTCAAGTCCCGTTTTTACGCTCGTGAATCTGTGAGGAGGAGCAACATGGCCAGCAGCCCGTCTCTGGTTGCCATCGCAACACGTTTACTGCTGTTTCCTTTCTCATCTGTATGAACGACGGTGTGACTGTTTCTGATAACAGCCAGAACAAAACTTAGTAGAAAACACTCCTCTCAAACATAGTCTACTAGAAGTGAGCATTCAAACTAAAAGTTATATGTGACACAAGAAATGTGATACTTAGACGATCAGTTATTCGCAGAGGTGAAAGTAGTATAGATATATATCTATATCTATATCTATATATCTATATCTATATAGATATATAGATATATATCTATATCTATATATCTATATCTATATAGATCTATATCTATATCTATATCTATATAGATATAGATATAGATATATAGATATAGATATAGATATATATCTATATCTATATCTATATATCTATATCTATATAGATATATAGATATATATCTATATCTATATATCTATATCTATATAGATCTATATCTATATCTATATCTATATAGATATAGATATAGATCTATATCTATATCTATATATCTATATCTATATCTATATATCTATATCTATATAGATCTATATCTATATCTATATAGATATAGATATAGATCTATATCTATATCTATATATCTATATCTATATAGATCTATATCTATATCTATTATCTATATCTATATTTAGATATAGATATAGATCTATATCTATATCTATATATCTATATCTATATAAATCTAGATCTATATCTATATAGATATAGATCTAGATCTATATAGATATCTATATAGATCTAGATCTATATCTATATAGATATAGATCTAGATCTATTAGATATATAGATCTATATCTTATAGATATAGATATAGATCTATATAGATATAGATATATGATATAGATATATAGATATATAGATATAGATATATAATATATATCTTATATCTAATCTATATATAAGCTGGGTAGCTCCTGAATTGCTACAAAATAAAGCTGTATTTCTTCCTTCAGTCCACTGGCTGCAATGTCGACACTTGAGATGCCATGAGACCTAAATTCTGAACAACATGGCATGAAGTGCATCCCAGTTTTCCATGTCTGGCATATAACCATTCATTTTATCTTTTAAACTGGTTCTATTGATCCTGTCCAGACAGAGGGATAAACAGTAGCCCAGCATCATGACCTGTTTGTTCTGAAGATCCAGCAGCTTCCACTTCTCTTCCTAACATGGCGCCTCCTCATCCTGACTCTCATACTGACAGGAGGAACCACAGAGTCTGTTAGGTTAAAGCTCATCTTCTGAAGTTGGGATATTTTTCCTCCAACAGGTTCCAGAGGAACCACTTCAAACCAGATGCTGGACTGGATTTTATTTCAATGTCATTTGTGAATGTTAGAGCCTCATTTTCAACAGTGGAGCTATAAAGGTTGAAAAAGGTTATTATTTTGGAGAAAGTCTCATCAACATCAATATTTCCACTAAAAGGCAAAAAACAAAATTGTTTGATAGAGGAAAAGCCTCTCAGACTCTGAGCCGACAGCACCAAACTATTTACAATTAATTTAATTTCATATAATTATTGCGGTAGAAGTCATTTGTTTGGTCAAATACTTCATGAAAATACCATGTTTGATGTTTGTTGTAAATGACGTATACTCACGAAGAACGAGGTAATTAGTCCAAGTTTGTCGTTTTTTGAACATTCAGAAATTACAGCAGCTGTGATGAGCCAAGACAAAGGTAAACAAAGGTAAAACAATCTAAATAGGCGATCAACTCTAAACCACTTGCAACTTTTTACACTCCGTCTTTCTGTGATTTAAGCACAGAACGACGGCTTCACAAGCCGATCAGAGATTACGTTAAAAACATAACATTCAGTCCGTCACGATATTAGGTTTGCAGGCTTGATATTTATTTTGCGATTATTAATAAGCGCTCTCTGAACACAGTGGTGATTGATTAGTTAATTTTAAACTCCTGTTCTGCTAGTTATTTTAATAATGGAACTGAAACGCACAGAATTGCGCAACACCTTGTTGAAGCAACATTTACTGAGATTAAATTTGTTGTTGGGTCATTAATTTGAACATGTTTTGTTGATTTTTTTCTTGTTTTTTAATAAAGTTAAGAAACATTTTAAGCCAATCAGAGGAGGACGTGCTGGTCTCAGCTTCCTGGCGGCGTTCAGTTTGTCACCTAAAGCTGAGATCGACTCAAAACCGATCCACGTGTTGTTGCCCCCCTGCTCTAGCAAAGCACAAACAGTTCAGAAACAATATGAAATGGGAAAAAAGGTATTCATTAACTGATTAAGTCGTGTTTTAGATTATTCTTGAAAAGCTAATGAGTCACGGCTGATTAGTGGATGAACTCAAGCTGCACAGTGAACCCATTGATTCTTTACAGCAGACAGCCGCTCCCCTCTTGCAGGTACTGCGTACCCCCACTAAACCTTTTAGGGGTCGCAGTACCCTGCCATACCCCATTACTTTCACCCCTGGGTATTCCGTTTAACCAGGTGTTATCCTTTCATAAATGGAACAAAATACAGATTAGAAAAATAAAGCTAAAGAGCAACAAAGTAATGTTAGCTAAAATTATTTGATTACTTCATGGTCTGTAGAAATAAGATTAATGAAAAATACTTTTTGTGTTTTCCCATCTGTTGGTTAAAAAGCATCCAATTTATTTTTATAACTCCTGGGACAAATATGAACAAGGTGAGTTTAACAGGTTATGAGTTTGTCTTAACATACTGTGTTTGGTTTTCAATCCCAAAAATAGGTTAAAGTGAGTAATATACAAAAGTAATATACATCACACATACAAAAATATGTGTCATGAGTAGAATAACCATTAACCTGGAATTACTTTTTTTTTTTTAAGTTGTCCTTTTTTTTAAAGGAAGTAGGCAGGATGCAGAGAAGCCCATCACCGAGCTACACATTAATGAAAACCTTGAGCACACCCTCCTCTGAAATTCTGTGAACTTAACACTATAGCAACTTATTCTCACATTCATTGAAAGGATGGTAGTAAGTAAGATGGTCCTCCACAAAATCAATTTTATATATCACTGATCCCAGACAAATTTCCCTAGAACTGGTTCAAACCTTTATATAGTGTCTTTATGAAAGAGTTTGTGATGTTTATGTTATTATATTTCATCACAAGAAAGTATAATAGCTCTAATGCTTTCTGCCTCCACATCTTCAAATAATTATGGTACAGTAGGATGACAGAGAGGGGGTATCGGATTTTGACCAAGGATTAGGGTCATGCAACACTGCATGACATAATGGATTGTTTTGACGTTATGTGTTAATATTAAAATGTTAAATTATTAACTGTTTGAATGAATATAGCACTTCTGGCTCATGCTGCTGCCCACCTAAAGGGTTTTCCACTAGAGGCACATTCATCCAGTTGCATTCACAAACAAGCACACATACACTGACCAATAGGAAACTGGGGGCTAAGTTTCAAATTCAAGTTTGGAAGATAACTACTCTTCGCACTGAACTGCAATGGCTCCAATAACATTTTACATTCAAAGACTCGTTATTTATTATGACAATGCATTTTCTGAAAATGTTTACCTGCATCATAACACCTATAATCTTATTCACAGTAGTGGTAAAACTTCAACTGGTGAACTTGATTTTATAATCTTCAAGAAAAGAACATTCTTAGCTCAAATGCTTAAAACTGATAAATGTCTGGATGTGCCACACCTTTCATCATTTGATCAGAAACAAAACTGAAGTTATTATGTTTGGACCTAAAGAGGAACGATGTACAGTTAATGCACAACTTCAGTTATTACCACTTTGAATGTTCCTTAACAATCTGATTAAATTATTAGCATCAAAAACTACTCTACAATGTCTGTGACTCATCCTGAGAAAGAAACATCACTCTTGCTTCAACCCCAAGTTAGAAAATAGTAAAATTGTAAATGGCTTGTATTTTTACAGTACAGCACTTTATAAATTCCAAAGGACCCCAAAGCACTTCGCTCTAAAGTCAGTCATTCACGCACACATTCAACCACTGAATTCTGCCAATTCATCGTGTGAATGTGTGCGTGAACACGCTGAATTCAATAGCTTGGTGGTGACTACTGGATAGTAACCACAGCTGCCTGTTGATGCAGTGGTCCCTTAGTTGAGATCAGTTTTTAAGTACTCTCCCTCCTTTGTTTTAAACTGAGTAAAACTTAGTTCTCTTTATTACTGCAGTTCTTTCAAACTGATTTTTTGTGATGCTCAGAATCTCAATAAGCATCTTTCTATATTAATATTTAGGATGTAGCAAACAGGTACAGTGATGGGGAGAGAGGGATTCTGTACTGTAAACATACTGTCAGGTTTCAGGTCCTCTGATTGAATTTACAAGCAGGGAGACAGTTTGTTTTGGCTGAGATACAATTTAGCAATTTGAACCATTTCAAATGTATTTGTAAAAATGTTCTTGCAAACATGTATGCCTCTGCAAACAGATGCATTTTATTGGGATAATGATGATGACCGTGGTAGGAATTTGCCCTGCAATTAGCGGGTTTCCAGTTCAACACTCACTTTTGTCATGTCCTTGGAGAAAACACTTCACCAATCTAGCCTGCTGGTGATGGTCAGAAGGCCTGGTGGTCAGAGGACCTGAGAGCAACGGTGAATGTCAACCTCACTTCTGTCAGATTGCCCCAAATAAAAGTAAAAAACAAACAAACAAAAAAACCCAAGTAAAGATAAAAATCTGCCATGTAGGAAAGGAAGTTACTCAAGTAAAAACTTTATGTAAAAATGTATTTGGTAAAAAAAAAAAAAAAAAAAAAAAAAGCTACTTCGTTACTGAGCAACTGATTATTAAAATGATGCAATCAGACAGACTAAATTATAATATAGTAGCAAACATTCTCATTTGAACAAAACTGCAGGTGTGTATATGTCTGGTGCATTTTTGCCTAAAACATGTTTGTTTTTCACTCTGTGAAGTTATTCCAGAAATTTTACTTAAGTAACAGTAGCAACTCTTCATAATAATATTACTCGAGTAAAAGCAAACAAAAAAAAAACATGATGCAGAAAACCTAAACCAAAACGTATGTCTTTTCCCCCAAAATGTTACTCAAATATGTTATATCCTCTGGTCAGCAAGCCTTCAGAGGTCATCTCTGATCAGTCAGGATGGGCAACCTGGACACAGAAAGACCTGGGACAAATTTCTGCTGAAATGAAAATCACACTGAGTACCTCCAATATAGCAGCATAGAGACACTCTAAAGGTCTGGAAATGCATATATAAATGTAAGAAAGTTTTTGAAAAGTGCTCTTCAAAAAGTTTTATTCACAGTCACTGGAATTGTAATGAAGCTTCTGCGCAAAGACTCTTTAGCCTAACCTGCCTCATCAATCAGCGCCTCCTCTCTTCACACTGGACCGTTGGATCAAGTCTCGCTTCGGCCAATCATCGTTCGAGCTCCAGTTGAAAAGGACCTCCTGCCCACAGCCTCCTCCTGTTTACCAGCTGCGATCAATCAGTTCAGTCGCTCACCACAGCTTCTCAGCCAGCAATCTCACCATATCATTTTCTTCCTGATTCCCTGTTTTTCCACCCATGATCCTGCTGTCATAATGTTTAACCTCCCTTATCTCTTGTGATTTCCCCTCAATCACAAGAGAATTTATCCTGGCGCCGGCTTCAATCACTTCAAGCAGCTCCCGTCGCTCTCTTGCCTGGCTGGGATTCACCGTTTCCTGCAACTTCACCACCTACTCTAGGATCCATCTTGGGATGCAGACACTTAATCCAACCATCAACATCCCCGGACTAGTCAGAATGTAAATTTAAGATATCTTAAATAGAAAAGCTGTGTAATTCAAATATCTCGAATTCCTTTAGAGATACTGTATCATTTTTGTGTTACTGAACCCCCCAGTTTCATATGCGCATTCACTGAACCCTTCTTATTCCTCCAAACCCCCAGACACACAAAGTACTCTGCAGTATTCTGATTTAGTAATGTAATTATATTAGTTGTGTTACCACCCCATGCCACTCGAGGCAGTACCAACCCCGAAAAGATGCGACTAAGGAGCAGATTTGGACTATAGAATTTGGTAAAAACTATGAGTTTTGCTGAAGTAATTAAAGACACAAGTTCAAATCCATGCTGAGTGAAACTCCTTCAATCAGAGCTCCTCCGCAGCTCTGATTGGCTAAGCAATGTAACGTGATCCTCAGCAGCAACTGATGGCAAAGCGGGGCGTCATCACGACTTTACACAAGTGTGTCTTTACCTCCGCGGCAGAGGCTCCACCGAACCCCTGAGACCGACTCACCAAACCCTTGGGGTTTGATCGAACCCAGGTTAAGAACCACTGCATTCGAGATATCTTTAATTACAATTATGACTAGTCAAAACCAAAATCGAGATATCTTGAATTTACTTTGACTAGTCATAATTTAATTGTAGATATCTGAAATGTGTATTTCATGGACCTTACCACAGGGGCCGCGTTTCATTGGCTAATGCCCATTTTACGTCACAGCACAGCTACCATGTGCGTGACCGTCTCACAAACACAAGCTATAGTAGTAAATACATGCTAATGTACATTGCGGACTAGCAGACCGGCAGAAAGTTTTTGTGTCAGGACTTGTAAAAGAATGGTTCTCCACCATCATGGGGAATCTGTACAGGTGATGTCAGGTATCCTGATAGTATTTGTGAACTAAAATTCACAGATTTCCAAAATCTGAAACGGAAAGCCTTGCTTGTATCAAAGCTTTGTGCACAACCGCATTTGCAGCTCAACCATTGTAGGATCAATAAGAACAAAGGAGTGTCTGCTGGTGTAAGTATTATTGCTTTGCTTTCTTTGTGTTTAGTGAATTAAAAAAATGAGTCAACAATTCCATTGTGAAAACCTTTTAGCCTAGTACAGCATAATAGTACCGTTACAACTTCTACACCTTGAAGCCTGTCTGTTACAGCCTTATGTTAGCTGAACAGATCAATATGCAATGTGTACCGTATCTGACATACATTAAAGATTTTATTTAACCTGAAAAGGCTTTTTACTAAACTGTAATCGAGTTAGCCACGCTAGCATCAGGGCTAGGCACACACATTTGCCAACAACAGAAATCACTGGTTTCAAAAGTAACACTCAAAACCATGAATGTCCGAGTTACCCAGCCTTGTAAGAACAATAGGCGTCAATGATCTTGTCCACAGCTATATTTATGCTGAGGGTGTGAGGATCTGCTGTTTTCCTCATTGATCAGCAGCTTTCGCTGTGATGCGCACAATATTGGAGGCATCTCATGGCTAAAACACCTTGATGTCGTCCAAAAAAGATGACATGAACTTGGTTCCGCTTCTTGGTTGGTTCCCCTGTCTATTGTCGTGGCTGATATATTGTGAAAATCCAGCAGAAATGCTAAACTAATCGACTCAGAAATACTCTGCAGAGAGTCAGTCGAAAAGAAAGACACCACGTTTACATAGAAACTAAGCGCTGCAAGACTTTGTTTGTGAGACATACAGCCACGTGGGATTTTAGAGGGCGTTTCTGGGCGGAGCTTGTTAAGGTCCATGGTATTTCTGAGTCATTTTGACTAGTCAGAATTAGAGATATCTCAAATAGTTATTTTGACAAGTGGAAATATAATTAGAGATATCTTGAATCTCTAAAATATCTAGTCACAAAACAATTTGAGATATCTGGAATGTAAGGGCGGTAAAACAGAATTTATGTTAAAACGGCTTGCCATACTTTCTCTATTGTAACGTTTAGAGTAAGGCGTCACCGAGGACAGCTAAACGGGGTCCTTTGATTCTGCAACGTCAGAAATAAGCACAACCAGCATCAGCCACCAACGTTAAAGGAAGCTGGTTACCAGTAAACACTAAAACAACTCAATTCATAAAACGGGACAGTAATGAGAAGCGAACGTGAGCAAAAAAAAAAAATCACCAATCGAATGTAATGCTTTAAAATATGGGGTATTTATGAAGCTGCGTGTGAACGTTGATCATGTCGGACGCAGCTATTGAGGAAGTTGCAGTTTTATCGTCCATTTACTGCAGAGACGGAGAGTTTCGAATAGTTCGACAGTCTGGTACGTTGTTGGTTGTTCTTGCTTTGTCTGTATGGCTGTTTGAACATAAATTCGGTTTTGTCTGATTATCCCTAATTACATTCTATTTATCTAAAGAGGCATTTTGACTACAAAAAACTACATTTTGACTATCCGGAACAGGAATTTAAGATGTGTGCATTAACACTCTGAATAGCAAGAACAATAACTCAACATATTGGACGGGACACAACAATTTCAGACATCTCGAATGTAATTATGACTAGGTAAATGTACAATTTTAGATATCTGAATTAAGAATTCTGTATAAACCCCTTCGTGCCGCCATTGAGCTGCCCAAACAGTTGCCTGCAGAATTTGATGTTTTCTGCGCAAAATTGCACAATGTAGAAAGGGCGATGTTGGAAATGAGGAGATGGGACTTCATGGACTTTAGGACTATTTTGGTTTAGCCAAGTAGGAGGGACGGCCTGCCATATATCCTATCTAAAAATACATTTAAGATATCTATATCCTAAATATAGATATCTTTAATTAGAATTATGACTAGTCAAAACTACAATCGAGAGATCTAGTATTTACTTGGACTTTATGCATTATGTCAGAATTTAATTGTAGATATCTGAAATGTATGTTTCAGATAATCAACAATTCATTATATATTGAATTAAAGCTCCATGTGACAATGGCAAATATTACGTCATTTCGACTAGTTAGAATGTAATTAGAAATATAGAAATGGATATTTTGTGTAGTTAGAGACAAATATAGTTGGAAATTTCTTAATTTAACTCTGGTAATAAACCAATTTCAGATATCTGGAACGTAAGGGCGGTAAAACCGAAGTTATGTTAAAACGGCTTGCCATACGGCTTCGTTCGGGTTGACGTCGCTACTCCAAACTCGGACGTGCCTTTGACGTCACACCCGAAAGGCAGAATCAGCACGAGCCACGAGTTGAACGTGCTAATAACTTGAGAAAATTGTAAAAGTGGGAAAAATGTGGGTTTGCAAAAGAAGCGGACAATATAATTTTAAAATATTTGTTGAAATACAAGAAATGAAAGGGACATAGAAATATTTATTTTGGAACACTATGTGCCCTACTAATAGAAGTGTAAATAATAGTTAATTCCATGTTCATTACATTTATGTAGGAGTCATACCAGCGTCTACGACATCTGGCAGATTAAAGGGTAATGAAAAAACAAACAAAAAAGAGCTTATAAAAGAATAGGTCGCATTTTTATCAAAAATGCTAACTTTTCTTCTTTTTTCTTCAAAAAATTCAAAGTAACTTGGGGGTCTGTGTTGGCGCAGGGGCAACACACGACCCACGTATTGAGGCCTTACACTTTGTGGTGGTGGTCGCAGGTTTGATTCCCAGCCTGGTGACATTTGCCACTAGTGCCAACAAAACCTTAAAGAAAATTCAATGTAACTAAACAGTTTGGCGGTTAACAAAAAGCCAAACCGCCAGTGACTACTGTTCCAACATTATATTCTTTTAAAAATATCAACAAAAATTATATTCCATGATACTTTCTGTAACCTTAAATCATTATCTGACTCAAAGATTGCATACTAATAGCATTTATCATGCTGCTCCCGTTTGTCTACAATAATTGCAATCAATTTTTGCATGTATGTTAATTTTTGAGCTGTTTTCAATTGTTCTTTACATTTTCTCTCCACAGCTGTTATATTGAAAAGCAAAGCTGATGTTCTGTGTATTTTTTGTGTTGTATTTTCCTCTTTTACTCTGTCAAAAAGAGGATTTTAATCTCAGAGTTTTTATTTTGGTAAAATAAAAAAATAGAATGAAAATGTGACAGCCTTGTCTTTTTGTAGCACAGGATGGGCTGGTGGTCCAGCTCAACTGCACTGGTGGGAGAGGCGGGAAGCTGAATGTGAGCGCAGTGTTCCATCTACACCACAGCTACCCTTCCTGCCCTCCTCATATTTCTATCTCCAGCACCAGCCTGTCTAAGATTCAGTGTCACAACATCAGGCAGAAGCTGATGACTCGAGCTGCAGAACTTCCCGTAGAACCAAAGCTGCTCCAGCTGGTGGAATACTTGCAGGTAAAGGCACATGAAAATAAATCATATCTGAATGTTTTTAGCTATATGTGTTCATCTGTATTGTGGTCAGAGCAGGAATGTGTGGACCAGACAGGAGAACAGGACGGGACAGGGGAAGAGAAAGACAACCAGCAGGAGTGGACAGCGGTTCTGCTGCTTGACCACATCAGATCTCGAAGCCGATATGTCAGACTGCTGGAGCGCTGGAGCCAGCAGCTGCAGCTCACCTGTAGACTTTTACTAGGACCCAATCCATTGATTATTCTGCTGGGGGAAAGACCCAACATCAAGGTACATGTGTTTTTTCCTGAATAGACTTTAAATGTAGACTGACACCATGTCATATTATATTATTTATTCAACAAGTTCAAGAGAAACTGGGGAGAAAATTAAACTTATGCTTCGAAATTCTGAAGGAATTCTAGATAATTTGAGTAGCTACTTGCTGATATTCAGCATTTTGAAGTGTGAGATCCTTTCAAAAAGAGCCAATGTGTTGAGAAACTGCACATCTGGAGCTGTGTGAGCAGTAAGAACCACTTACTGCTCACACAGTAACAACTGTTTTCTAACAACTGTTGTTAGAAAAGGTAGTAAACAATTTAGGGAAAAACTAAACATTAACAAGTTATTATCCAGGTTTTGAGCTGAGTTAGCCGGTTAGATAATGTGGTTCATGTTGGTACAGTTGTGGGGGGAAAAAAACATGTATGGCTTCTTTAGAATAGCTGAGAGAGAAATAAAATGTGGGACAAGTCCCAAAGAAATATTTGTAAAGTTTCATCTGAACAAAGAAAAAGTGCCTCAAACAATGTCTTTCAAAGAATAGAGACAAAAGTAGAGATGCCTATGACAGCACCATGTTTGAAGAAGATCATGTGACCCGTCAAGGAAGGCAGTGAAGTACTGAGCTACAGAATCTGAGAACTGGAAGTTTTTAATATATTAAATGATCTTAAAAACAAATGTGCAGATGAGGCAGAAAAAAAAACTATGTTTGTAGTCGTCTAAAAGTGACATCTTCTCCCCCATGTCAATATCCAGTCTCACTGTAAAAACTTTTCTTCAGGAGTTTTGTCACCGTTTAAGGACTGTTAAGGTAGATGTGGACTCTTCAGGTAAGAAATGCAAAGAGAGGATGATGAAGGTTCTTGCAGAGACCCCATATTGTTCCCTCTGTCAACATAGGTATGCATCATAAACCTGCAACAGAGAAATTCAGACATTTTTGACTCTGTTGGGTGTTTCAGTAGTATTTACACTTCTCTCATGGTCTTCCTTTCTCAGCCTCCAGGGATTTGTAGTGAAGGACTACAAGTCACTATCAGAGCTGACTGCTGACTTTGAGGAGCTGAACCTGGCTGAGCTTTACCAACAGATGCTGCCTACATTAAGCGGCTAGGAGAAGAACTGTCATATCTGCTCTTTATGTCTGTTTATATTGGATTCATAGACCTACATCTAATATTTGCTTTGTTCATTTTGTATCAATAAATTTGTATTGCTTTAAACTTTTGTCCTGCTGATCTGATCTCTGTTACATTCAAAGACATTATCATTAAATGAGAATTAGAACATGCCTGCTCTTCAAACCTCTATCATTTTGAATGTGTCGTGTCTTATACTGTAGAAGTCAGAATTGTTGTCTGAGTGTTATTGAAATAGATTTACCTTCACAAGGGGAGTTTTATATAATTATAAAAAGTTCACTAGAAATAGCTTTGAGCTCATTTCAAATGCAATGGACATGAAAAGAAAGGACAGGTCCTTGGGGGGTTACAAGTCTGGGTTTGGTGATTCCCAAGAGAATCGTACTTGTCTGACTGCATTGTGCCAAGTGTAAAGTTTAGTGGAGGGAGCATTAGGATGTGTGGTTGTTTTCCAGGAGCTTGGCTTGGCCCCTTAGTTCCAGTGAAAGGAACTGAATGCTTCAGCAAACCAAAACATTTTGGACAATTCCAAGCTCCCAACGTTGTGGGAAGAGTTTGGAGCTGACCCCTTCCTCTTCCAACATGCTGAGCACCACAGCACAAGAAAAGGTCATGGAGGAGAGTCTGGTGTCAATGAACTTGACTGGCCTGCACAGAGTCCTGACCTCAACCCAGTAGAACACATGAAGAGTTGAAGCTGTTCTAGATGGAACAAGTGGATCAACATCATATTGAACCGTATGGATTTGAATGGGATGTCACTTAAACTCATATGTGAGTCAAGTTACTTTATGTGTCTGGTGTTATTGCAATTTGTCAGCACTAGAGGGAGTAGTAATACTACACAGTCCAGTCACATTAATGTGACCATCTGTCAAAAGCCAGAATAACCACCTTTCGCAGAGCGAACTGCTACGAGACGTGCAGGAAGAGAGTCACTTAGGTCCCTGAAGGTCTTCTCTGGGATGTTGAGCCATGCCGACTCTAATGCCGTGGCCAGCTGCGCTAGATTACGCGGTTGAGGATCCATGGCGCGAACAACTCGATCGAGATGGTCCCACAGATGCTCGATTGGGTTTAAGTCAGGTGAGTTTGCTGGCCAGGGGAGGACGGTAAACTCATCCTGGTGCTCTTCGAACCACGCACGTACACTGGCAGCTGTATGGCACCTCGCATTGTCCTGCTGGAAGATGCCATCATCCTGAGGAAAAACAATGCGCATGTAGGGGTGGACATGGTCCGCAAGGACAGATGCGTACTTGTATTGATCCATCGTGCCTTCCACAATAATCAGTGAACCCAGAGAATGCCAGGAAAACATTCCCCAGACCATAATGCTCCCGCCTCCAGCTTGGACCGTTCCTGCAATGGTTGCAGGGTGGTTCCTTTCAGAGGTTTCACGCCTTATACGCCAACGTCCATCTGTCCGATGGAGCATAAAACGCGATTCATCTGAAAACGCTACCTGTCGCCACTCAGTGGACGTCCAGCTGCTGTACTGGCGTGCAAATTCTAGCCTTCGTCGTCGATGAACACCAGTCAGCATAGGTGCACGAACCAGGCGTCTGCTTCGGAGGCCCAGACGCAGCAATGTTCGCTGAATAGTGGTTTGGGAGACACTTGTGGTAGCCCCTTGGTTCATTTTAGTGGTCAGTTGCTCAACGGTAGCCCGTCTATCTGCCCGAACGCATCTCCGCAACCGTCGTTCGCCTCTGTCATCTATGGCCCGTGGTGCACCACATTTGCCACGTCGTTGATTTTGGACAGTCCCATTTTGCCATGCACGGTACACTTTTACCACGGCGGCACGCGAACAGTTCACAAACTCAGCCGTTTCGGAAATGCTTCCACCCTTGGCCCGAAAGCCAATGATCATGCCCTTTTGGACGTCGGATAAATCGCTTCGTTTCTGCATTACGCCAACGATTGAAATGTTTTCCGAAGCCCACACACACCCTTTATATACGCTCAACTGCACTGTGCTGCCACCTGCCTTCTGTGATTGGTTATTTAACTCTGAAGTGGAAAGTACGTGGTGGTCACATTAATGTGACTGGACTGTGTATTTGTTACTGTCTCCAGCTTCATCTAATCATGGTTCAGTTGTATGAGGGGGAAACAGAAAACAGGTATTGAACTGTTTGTCAAGGTGAATGCACCTGTATCATAATGTACAAGATCAATTTGATCTTCACTTATATATACATATTATTTCAGCTGACTGGAGTTGAAGAGAAGTGAGTGGAAAACCGTAGAAGTGCAGCGGGGGAGCAGAAAAACTGCAAAAAAGACTAACTGGTCTCTAAGTGGATGCAGCAAAGTAGCCCACATGCTTCCCACCATAAGTCCAACTGTGACATCTGAACTGCCCTAAGCTTATCCCACTCAAGACTGGGGAGATAATGGTGAACTTCTGGAGAAAACCCCAGAGGATAGTGAAGCGTGGTCCTTTACCATCCTCAACAACACTGTGGATTCTTTACAGCTCCTTAGAACAGGAGCTGCTGCTCATCTTCTGCACAGCCGTCTTTCAGTTGGTCCGGTGTTTGTCCGTCACTCATCCACAGAACAGGACAGGTCACCAGGGCTGAGCTTCCCTCCACCCAGGACTTGTTCAGGTCAAGGATCAGGAAATGTGCAGTTATAATCTTTGCAGACCCACACACATCCTGGACCCTATAGGACCTGCCAGGCAGAACAGACCCAACTAAGCAGGCAGACAATATTATTAATTTAGCTCCTAGTTTAATCTGCCTGTGGATTTTGAAATTAATAACTGTACTGCTGATCTTTTTCTTGGGACTGTGTGTCACTGTAAGAGTAGAAATAAAAACTATTATGCTATTATAGGGAAAGACCTGTAAATAAAATGAACATTTCAAATATTTGAAAAACGAAGAGCTTTTATGAACAGAAAAGAATTAATGCATCCAACAAAATATTTTCATATTTCATCCTGTACTTAGTAAGTTTATTTCTGCAATATACCTCTTTACTCAGAGTATCTACAAGTGAGAAAAGAGGTTCTGTTTAATCCAGATACAGCAGCTCAGAGCAGGAAATGAGTGCTCCACCTTTAGAGATCATGTTGCTTCTCTGTTGAATAATGTCGCCTACATACAGCGAACCAGAGGGACTGAAATAATACATGGTGCTGTTTCTGAGTGGTACTAGATTTCTGCCACTTGTCAGAAAAGGGATTTTTTTTGTTCTAAAGTGATAAAGAACAGCTTTGCGGTTATACTAATGTACAGTAAATGTGCTAGGTAGGTTGAATTGTTGAGTTATGCAAGGCTTTCAGCTCTCTATAATGGTACAATACTCAGGAATGTTGTGTAACAGATTTGTTCCCCCGCCTTTCAATGTGGACCCATAGATACTTTCACTGTCACTGGTCCATTTGCATCCATGCACTTTAACCTTCCCTTGCAGTATTGCAGTGATTAATTCACCTCTTCAGTAAAGAGAGGTAATGAGAGTTTTTGTCTCTTTTTTTTCAGTCTTTTTGATTATATTAAGCGTCATTTTTCAGCAGTTCAAATTTGAAACTGGGAATTCTGTTTTAGCCTTTGGATGTTTTTGGCCTAATAAAAAGAATCCAACCCTTACCTGATGGATATTCTAGTTCTGGAACATAAAATAAACAACAAAGTCATGTTTTGTTGCTGCATAAGTTAGTTGTGTGTGAGCAATAAAATGATTTTACATCTGCCTTTCCTGGGCTGCTGGTGAAGCTCAGAAGGTGTCAGTCATATTGAACATCACAACCTCCTCTTGTTCCTGTCAGCCAGGAAAGCTGTAAAATGTCCTGAACTGCCCTGTTCTCTGGTTTATAATTATCTTCATTTATAGAAAGAAAAAATATATATA
Source organism: Poecilia picta (assembly GCA_033032245.1). Lineage (NCBI taxonomy): Eukaryota > Metazoa > Chordata > Actinopteri > Cyprinodontiformes > Poeciliidae > Poecilia > Poecilia picta. The sequence continues at coordinate 948,549 of CM065355.1, forward strand.
TTTTAGATTTTTTTAAGGGTAAAAAACATTCTATGAACAACAGTGCAAATTTCAAAGAGATGTTAAAAATAAAACCCAAAGGTTTCACTGCCCTGCTGTAACAGCAGGGCAGTGTCTGTTTATCCGGGGTTTCAATCAATTGTAGTTTTTCCCTGTCTCTTTGCTGGTTTTCTAATTGCTGTCAATAATAGCCCCTAATGCCACAAATTATTATGTTTATCATTGTTATAATTTGTTCATTTCAAATCGACAGGAACATTTATTTACCAGCATTTTGTTAGTACAATATCTAGAAGCAGGACATGGACATTGAAATGTTTTTTTCACCTGAAGTTCTATTGAAACTTTAGTGTTAATTTTCATGAAATAGCCAAATAAATGTGACTTGACTGCTGACTGGCTGTTGGTGTCCTAAGGCGTCATCTGCTGCTTTTCTACTTTCTAGTTGTTTAACCACATGATTAGTTGACCAAATGATTGTGGAAAAGTTTAACATAAACAGAAGTGATATGAAACTATTAATAAGCTCCCAAAGAGGAGCACTTTTAATTTGATCCAACAGTATGTTTTAAATGTGTGTTTGAGTGTTTGATGTGTGTGAATGCACACCTGTCAGCACATGGGTAGTGGTGTGTTTGAGTTTAGGATCTTATGAATGAGAAAAATTAAGTGAGTCCTCCAAACATATGGCTCTTTATTTAACTGCAAACAAATATTATGACAATAAATCAAAAGAAATATCTATTAACAATTAACAGTTTTTGCTCTCATTTTTTTAAACAAATCAATGTAAAGAAAAGAATGGTTCCTCAATCTAACCTGTTGAATTTCAATACAAAATACTAACATTTGTGATACATAGCAAAACTGCTGACCTACCAGAACAACACATGTTCTTGTTTTTATTCAAAAAGGAACAGTCATGAAATGTTCCTATTTAATACAGTAAATGTTTGACTTCCTTGAGTTTACTCTATTCAGAGAATATACAGTTCAATAATCATTTTGTTCAACAGTTCTGTAATTTATAGTGTAAGTGTTATTTTCCCCGTATTTATTATCAGTGTTGGACTCATTCACAGTAGATGCTTCCAGGCTCTGGACCAGCCTGGCTGTGGGTTTTACACTCAGTCATCTTCCTCTGAAACACAAACAATATGAGAGCAACAGCCCAGAGATCACATTTCTTTACAAGCAAGACACAGAAACTGAGAAGGTTTTTAAGTCTTCAGCAATTTTTCTAGATTTAGTTTTTTTTCTCAATTTTATTGTCCCACAGTCACACTTTACCGCAGCTCATCATAAAGTAAATAAACTTTTGCATTTCCTCTGACCCTTAGTGACCCTGCTGAGCCCCTTTAATACTGCATATCCCTTAGAAAACAGAAACGGGATGTTGCACACATCTAAGAAGGGAAGAGAATCTTTGGTCAGTATTGGCAGCATAAAACAGAACTGGAAAGATCAATCAGAGAATAGTAAATATGGTCACACAACACTAGAACTTTGAAATAATGGTGCTTACTGAAGTAATTTTCTGATAATTTAAGCACCATAAATAAATCCATAATATTCAGCTTCAGCTTCCTGATTCCGCCTTCAAAAGGGAGAACAAAAGGTAAAATGTTTCTGTGGTCTGAACTGGAACATCAGGGTTAAAGAAACAGAACAAGATCAGTTCCACTTTACAACAGGACGACATACATTAATGTAGATCATTCTTTACACACTGATTGTACTTTAATGAGTAAACACTGACAGGAATGTCGTTTCATTTTACACAACACATGAATTTCTAGCTGTATATTCTTTTTGCTTGATTTTTTTTTTCTTTTTTTCCAAACATACAGTATTTTGGTGGATTGTATTCATATTTAAAAAGTGCTATTTAGTAAGTCTTCGCTCTGGCCCCCTCCCCCATCATGTGCTTGCTGCCATTTGAACCCAGATCTTTATTCGTGTTCGGCGGTGGCCCCTGAGGTAACACAAAGGTTCTTGTGCAGGTTTGGGTTCTGACTGTGTCTGTTTCTGCTCCGTACAGAGGAGAAGGACGTGTCGCATCCTGGGACCTTACACTTGTGAAGCAGTCGCAGATGGACTGTCTTGTAATGAGCGCGGAATGTTCCTTTGTTGCTGTACACCTTTTGGCAGACATGGCATGTGATGGGAGACCCCCCCCCTTGATGTCTGTTTTGCCCACTGCTGTTACAGCCTGTGTTCCTGTGTCTCCCCGCCGCCCCCTCCTCACCCTCTGGCCTCCTCACACCCAGCCCATCACAGCTTTCATCGCTGTCCTCTATGGGGAGGACCGCCTCATCCTCTTCCCCTGCCTCTTCATCGCTCTCAGCTTCATCTGAGTCCCAGGAAGATTGAGCGCTGCTGCTGCCACAAGGTAGGACAGAGGTTGAGGTGCTCAGGTCAAGGATTGTCCCATTATTCCCATTTCCACCTCTGTCTGCTTCTCCTAATCCCTCCAACTCTTGTAGGGGGGATGTCTCAGCACTTCTAAGTGCAGCAGGTGCCTTGCTCATAGGAAACACCAGTCCCATGTGGTTGTGTCCTCGGAAGATGACTGAGGTGTGACCGGTTGGGTCTCGGTGCAGCGCGTCCTTGTCCTGCTGGTTTTGTCTGAGCTCCAGGCCTTCAGAGTCTCTGCAGTGTGATGGGGAGTAGGGGGAGGCGGCTGTGCTGGGGGAGTCTTTGGTCAGCAGCTTATGATGTAGGTTCAGATTCGCACTGTGTCTGTGGAAGAAGAAATAAACGTCTTTATGGTGTTTCCGCATCAGCTGGAGAATATTTCCTTACTAAACCCTTTTCAGATGAAACAGAACTATAGTTTATTTTAGTTCTTTTTGCTGCCTATCTGCAGTGATGGCCGAGAGGCAGGATACACCCGGCTTCACATGTTATACAAGTATGACAGTTAAACTGACCACCAGATGAATAAAATCAATTCAATACATGTAATATCAATATGGCATAATGTTTTTCTTTAATTTGTACATCTATAGTCATATTCAATATTCTAGAATACGTATTCTAATGGGTTCTGCACAATGGTGCAGTTGGTAGCACTGCTGTCTTGCAGAAAGAAGGTCATGGGTTCAATTCCCAGCTTGGGGATGGAGTCTTGCAAACTCCATTCAGTTTGCATGTTCTCATGTGTGGATTCTCTGTCAGCACTCCAGCTTCCTCCCACAGTCCAAAACATGACTCTGACTGTCATATTAACTGGTCTACCTAAATTTGCTTTAGATGTGTGTGTGCATGATTGTTTGTCCTGTTTGTCTCTGTGTTGTCCTGTGATGGACGGGTGACCTGTCCTTTGACCTCTGGAGATAGACGCCAGCTCCCCTCGCAACCCCACTGGGGATAATCATGTAAGATAATGGATGGATGGATGATGGATGGATGGATGGACGGACGGACGGATGGATGGATGTGTTCTAATGTCTGTCAGATTAAGTGTACTTTTTAAAATAACCTGTTAGCAGATATTAGACATACGTTTTCTTAAGCCCACCTAAGTTTTAGAAATGTTTTTTATTGGTCTGATGTATTACTCTAACCTTAATGTGGTGTTTTACTAGGCTGAAAGTGTCGGAGCGATATACCATCTAAGGAGTTATTTACAACCCACAACAACCTTCTCCTGGTTGTTCAATTGTACGATCAAACATCCGGGGTCACCATGTATTTAAGAGTAAAGCCACCCTTTAATTCTTCAATAAAAGCAGAAAACAAATATACATCTATATGTGAGAAATTAATATTTATTATTTTTTCTATTGTTCATTTAATGAATTGAGTGACTGAAATAAATGAACTTTTTGTTAATTTTCTGGTTTACTGAACGTGTCTGCAGACCTGGGGTTAGGGTCAGGACCTCCAAGTACATCCAGTCATGTGTAAGGCAATATTTTCAGAGTGTACAGTTTTCTTAGGCCCCTTCAGACGGTACTTTCAATCCACAATGGACTTGTTCTTTATGGCTCCTGAGCAGGTAAAGGTGTTAACACAAAACAGTAGGTGGGGTGAAGCTAACCCACCACAGTTACCTCTCTAATGCAGTTTGGAACATAATATCAGAGTCTTAATGTCCAGGAGAGGAGCTGCCTCTTCCTCATGCTCCTAGTGAGCATGAGGAACATTTGGTCAGTCATTTCTTTGAAATATGTGTGTGTTCCCCTTTGGTGTGCCTCTGTGCTTTACTGTTCTTGTGCATTGAGGACAGCTTGTTTATGCTGTGACATCACTTTCTATTTACAATTGTATTTTTCAGTAATTAGTTAATCATCATCACAGCTGATGATTAACTTTATGTATCAGAAACTAGAATTTGCTGTTTTAAGTTTAACTGTTCAGCATATGCAGATGAGCTAATCTTTAGGAAAGATACATGTTGTATAAAATGAACTTTTGTCATTATTATGTCATTTTGAACATATTTTGTGCCACTTAACCTTTTCACCTATTGTTAGGAATTGAAAGGAAACTGTAGACCACATAGCCAAACAATATAATGCCATGCAATACATTAAAAATACACAAATCCTATTCCTACCAGCAAGGAATACTGTGTTTTGTACACAAGAACATGGAAAAAACTAAATGAGGACCCCAAAATTGAACCCATTTGTATTCTTTTGTTAGAAGGCTAAAAAAAACATAGAGCTACTTCACCTGTCTCGGCTTCTTCGGGACGGGAAGGCAGCATTGCAGCCATCCACTGTGCACATGTGCATCTCCTTCAAGTGGATATTTTGGTAGTGGATCTTGACACTATAAGGGTTTTTAAAGGTCTTACTGCAGATCTCACAGTGGTGTGGAAGGTTAGCATCAGGTTCAAGGTGAGACAGTCCTGAGATCCCATAATCTTCTTCACATCTATCAAGCCCTTCCTTCTCATCCAACAGGAGACCACCCCCATTGGTCAGCCTGTGCCCAGATTCATCCCATTTATGCTCTGGGATCTTGTCGGCTATATGCAAAGAATCTGAATGTTCCATGTCAGTTTTATCTTCAGTGCAAGTGGATTCCTTACCAGCTGAGATTTTGTAGCTAGCCATGGGCCTCTTTTCCAATGGGGATGGTGAAACAGTGATGACCTTTGTTTCTTTTTGCCCGGGTCTGTCATGTTCATCATTCCTTTCAATTGAGCTTCCAGCAAAGGTTTGGTCTATCAGATGCTTGCTACCATCCCTTTCCTTTTCTTTATCCATGCAATCTTCTCTTGCCTCTTCAGATTTTTCATTGCAAATATGCTCTTCTTCATGGTTTCCCTCAAAGTCATCCTTTTCCCTACATCTCAGAGGAACCTCCTCCTCCTCAGAGAGGCTTCCCTTATCCATCTCCTCACCCTGCTCTATTACTTCCTTCTCTATTTTTATTGGCATACTTGACTTCCGTGATTTTTTCTTTGGTATAGTATCTGTCATACAAGGTTCCGGTGCAGTGATGGGTTTGACAGTGACAGAAGACGATAAAATTGGAAGAGAAGGTAGTGTCCCTGGGGTGTTAGCAAGTTCTGCTGGGGTTACCAGGCTTCGGTAGAAAGGCAAGACTGGCTGCACTGTTTTCAAGTTAGGGAAAAGGATGCCAGTTTGGCCCATGCTGGAGAAAGAACTACTGTGGAGCTTAGGCGCAGTGTCCACATGGCTCACCATGTAGCTGGGAGCAGACTTATGGCTTTCCGAGGAAGAGATGGAAATTGTATTGCTATATTCAGCTCTCTTTTCTCCTTGTGAACTTTCATCAGCAGACAAGCTTCCTCGTAAGTCTTTGTCTCTGTTGTTCCGGTTCATGGGCATGTGTAGCCGGGGGTTTGGGTTAGCGCTGTGCCGATTGCGACTTCGCAGCGAACTGAAGACCATGTTGCAGCCCTCAATGGTACACTTGTGTTTAATCTTCAGATGAACTGCATTGTAATGAATTTTCAGTGTGCCTTTGTCATAAAATGTTTTCTCACAAGCGCTGCAAAACACACGCCCTTTTTTCAGAGAGCCTCCACCCCCCGAAACCCCCACAGTCCCGCTTCCATTCCTGTCCAGAGAGCGCAGCTTCCCCTCAGGAGACATCTGTGGGACATCAGAGGTCATAGACGGCGTGCATGGCGTGGATGAGCCGTCTGAGTAGTTGTCACTGGTGGAGAAGTCTTCTGCTTCAATCTTTGCTGTTGTGGAGTGTGTGTCGATTGTTCTTTCACCGGTTTGGTCCAAATCAGAAGCATATGAGATGGAGCTTGAACCTAGCAGGCTGCTTTCTGAAGGATGTGAGAGATGGAGGGGGTTGTCCCTGCCAATACTGTCTCTCGCTTCATCTTTTCTCTGAAGCTGCTGCTCAACTGAAACACCACATGGCTGCTGCTGGTGCTGCTGGTGCTGCTGGTGCTGATGTTGCATTGCCCCTGGTGGTGAGCCTAAGAAAGGAGCAGGCACAGAGCCTAACAGCTGGAATGGAAGCATGAAGGCCATGCTATTGATGAAGTTCTCAAAGTGGTGCATGCTGTTGCCGCTAATCTTTTCAACTTTAGTTGTGGAGAGACTGGCAGTGGAGCGAGGAGTGTTCCGCTCAATGAAGGTGCGAATGTCTGAGTTTGTGCGGGTGCTGGGAACCAAGACTGCCTGCCCCTCCTTGTCCTGTAAAGCCATAAGCTCCACTATAGACTTGGTTTCACCAAAACGCAGAAACTGCTGCAGAGTAGCAATCTCCTCCTCAAAGGTCATGATGGCCCATCGGTCCAACACTTTACCAGCAACATCCTGCAGACAGAGCAGAAAAACGAGGTACAGGAAATGTGAGGATGTTATTGTGACATAGATTGAATGAGAAAGTAAAAGGGGAGAGAGCAATTTCATCAGCAGCATTAAAACTGTATGTTGAGTTGCTCATACATATTCACAGAGCAGCTTGTATGACACACCTTATAAAACAGATTGGCAGCAAGGCTGAAGGAAGGAATCAGAACAAGTGTGAATAGAGCGGTGCACAACCCTGAGAGCCCTCATCACACAGAGACCTGCCTCTGCTTCAGGTCCGTTGTCTTCCTTTAGTTCTTCACATTTACCTGCTCTGAATCTTCAAGAAGTGCAAACCACCTCACTGGCACATACACTCTCCAAAGTCCATGCAAAACTAAAACTGTGCATACCATGTCTCACACACACATTCTACTGCATGGAGTGTCAGACACAGTCTCAGTGATCTAGCAGGTCAGACCAGCATTAATCACATGAGAGGCTTTGATAGTGAAGAGCAGCTTCATGCTGTAACCAGGATTAATATTTTATCACACAGCATTCGTTGGGTGTCTGTCGAGGATTCGGACTCTACATTTGCTATTAAATAAGCGAACATAAATGAAATGCGGCCCAGCTTGAATTCTTGATGATGCACAAATTGAAGTGAGATCTTGTGCTGTCACAGAGCCTGCAGGCTGGCTCTTGGTCGGCTTGGCATCAGCTTCACTCAAACTCTGGAGCAAAAGACATAATATTTACAAATCTATCTACTCAGTATGGAGACTTGTCTGAAGTGAGGGTAGCATAGCAATAAACAGGCAGTGCCATATTTCAGAGGTTGAGGGAGTTGTTGCAACCAGTGGCTACATTTCATCTCCAAAGGCTTTCCACCTCCCCCAGCCCCCATCCCCATTTATCAGGAAGATTTCAGTCTCATCTGCCGCATGGCCTCATGCTGCTCATTGATGCTTCTCAGGTGTCAGACAAACCATATTATCTATCCAGTCCATCTGGAAATTATTTGTACTTTAAGCAGAAAAAGTATTTTCTTAATTTCTCTCTCATTAAATACTCCAAACTGCATGAACTACATGAGTGTTATAGTTTTTCCTAGGTGAACTTAAACTCTGCTCCACCAGACTACACCAAGAAGAAATAAAGAAAAACGAGAAAGAAAAAAGTGAGTTATGATGGTTCTGTTCAAAATGTTGCAGTATGCTCTTATAATGATCATTTGGCCATTTAAGAAGTTTTTAGCTTTGAAAGGAGACCTGCAGACTAGTTTATGGAAATGTGGATGACACAATACATAAGCCAAAATTCTTGTGCATTATTTATTAATGTACTATTTATATTTTTTATGGGAGCTGAAATAATTCTCAACTAATTTAGTAATCAATCAAAAGTTAACTGGAGGATAAAGACACAACAAGAACAGAACACCACACTCAGATCATATATATATATGCCGTATTGTTTGTTAATAAAGTTTGACTGACCTATCTACCCATAGACATGTCTATGTATCTACCTACCCACCTAATAATCAGGTCGTCTGCAGGTCATCTAGCATCACGTTCTCCACCAACATGCTGTGCGCGAACAGAGACGGTGACCATCGTCCGGCCCAGACGCCCCATTCCAGTCGGAAGCCTCTCCTCTCCTCGCGACTGGAATCGGACTGTTTGTTGACATTTTTATGCCAACAAAGTAGCTTTAGACATTTATCTGGAGCTTCGGCTAGAGTCACCAAGGGACCAGCAGCTATACATTTAAAGCCGTGGGGGTCGGTGGAAGAGAGACAGAGGCTGCGGCGGCAGCGTGTCGGTTGGTCTGTGCTAACCAGAAAGCAGTTGGGCACAATTTCGCAACACCAAAACCGTGAGTGAAACAATGACTAGTGCAGATGCTATATATAGTACTGGGAACCAATTTTTTATTATTAGACATCCATATTTGTAGTGAACGGAACAAATCATGTCCCGTTCAATACCGGACGGGGGCAACATAACTGTGGCGTCTATTCTGTGCGCCTTATAATCCGGTGCGCCGTATAGTGCGGAAAATACCGTATATATATCTTTATTTTCACTAGTTTCAAGTTCTGCTTAAAAAATGTCCTACAATCTGAAATGATCCTGACCAGATCAGTCATACACTGTAATGACATTAAATCAAGCAGGAAGGTTTGAGCTTTTCATGTTGATGTCAAAAGGATTCTAGCTGCAGATGAATCCTTTGCAAAAAATTATCAAATCTTCACTAAAAGATGCCGTCGTTTTGTTTTAAGCTATAAAAATATTTATCTTCTCATTTAAAAAAATAATGGAAATGTTTCTTTATTTGCATCTTAACAGAATAGAATAGAAGAATGTGAATACAAACTCTGACTCCTGCTTCTTACTGTGCTCCCGTTAATGAGAGGCTGAGTGAGTTACACAGCGTCTCACTGCTGTGTTCAGTGTAGTTTTAACCAGTTCAAATTATTTTAATGCAGAGGAAACCAAATGTAATCCACAGTAATTAAAGGCTGTGAAAAAGTAATTTTTAACACATTAATAGTCGCAGCTAAAATCCATCAGGCCTCTTTAAAACTGAGAGATTATTGGACGGACAGACTGAATGAATCAAGTTCCAGATTCCATGAACAGGTTGTCTCACCTGGAGCACATATCCTCTGATGTAGTCCTGCAGTGTCCAGTCCAATGCGTTGAGGATCTGGATGACCTCCTCCTGTTTGAGGACAGAGAAAAGGCGGTCCAGGAGGATTTTGAGCCGGATCGGAATGGCTTGGGTGCCATACAGCATCAAGCTGCAGATATCAAACACTACGTTGGAATGCACAATCTCCACCTGGCTGCTCTGGAACATATGGTGCACCTTCAGCTTGCTCAAGGCTGCAAAAAATGGACCAGATTTTATTAGATTAGACTGGATGAAATAGTTCTGCGATAAATACTGTCATCAAATAAAAGTATAGAGAGACAGAGAGTACATTTCAAGTCTGGAGGTTGGAAATCAGTTCATACCAAAACATAAACTGTCAAAGAAAAAAATAAATTAACTAAATTAGAGGGAGGGACTAAAGGCACACATAAAATTTCTACTTTGCTACTAAATAACTAAGGATGTTTTTTGCATTATTTCTGAACCCCAGTGAAAAACAAACATTGCTAACATGACAATGTTAAAGAAATGATGATACAGTTTGTTAACATGAAAAGCTGAATGTTTAAAAGCTGCAGTTTTTAAATTTAGTGATTTGCATCTCTGTATAAATGAATAAAACTTCAACATCCTCTACTGTACTGTGTCAAACAAGACGGGGGAACTGGAACTGATTTTTCATTTTTTTTAGTAATGATTTTTTTTGTGATTATATTAATAAAAACACACAATTTCATTCTAAAATTGTGATTTTTTTTACAGTAATATATATTTGATAAAGTATGTAGAAATCATATGGACAAAAAGCAAAAACAAAACAGAAATTGCTCTGGACCAGACCAAGTGGGTAACACTTTATTTGAAGGGTGTGAATAAGACTCTTGTGACACACATTATTCAAAATGTATTTGTTATGACAACTTGACATTAACCAATAAATCATTACTGTTTAAACTTTACCTTTAATAACATAAAGTTACCTAATTTTTAAAGTGCAATCAGTAATACTTTTATAACAAATTTATATGATTTCTTGGTTAATGTCAAGTTGTCATAACAAAGACATTTTGAACAATGTCAACTTTGTATTAAAAGTGTCATAATTTTACCGAATGACACTTTATGACAACAGTCATAAAAATACATGAAGGCTTATTCATGTTCATGACAGGCGTTATGTCATGTTTATGTCAGTCTTATTCACCCCCTTCAAATAAAGTGTTACCACAAAAGGTAGCACAACGGGCTGGTTTTAGGAGGTCTTCGTTTTCTGAAAGTAACAAACACTTCTAAATGGACTTTATTTAATTGTGTCCACAAAATTTTATTGGTATTTTATACCAGCATGAAAACTTTTTTTTTGTTTGTTTATTGTTGATTTGAATGGCAGATCAGGTCGTCTCCTTCTTTTAGTCATTTTGACTTCATGTGATTCTGAACAGCACCAAGCAGGCTGAGGAAAAAAAGACAAAGAATGACACGGAACTGTACTTAGACTGCTGGTCATTTATTTATATTTTTATGCACTAAATCAAACTATAACTGACCCCTCATAACAAACCCATCTAACTGATTACATCATCACATCCTGTTTATGACAGTCCAGAAATACTACAGAAGTCCATCGAACATTTAGGTTGATTGAAAGCTGATACTTGAATTCTCTCATCAAGATAAAAGATCTTAGTAGAAAAATAATCCATCCATGTCCATCGTTTCTCTCTGTTCACTGCTCTGCTCTGAGCTCACTGTAAATGCTAAGCAACACATCTCATCCATTCTCATCAACACGCCAGATAGATTTTAATTTTTTTCAGAATATTTTTATATTCAGGCTGTTTGAACCTTAAACTTATTAATTTCATAATCCTTTATGGTTGGTGAGTTCTGTAGAGTAATTTTTAAATATACGGCAACATTCATATGGTTCTATCCAGCATCAAATGAGATTACTTCACATATAATATTAGCACAGTATAAGTTTGGGTTGTCACATATTACAAGTAAAATCCCACAAATACTTCTCATAAGTGCCAAACATGAAGCCCAAAAAGTTCTGATGTAGTGTAAACTGTGTCAAAACAACAAAGGATACTTTAAAAAGAAAAATGCATTAACAGAAACAAACCCATGCTTCTACCAACGTTTACTGTTACTTTTGCTTACTTTCCAATTCTTGCTCAGTCATGAACTAAATTATCTACAGTTCTACATCAGCATTACATTAAATGTTACATTGTGTTTTCAAAAAGTTTCTCCTTTCATTCATGTTGGGTTTATGGTAAATGTTTCTACCTGCTGATGTGTTAAGTAAGTCATTCAAGCTGATGGCATGAGTGAAAAATCAAACAGTGCCATAAATCTGCCACTTTAAAAGAAATTTAGATTAGAAGTATATTGAATGTGTTCTGGTGGGAGAACTTGCTCCAGCTCTTACCATGTGCTACCCAGCCATGTTTGCAGTTATCACACTGCCTCCTCTTCAGCTTCCCAGGCTTAAAGCTGTCACAGTTACAGTTTACCAAGGTGCAGCAGATCGCCTGGAAATTATAACAAGGACGACAATTTAAAAATGGTGATATACAAAATCGGTATGTTCTGTCTAAAAACTTCATCACTGCTTTTTCACTAGCAAGGACCACGCCACAAACCTATGTGTTTAAAGATTTATTTAAGAATGCATTAGGGAGGAAGGGTAGAGGGATGAAAGGATGAGGGGATGAAGGGACGGAGGATCTTGATTTGGTTTTCTCGGAGAATGACAGAGTGCTTGGGAGGTGAAGACTCTGAGTGGGGGTATGTCTTCGGGAGGCGGTTCCTCTTTTTTATTCCCGAGCCAACAAAGGAACCCCAAAAGAGTCTGATTAAATTGAAATGAGAAAAGAATGGTTTTGTGATAAATCATTGAGGTTATACAGACGCATGAAAGACACACCTGTAATGACCAGCGAACTAAAACTTGAACCGTCTTAAAGGTGATAGCCTGAATGGATGTTGAAGAGGCGGCTCTTACGTGAAAGAAAAAGCGGGATAAGGTTTGAGAGTGATGCTGAACTTGACATAAATAGCTTGAGCCAGACTTAAGTGACTGCATTACATGATGCTGAAGTGAGGCGTGGACCTTGAGATGAAATGGTTACTGAATTTCTGATCTGAACATAATGATGGGCTCATATGGGTTGAGGATGGAAGAGATGAAATAGGTGAGAGAAAGCAAATTGATCGGTTAACTTCTCTGAAGACAGTTATAAATGTTATAACGATGAATACCTGACAGCATGGGTGGATAAAGAATTGTGTTTGAAGAAAAGGAACAGGAGAGTCAGTTGGATATTATTGAACACTGTGGAATTGGAGATTAATGAATTTCTGAATCTTAAGAAGAGAGTTGAAATTTGAAGGAAATGATGGAACATTGAGGATGTTCTGAGTTACTGGAATGTGAGCTGCTTGAACCTGGACCTGATGCCACACTGACCTGAATGAGTCTGAATAAACGAGAGTAAACTTCTTACGCCGTTCATGTCCCCAAAGTTTTGCTGCCATAATGATAAGTTCGAAATGCGAGAAAAAATGAATTCTTAGGCCATTTGAGGGTAGAGTAGAGGGTTCGGAATCGGTGTGGAGTGAAGGCGGAAGTGATGTCATCAGGGATGCTGGAGGAGGAAGCGGAAGCCTGGGATGTTTGAACTTTGGTGGTGGTGGTGCGGTTGACTGAGTTTCTGAGGCAGAACACTGAAATGAGGATATGTTTGTGTTGCTTGGCTGAGAGACTCTGGAAGTTCGCGATGATCTGAGAGGAGTGTGACACTCCGGTGGAGGTCTACGAGTCGGCATCAAAAATTACATCATCAGAGAATATAGATGAGAAAACGGACATCGAAGAACTTGCTGGGTGGCTGAAAGAGATTTGTTTCTCCTGTATAGAGCGTTGGAGGTGAAGAATTGAGACCTTGATCAGTTGATGCGCCTGCGATGGAGCGCTGAGGTGTGGAAGCGTTGGTGTTGTTTGGTTGAATGACTCCGGAAGGCGGGGGTGCCCTGGAAGAACGAGCCTGATGTCTGACGTCTCTTGGCGTTCTACGTTCACTGGACTGGAATGTTGGAGGTGAAGGACGAACCTCGGACTGATGTAGGAATGAGGTGCGAGACGGAATATGAAAGAGCACACGGCGTTTGCGACTTGGAGCTTGGCTAATTGCTGGAAGAGGAAAAATATTTGGCAGCAGGTGGAGTATTGAAGAACATCATCTGAATCTGAAGGGAAGAGCTGAAGAGTGGTGAGATGAATTTGTAGGCTTGTAATCGTAGCAAAAGTCACTGGTCTGACGTTTGACAAAACACGATAGACTGAGTTGAGTGGATGAGCGGAGTACAAATAGGCCGCTTGAAGAGTTAGAGGTGTGGTTTGGATGTGGCCCTGCTCCCAAAATTAAGTTAACACATTAACTTCCACTTTATTGGTATTTTCATTGATTTAAAATGAATCCAGAAGGCACACAAACAAAGATGTAGGAATAAAACATGACAGCGGTTCTTTCCTGCTTTTCTTATGAAATGTGAGTGTGTGTGTGTGTGTGCAACAGTAGTACATATATCACTCTTCAAAGTGATATATGTAAATGACATATGGCCAAAGAACATAAATTCTTCAGGTAATTTGGTTTCCTGTTGTGGGTTTCTCATTTCTTAGTTTTCTGAGAACGGAAGAAGACTTGTTCCAGGATCACTGTAGGACCTGCCGTCTCCGCAGCAACAAGCAGACACTAGACCCTGAACACGCAAACATACATGTGGAGCATTCTGACTTTCAACCTTTCTACCAACCTGTTTTAAGGTTAATGCTGAAATTTCAGGAAGTTATTTCAGAAAAGCTGTGCAGACAGAACTGAAACAAATGGAAATAAAAGTGATGTATGTGCATAACAACAATGAGTCAATTGTGTAGCTGGACCAATGCAAGCAACTTTTCCAGAATTGAATTCTAATAAAAATAATAATAAAATAAAACATGTTTTATTTTTTGCATTAAAAAATATTCCAGACCAGGAACAGAGATAGAATCATCATATTTGCAATCAAAGCTGCTTGTCTTAGTGGTTCATGCTGCAAACCTTGGGATGGCTGTACTCCAGCGCCTCTCTCCCTCTGCATCTATAATAGATGATCAGTTGAGTTTTAGTATACATGAGCAGAATGCTTAGCTCCTTGCTGGATCTCTCTTGCCAGGCAGAGAAGGAGTAAAGTGTGGGTGATGGGTTGCGAGCCGCCCCCTCCTCATTTAGTCAGTCACTTGGTTGTGTGATTGAAGACGGGCTTGTCTTTGTAATCTGGAAGCACATGATTTCACCTTGCACCAACCTCTCATCATTAGTGCGAATAAAACTGACCAGGGTTGAAGTTGGTGGCAGCTGCCTGGCCTTGATACACCACCAGTAACCTTGGTGGTCAGATGTCCGCTGGCGTTGCTGTTTTCACCATCACTTTCTGCGTCGGGCCTGGAAAGCAGAGGTTCCTCAGCCCAACTGCTCAGGTGTAAAAACACCTTTTCTCATCTCACAGAGCCTTAATCCCATCATCACAGAGCGGCCAGACCTAACACAGCCCAATTAGACTAATCCTGTCCCTCTGTGGCTGCACACACACCCTGCTGCTGCTCCCCCCAATGTACATCTCAATCAGGTGCTCTGCACTGCCACACACACACACACACACATGCCACACACACACACACACACACACACACACACACACACACACACACACACACACACACACACATGCACACACACACACACACACACACACACACACACACACACACACACACACACACACACACACACACACACACACACACATAAATTATAATTCAGTGTGCTTCCAGTTGTTTTGTCTTAATTAGTGATTCATTTCATGAGTTCCTGAGAGGAAGACAAAGAAGGAGAAAGAGAAGATGAAGACAGGGATGATGTATGGCAGCCAGTGCCCTGCCTCGTCTCTTTCTTTTTGCCATTGTCACAACAAAGCCGTAGCTGTTCGTATGCATCAATGAAGCCAATGACAAGAAGACTAATTGCACAAAATGATGCAGGTCCTTCAGAACTCTCAAAGCCACAGCTAACATGGTGCAGTGTTCTTTACATGATATACATCAGAACCTCCCCTCTTTCCTTCCCCGCACTCCCATTCACCTTGATCACTTTAAACATGTCTTATTAACAGAACTACCAATCACTGACATGTCTGCAGGTTGGTTAACAAACAACAATCAATGATGGCAGTAAATCTGTGATGAATGAGGGAAAAGCCGCAGCAGTGGAGAACTGGGCTAAGTATCACTGTTAGGCACAAGCAGAGTTGATAATTCCTAGTCCATGCAATATCCTAGTGTGTGTACCACCTATTTCTGTTTACAATGTGTGTGTGTGTGTGTGTGTTGTGTGTGTGTGTGTGTGTGTGTGTGTGTGTGTGTGTGTGTGTGTGTGTGTGTGTGTGTGCATGTAAACACTGAGAGGTGTTCAGACTAAAATAAGGTTTAAGACGTGGAGAAATAAAACAGCATTTCATTTTGTCAGCACTTGTTCTGTGTTTCATGCTATGTGGAGTCACGGCCTTGACCTTAATGAATGTCTTTGTCTCCATAGTTTTTGATGTGAAATAAGTTATGCAGTATTGGCCGATTTTACTGCAAAGACTTAGAATCATCATTTTATCTAAGATGTAAAAGTATCCAGACTTTTTCTGCCTTTTTGCTGCTAATCTTAAAATTTTTGGTGGTTGTGTCTTTGTTGCAGGCTAAAGACTCTACACAGGTCATGATGTATAGGACAGATGGCCGGAGAATATGGTTGATTAAAAACTAGTGTCGAAGGTGGAAAAGGCAGGGATGGTGTATTTATGACCCACCCCTGGCTGCATGTGTCTATTAAAACCACTGTAAGCAGCTTTAGAGAGCAAAGCGAGGTAAACAGAGAGCACTAGTGAACAGACAGGAACCTGCTGGCCTAATGTGGTGGAAAGCTAATCAATTAGCAGCAGCTTCACACTTTTGTCTCTGTGGGGAAACACAAGTGATGAGGCCAAAAAAAAATGATCTCAGAGCAACGGCTCAGAGGAACAGAAATACTGACACAGCCACACACATTTACTGCCAATCTATTAATAATTAAACACGCAACAGAAAAATCTAATTACATTTTAAAAATAGGTTTTGATATTTTGCACAGCTGCAGATTTTGGTATAAAACATGCAACTTAATATAAAGTTCTAGATATTTTTACATATTTCTACCATACATAAGTTATAGTTATAATTGCAATATAACTGACTGAAGGAGACGGCAACATGACAAATTACAAACACAAACCGGTTTGAGTGATGATATAAAATATTAATTTCTAACGCATGTTGAGGCTGTTATGTGTTAGAAAGTTCATCCAAGTCCTGTTAAAAAGGCTTTATCAAATATCAATTATATATTTATATTTAAATAATAATCTGTTTAAATTTTTACATTTTAGTCAGACTTAAAATGTCATTTAAATGACATACAAGTCATTATATTATGATCTTGTGGAGAAAATGTCTATTTTTTCTGCCACTGCATAAAAAATAATTATATGATAAAAAAACAACAATACTTTCAGAAACATTATTACCATCCTTTAAATGAGACATGAAACGTAACACCAGAAATTTACAATATGAAATGTAAAGTTCAGCTGAAGTCTAGTTGTATTTCGTTCTACTTTTGTCACATTTAGGATGCCGTAATAAAAACCCGCTACTTCACTGCAACTGTTTTCATTTGTATACATAAAATGTCATTCATCCTGTCTGTGATTTAAATAACAACTACATTAAAAAATGAGGAAAGAAAAGTCATCTAATACTGTGATGGTAGCCAAAAAGATAAAACAGCAAATGAAAGAGAAGAAGACAAAACCAGCTGCATGGGCAGCAGCAAGTAGTGACAGGCTGCATTTCTGCCTGTTAAGAGTCCACAGACCCTAAAGACACCGTGAAAAACTCATTATTTCAAACTCATCCTACAGTCAATCACAAGCCGACACGCACAAATCAATCTCTACATGTTCTACAACCAAAACAGACAAAACACAGCACAGGTTTACCTGAAGATCCATGAGGAAAACCCCGGCCTCTGTACAGAAACAAGTTTGAAGGAGACAAAAATGTGAGCGTGAGGATGGAGGAAGCAAGCCAAAGTTTGGATGGCTCTCTGGTGTTGGTTGCTTGCTGTTAGGAACGCGGAGGGAGTGTTTGGCTCAGAGAGAGTAAATGAGGGGAACATGTTAGTACACTGAGTCTGATAGAGTTTGGCTTCCAGCTACGCTCTGATTAATATCAGATCTCCTCTCTCCGCGCCGCCTCTTGACGATCTTGTCACATCTGGCTGACAAATCCTTACAAGCCTTTTGGTGGCAGCGTAGAGCATATGCAATGAATGGACACACACATGCGCGCGCACACACACACACACACACACACTCACACACACACACACACACACACACCACACACACACACACACACACACACACACTCACACACACACACACACACACACACACACACACACACACACACACACACACACACACACACACACACACAGTGTGCAGCTGAGTGTGTGGGTTTTGGGGGTGTTAGTCTGGGGCCAGCAGGGGCAGATCGCAGCTCAAGGAGACGCTCAAGGGGGTAAAGGCTGGAGCAAATATGCTCCCAGCCCGCCCCCCCCCCCAACCCCCCCCGCCTCTCTCAGACGAAACATCACAAAGCTAATGTAGCTAATGAAGTTCACACTGACATCGGCCACTTCGCTCATTCACACCAACAGAACCTATGTAGAAGACACAAAGCAAGGATCATCTCCATTTGAATGAACAAGGGCCGCAAGTTTGAGTCCTTTTCTAGTCTTTTATAGCCATAAAAGACAGATAACTAGAGAATGATAACTTCTGCTGTAGAATGAATCTACAGCAGAAGAGAAGATTCATTCTCAGAAAATGTGATATTAAAAATAGTAAATAAAAGATGAAAAGAGTGAGATCACAGCAGGAATTAAAGATGGGAGGCAGCAGTAGCAACATTTCACACATATATAAAGATTGTGTGAACTGGAGCAAAATTAAACTTTCACTCATCAAAGTGGAAAAGCCTTGTGACCAGAATGCATTTTGCTTTTCTTGTGTTCTTATGATTTTGGAGGTCAAAGGGATATCACAGAAATTCTGTAAAATAATAAGTATTCCTTCACTTTCATCCGCATGTTGAAAGTAATGTAAAGAAAAAAATAATATCTTTATGACATTTCTAAACAAAATGTTTTAAGAATGAAGTATATCTGGAATTTAAATTATAATATTTAAATTTTGTAATTGAAGAATTAAAAGTGTTTTGGGAGAAGTCAAAGAAAGAATATTTTATTTTAAGTGATCGTTCCAACCTTTTTTTTTTTTTCAAAAAATCTTTGTTCTAATATTCACTAATCTACATGCATATAAACAGTGTCTCATTATGACGCTGATAACTGAGAGATGTGGCATCATGTCTGCATTCAAACGTTTTAAACACATTCCAACAGGCTGCGCTCAGTGGCCAGGAGGCAACAGGAGGTCAAGTGGCTCTGCTTCCCCAACTGCAGGCCGACTGAGAGACGATCCGGAGGGTAACGACCGGACCAGGCGTGTTACACCTGGGTCTATCTGATATGTATCTCCTCTATCTTATAGAAAAGATTCCTTTTAACAGTATGTCTGTAAACACCAACCTGAACTGGTGCTAACCAGGAAACATTGCCATTTTCCCCTTCTAAAGAAATACATAACTACATAATCATGTATTACACATTTAGTGAATGAATGGAAAATATAAAGTGAGAGATTAGATTAAATTTAGTCAGAGATAAAAAAAAGAAATTATTGTCCTGCTTCTTTCTGTCATCTTTGGTTATTTAATAGTATTTTCAACCAAAAGTCGGCAAGCTGAAGCCAATCTGTACATAACTACTCATCTTATTTTTTATGTCTCTTACTGGTATCTACAATTTTACAAAAATAAGACCATCTACCACAGAAAGAATTGAACATTTTTAAAGACATTAAAAATAAAGTCCTCAAAGTGAGCTGCATCAATTAGATACATCCCTCTTTTTATTCTTTTCTAGTTAGAGAAGTCCCAATGAAGCTGCTCATTTTAAGGACGCATTTGATATTTGATAAGTTGGCATAAGAACAAGTTTTTAATAAATAAGATTAAAAACTGAGTTCCAACACTGATGTCAGTAGAATTCCTCCCCAGGATCGTTGACAGATATAAAATCATCTGATACAAAATGTCCAGATTTTTCCTGAAACCTGTCCAGACGACACCATTCCAGTTTTAATCTGAAGCAAATCCTGATCATGTGTGCCAGAACTGACAGAAAGTGGAAATGAAAAGCAGTTTGTCTCTTACCTCGGCCATTGTCATTTAGTGGGATGTTTCCAAGGATACGGAGGAGTTTGCCATTCTCTGAGAGTTCCACAAAACAACTACCTCCAACTCTCCTGTCCGCACAAGTACGAAAGCAAAAGAGCTATCACTCCCAGCAGCGTCTCCTTCAGCAACAGACACACACGCTCCCTTCTTCTCTCAAAAGAACATACACACCCTCACACACACACACATACACACACACATACACAGCCACATGCGCTTGGCCAAAAGAAAAAAAACTCACTGCTTTATTCTGGAAGCACAGATGCACATGTGCCGTCTCTGCGTTTTGCCCCTAATGTTGCAGTGGACTCCCACCAAACTACTCGAGATGTTTTGCGTGTGTGTGTGTGTGTGTGTGTGTGTGTGTGTGTGTGTGTGTGGTGTGTGTGAGTGTATGTTGAAACTGGGCACAGGGGATTGGAATGAGATCCTCCCACTCAGCATTCTCACCTCAGGAGCTGCCTGCTCCCTCCCTAGCCTACACAGAATACACACACAACTGTACACGCACAGAGGTGTGTGTGTCCTTTCACGCGCGCAGACTCAGACATGTCTACCCCCTCCGAGTCACAGGGCAGTTCCCTCACAGCTGGCTGGAAGAGGGCATGACACTCATCTTTCACAGAGATTTGATCAAAAGGAATCACAAAGGCTAGAGGCTCTCCTAATGCAGCAAGGGGAGACCCCCCCCCTCCCCCCTCCCCCCTCTCTCTGAGTAATGCCCTAAATCAACGCTGCCCCTCTCGATGCACACAGCCCAGTGTGTGTGCCTGCGTTCACCTTAACACAGCTCTGTGAAGAGCCTCCGTAACAAGTTATGCCTTGTGCCGTCAGGAATGTGTAGGTGTCTGTGCTGAGCATTTTTAAGCAAGAGGGGGACTTTACACATTACACACACTCCATCTCTTATCTTTAAGAAAATGTGTACTCCAGCTCGGGAGCCCAGTCTGCTTCTGGAACTGGGAAGATGTTGTTATATCATGTATTACCAAACGATTTCAGCAACTGTTAGTGAATCAAAGAAAAAGTTTAACAATAAAAACCAACAGACAAAAAACAACTGATAAAAAATCTTAATACATTTTCATATATAAAAAACTACAGTATCCATGGTAACAATTTGATTTTCTATTTGGTGGGCTATAGTGAATGATTGTGGAACATGTTACAGAGCACATTCATAAATGATGACATTCTAGCTGCATGTTTGTCACATAACAAAACTATAATAAATACTATTATTATCTGAATTAATATCTAATTAATATATAATTCAATACTGAATCATTATTCCCCCTAAAATAAAAAAGTGAGCAATTAAAGGTGGAGCGTGACTATGGGTCTGGATGACAGGGTTGTGGTGAGGAGGATGGATCTTAGTTTACCTGAGCAGCAGGAAGTTTTATTGGACATGAACATGTTGAGTGAAACTGAGAACTTTGAACTGAATCAAACGATTTTTATATCACAAACCAGAATGACTGCAGCTCGTCCTGACACCAACAAACAGCAGTCCATATGGGGGTGAATGACAAAGGTATACACCCTTCTTAGTGCAAACATTGGGGGCGTTTACTCGTTTATGTTATCTATGCAGGTTCTATCTTCTCTATTCTCCTACAGACCGATGGGCCTTGTGGAGGCCAGAGCCTGGTCCTAATATTGTAGACCCATTGATAAATTTAAGTTTTTCACACAGTTCAAGAACTTGACTTTAATGGCTTAATATAAACTGCAAAGTTCACGGTCAACCATAAACATTAAAGGATTAACACAGTTTCTTTTTGGTCCACTTTTGTTTTTACCAAATGCTCTGCAGTGACCAGCACAGGAAACTGCACCTTAATGCAGACATGTAGTCAGCTGAGCTTAAACAGGAACACCAACCCAAACTAACCAATGTTTTATCATAAAGAAAATCTGGAAAGTCAGTTTCTGCTTCCTGATTAGAACCTTAAGGAAGGAGTAAAATATGCTTCCTGAAAAGATTCCAATGTTAAAGATAATAAGTTCATCTCCTGTAACTTCTTTCTCTCTTATTGATGGGTTTCCAGGCCAGTTTTCTCATCCTTTCTACCTTTTTTCCCCCTGAGCAGCAGAGGGAAACCGCAGCTGATTTCAACTATTAGAGGCAACTACTAATCCACAAATTACGCAGCGAGTTTGGACAAGTATGTCTGATGTGCTCTACTTGTGGAGGCAAAAAAGAAGGGAGTGGGGCCTGGGGGATTCCACCAGAGCTGAAAATCTTAGAAAAATATTTTTGAAAAAAAAAAGAGAAGCAATTATTTTAAAGGACTTTTCCTGATTTAGAATAAACACACCCAATTTACAGGGGGCTATTTGCTTTGAAAAGTCTAATATCTTTCTTTGCCAACTGGGGGAGGTTTAGTGCCTTGCTCAGAGGTACATAAATCAGCTGAAGTGCTGTGAGGTAGAAAAGAGACTTACTTATCCACTTTCTCCACCCACCTTCTTCCTCAGAGCAAAACTCTCCAATCAGAAGCCTGCTTTTCCCACCTCAAGGGTAGCTACACCCCCTGAATTCACATTCAAAAATTTGCCAAGTAGGCTTGCTACCAGATAAAAATGCAGCTAATGGCCCTTAAAGTCTGACATTAAAACTGCATTACTTTCCACAGGAGATCAAAGCCGTTCTTATTTGTGAAAAGCCCTAAATGTTATGAGGTTACATATGAGGATAAGAGATATCCCGTCAAGGCGTGTATCTTAAGTTTGGAAAGCCCTTCACTCCCTGCGGTTGTTCATGCAAGCGGATCTACTTACTGGCCTTGTATTTATTCCATACCTAGGGGATGAATACCAAACACAGCCCCAGACCTGGCCTGGATTAGGTCTGTGCTGCTTGTCAGATTGCTGCTCTCTGGGAGGGAGAACCACAGACGTATTTGTGCCTTGGGGGCTGAGGGTGAAAGCTACAACTAAAACCACAGCAAATCAACTCCATGTGCAGCAGAACAGGTCACGCTGCCTACTTACATATCTATCATTAGCCTTCCTGAAGGGCACAGGAGAAGTGGACGAAGTACTTGTAGAGATGAACAGAAAGCAATACACACACACACACACACTCACACACACGTGCACACGCACATCTTTACACTTTGTTTTGGGGATGAAGCCAAGATTCACAAGATTAGGCTTCCTGACCTTTATTTTGCAGATCTGTCGTAACTTTATGATATTTTAATTAACTGGTTTACCTTCAAACTGCTACAACAATCACGGAAAAGAGAGAATTAAACTGCACTTCTTGGAATTTTCCCATATTTCCAAAGATAGAGAAAAGCAGGGAATGTTTGCAAAATACGTTACGGTTTACAAATGATGAGGACAAATGTGCATTTAGTTACATTTTATTTTTGTATTTATAATATTAAAAGAAAAAATTACTAGGCAAGTGCCTAATTCTGGGGTTATTATTTATGGTGTGTCTCTATTATTTAGTTATTTGAATGTTTTTGTCACAACTAAAAAATGTAATAAATTTGAAATGTGCTCTGGTAAAAAATGAATTTAAATTATTATTATTTAAATTTTGATTTAGTTTTATTTTATTTCACCGATCTTCATTCCCACCCTCATCTATGGTCAAGGGCGAAAGAACAAGATCACGGATACAAGCGTCGAAATGGGTTTACCTCCGCAGGGTGGCTGGGCTCTCCCTTAGAGATAGGGTGAGAAGTTCGGTCATCCGGGAGGGACTCAAAGTAGAGCCGCTGCTCCTCCACGTCGAGAGGAGCCAGTTGAGGCTCGGGCATCTGGTCAGGATGCCTCCTGGACGCCTCCCTGGTGAGGAGTTCAGGTCCCACCGGGAGGAGGGGGAGACCCAGGACACGCTGGAGGGACTATGTCTCTCGGCTGGCCTGGGAACGCCTTGGGGTTCCTGGAGGAGCTGGAAGAAGTGGCTGGGGAGGGAAGTCTGGGCCTCCCTACTGAAGCTGCTGCCCCCGCGACCCGACCCGGATAAGCAGCAGAACTTAGATTTTTTTAAGGTCTGTCAAGGTGTACAGAAGAAACAGGGACTCCTAGAGACAAAATTTGGATGTTTTTCATCATCCATTTTCATCATTCAAATTTGGATGGTAAAAATCTGTCAAATTTGCAGTTTGACCCACATGAAGACAACCACAACTACTGGGAGGGAGGAGAGAGAGATGTTAGTGTAGTGCCAAGAACAGTGATGAAAATGTTTGAAGAAACTACATGGTGCTGACTCACTGACCAATGAGTGGAAGCAGCTTGGAAGGAGGGAATCCAGTAGAACTGGATATAAGATGTAGTCAATGTTCCTGGATGGAATGTGGGCCAGAAATTATTCAGGTTGGAAAACTGACATTAAGGTCATAAGAGTATTGAGAGAAGGTTTCCTTACCAGCTAAATGACGACTCCAGAAACCAGATCAGAAATTCAGCAGGTCTGAAAAGACGTAGAAGATAGGGAACATGAAACTTCAAAACATGAATCAACCATTAGGCTTGATTCAACAGGGAAAGGCTGACTATTACTGGCCGTCATGTAGCTCCTAAAATACTCAGAAGGAGATGAAAAGATTGTTTTCAGGTATGACTGCAGCCCAGAGCCAAGGCCACACGCCCAGGTAGAAACCTGCCACTGGAACACAGAAGGAAACAGGCACACCAAGTGCACTCACAAGCCAAAAGCATCAATTCATTCATTTTGAAAACTAACTAAATTAAAGTTTTTCCTAATTTGTTTTAGGCCACATAAAAGAAAAGGGGCTTGTGTTTTATTTTCATATTTTGAAATCTAAAGAATCCAGGGACCACTTTCTTTTTTTGGTTTGCCATCTTGGGATTCTAATCAGAAATTTCAATAACCAGAGTATACATTGACCGGCTGTGCATGTTGGCTGTTTGTGTTAGGTGTTGGAGTGCCTTTCCTCACTTTAACTGATGTTAAGCAGAGGGAAAAGGGTCAGTGATTACCTCACCATTCTCTGTAAACTATCTTTACCAGGCTCAGGCCAACACAGCAAATGGCTTGAAATTCCCCTGGCATTCCATGCGGTTTTTCATTGGAGACCCTCTCCCTCTGCTCCTATAAATCACAAAGAACAGAGACGTTGTACACCAAGAGGCAACCATTAGGTTTTAACCTATGAAAAATGTTGGGGATGGTTTTAGAAAAGCCAGAACATAATGAGACTCATCTCTTTAATTCTTGTAAATAATATGTGATGTATAAGATGCAGATGATGTATGTTTGTGAAATTGTAATGGAAAACCTTGTTACAAGAAAAAGTGAGTCCACTTCCACCATGCAGCGTGAGGGGAGGTCAGAGGTGTGTGTGTGTGGGTGGTGCAGTGCTTTCACACAGATTGGTTTTCAACAAATCCAGCACTAGTGAAAGCAGTGCTAGCCTTTGAGTGCACTTCACATGTTAGCAGACCACACGATGCTCACACTTCATCATAGTATGTTCTTTGCTTAACTGAGTAAAATGAACAGTGTATACATTAAGGAAACACAAATGGTTCTAAAAGTGGCTGAACCAAGCTCTGGAAACTCCTAGTAAGTAACATTTTGCTGCCAAATGATATGATCAATGTATAACAGCATTCCACCACATACAGCTGGAATGAATATGAATAACTTAACAGGGAAGTAGGGAGAGGTTTGAGTTTCAGGCCTTGCTTAAGATGCTGTAGTTTAGCAGGTGTTCAGAGGCCAATGGTTTGATGGTGTCTGTTCTGTTTCCAGGATGCGCCTCCTCACCCCTCAAATACATAAGATTTAAAATAACAAAAGAAAATAAGAATTCTTTGGTAACACTTAAAATTCAACATATTTTTTTAGAGCACTAGTAAATAAATTAGCACAGTGCTTAAGCTCTTAGATAAAGCACTGTTAGAACCCAGAGTATAAATGTTGGAGGTAAACTTTGCCACTCTGCATAACAAAAGGCCCTGGGGATCATGTCTTATCTGCCAGGAATTTTTAAATACAGTCAAATTTGACATTCTTTAAACTCTTTAAAGCTTTTAAGACACAATCAGTATGAAAATGTTTCATGTTTGGACTTCCAGTTGATCAGATGAGTTTGAGGGACGAATCTTGGTAATTCAGTCAAAGTTTGTGTGTAACCACATGTGGGAGCTAAAAAATGATTGAAGCTATTGTCAGACATAAACCTTGATATATCCTAAAGCTTCTTTGGAATCAGTTTGTGATAGAATATTGTAATATCCACTGATTCGGTGACTCTGTTTCAGGCCTGTCTACACTGGCCTCACAGAGGTCTTGTGGAGTACAAGGGGCACTTCTGAAGACCTTCTTTGAATCTGCAGTAGCATCAGCTACCATCTGCTACCAGACTCACAGGTGTCCTGTACAGGTGGTGGAGGCAGACGAATTATGGCCAAAATAACATCACTCCTTTACAATGTCTCAGCCCCCATGCATGAAGCTGTTGCTCAAGAGGAGAGCTTCTTCAGGGACAGACTGCTGCACCCTGGGTGCCCTAAGCAGCATTACTGCAAATCCTTCCTCCAATGAGTAAATTTGCAGCAGTGACCTGGGCCTGGTCACTGCTGGTGTTGGTCATCAGAGCAGATGGCACAAAATTACAGCCTCACTTCTGTCAACCTGCCCCAGGGCTGCTGTAGCTACAATCCAGTAGCCTGCCACCATCAGCATGTGAATGTGCCCTTTGAAATTTCAATTGGGGATACAAAGGGATTATAAATAAAATGTATTATTATTATTATTATTATTATTATTAGGCAGCAGCACAAGATAGAGACCCAGTGAGAAAGCAAGAGGGGAGAGAATCATCTCCCAACTTTCTCTGACTGCTCAGCTCTCACTTTTCATTGGCTCTACTGAGTGAAGTCAGAACGGCAGAACTTTGTTTTGATTATCATGGCAGACTTGTGTCAATCATGTGTGAGGATATGGTATCATACCTTTATGTGAAAACCGAGAGGGGGACAGACACAGCAGCTGTACTTATCTTGCGATTTCAATTGGTTGCCTGAACATGACATCCGTCACACTCTTCCTGAGCGCTGCAGTAAGACTGCGGGAAGGTTAAGTAGTTAAATACTGTATAGTCAAAACTCTGTCAAAAAAATCAGAAATTAAGCAAGTATTGTTGCTTCATCTTCTACTCCTCTAGAAATCTCAGACACACCACCTGAACCTGGGAATCTCCATCTTTCACCTCCTGTGGATTATACAGGTAGGCTTTGTATTCATGTCTTTATTACTTAGTACAATTTTTAAATAAATAAATAAATAACTACTGTACTTTTGTGGGCCATGCGCATTGTACACATGCGGTCTGTATTTGTGTGGTTAAGATTTATGCTGGTTTTGTGTGACACACGCGATACACATGGGAGACGTGGCTGCACTCCTGGATCAGCTGCAGGCAGAGCTTTGTGCGGATCCTCCATTAAAATCCTGAATGAGTCTCTTCAGTAAACGGACAGTGGTGAGGAGTAGAGTGTGTCACAGAAGCTCAAAGATTATAACTGATACCTGTAAACTAAACAGTATCTGACTGAAGATTAAATATATTATAAGAAACTATTATTGTGTCTGTTTGCAGTGTCTTGTTCACTTGCTTTTATTAAAATATACAAAAGTACAAACAACTGCTTTCATAGAACAAATATATAAATTTAAGGAAGTAAAAGGCTTCTCATATAGGGAACATTGGATGCAAAAGGTTTTATCATGTAAAACATTCACATTTGCTAAGCTATGTTAATATATAGGGCTGCAGATGACAATAAATTAAAAAGTTGCTTGGGAGCCAGAAGAAGCAGCTCTTCTTTGGGAGCTGACTGTTAGTAATCGAGTGTGCGTTGATAAAGATCTACTATATCTCTGATCCATTATGGTAAATGGATCCGACGAAAATGGTGGGCTCCTGGAAGAAAAACTGATCAAGTTAAGAAACAAGATGAATTCGTTGACAAATAAAACTGATGCTGACATTGTGCAATTATGTTCCTAAAGAATGTTTGGAATATAGATGCTATAAATGTCAGGATCTGTGTTTCTGTGGGTTTATTTTTGAGTTTTCTGTGTAGTCCTGTTCCCTGTGAGTCCTGTCGCTGCGTTTCCACGTAGATTGTCTCCCAGGTGTGTCTTGTTCCCTTGATTAGCCCATGTGTATTTAGTCTCCTGTGTTGTCTGTATTCCTCGTCGGGTCCTTGTCGTACGTATGTCTAAGTTTGTCTGTCAGCACAGTAGAACTGCTAAGTCCTGTGTCGGCTTTAGCTCATCGTGTCAGTCTTGGTTTGTTTGTCAGTTGCTACCGGTGCTGAGCCTCTATGTTTTCCGCTCTGTCTTGCTGCCTGCCTCCATTGGACTGTCGAGCTAATTATTAAATTCACATTCATCACTTACCTGGGTCTCAGCGTCATATCCTCACCTCAACCACACCGATTTGTGACAATAAAGGTGGAAGTGGAAACTAAAAAGACTAAGACATTTTTTACATGGTGTAACAGGAACTTTCTACAACAGGAAATGGTTTCTTACACCTCACCCCAATTCATAACAGAGTTTCTATTAGCAGTAATAATGAATTTTATTCTCAGATTGCTAAGTAATAATAGAGAATGCTAACCTGAAACCCATCTTACACTCACATAAGCAAAAAACAGCATTTGTATTGAACCGGGGTTCAAAATAAATGGCTTGGCTATTAATAGCACTTCTGATCCAAAATGTCATATGAGCTAAATGCTCCATTGCCACCTCTTATGTTTTTGTACCCTGTTCTCACCCATCGCCGCCTGTAGCGACAAAGCGCTTGGCTAATAAGTGAAGCTGCCCCCCTTCCTCGCATACTTTATCCATCCACTTCTCCATCCTCTCCCAGGAGTCTAGTATTGATCAGGCATGTTCACATTAGAGGGAGGGGAGATGCTTTTATGATAATCCACCCACCCTACCAGCCACTCATAATGGCTGCATTAGACGCTCAGCCCATACACACCCGACACCTGGCCAGCTCTCTCTTCAGTCCTACTTTTTGCATTACAACACTGTTTAATGGGCTTTTTAAGGGGGTAGGGCCAGTGGAGGGGGGGTGATCCAAGAGTTTCCAGTAGACAAGGATCCAGCAAGGAGCCACAGTGGAGGTCTAGCACGATAGTGATAGATGGCACTATGTTCAAGTGGAGGGTGGAGGAAGCTGGAAGTGGGGGGCCATTATCTGTTACTGTATGCCCACTATGTCTAGCCAGGACACTCAGCTGGATGTCTGATTGCTAACAGACTGGGAAGTGGAGCTTAGCACGAATGTGTTCTTACCAGACCCAGACAAGGAGTCAATAGTTTTCTCTGCTACTAGATTTCAGTCAAAACAGTGGAGATTTGCAAACAAACGAGCTAAGGGTCATTTTGAACATTTATGTATTTTACAAAGCGTGGTATTTTGACTGAAAAGTGAAAAACCTAAACACTACAATAGGAAATGCTCCATCCCTTTTCACTAAACACAGGAGGGTGAGGCAAGGCTCACCAAAAAGAAGGGGGGAAGAAAAGAGACAAAAAGCCACCTGGACACCATCAGTCTCACCAAAGGTAAACATCTTCGACATTCCTCTTAGAACGCTGAACTACAAAGGTCAAAGGTTGCAATGACAAACGAGTGACCCAGAGGTCCAGAGAGGCCAAGAGAAAGCCTCTGGAACCTCTCAGCAGGGCAGAGACAAATTCTCCAGTGCAGGAACCATGAATAAAAAGATAACAAACTACAAGTTCTTGTAGCAGATTTGCAAGATGGAACCTGTGTGTAAGAAACCAGACTCAAACAAAGCTAAAAGGTGTTGAAAAATAATAAGAAAAAAAGAATTTAATAATGCCAAAATTAGTTAAAACATCAAATATCAATGCAAATAAATGACAAATAACACATTTGGGAAAACTACTGAAAAGTAACTGAACACAAACTAAACTGACTTACAAAGAGCAAAAGGCTGCTTAAACAGGCTGGAATAATCTAAACTTGTCACACCAGGAAGGCATAACATAGCAAAGGAACAAAAAAATAAATAAAATCAGCATCCATCCTCATGCATGCTTATCCCATTGGTGATCAGTGGAGATACTGCCAAGTAACACAGAGATGGACAGGACAAAACACACACACACACACACACCTAAGTAGATTTTAGAGAGACCAATTTACCTGACAGTAATGTTTGTGGACTGTGGGAGGAAGCTGGAGTATCCAGAGAGAACCCATGTATGCACAGGGAGAACATGCAAACTCTGTACAGAAAGATACCAGGTCAGGAATTGAACCCTGGACCATCTTGCTACAAGGCAACAGAGCTACCAACTGCACCACCGTGCAGGACCACATATGAAACACATAAAGCAAAACTAACTTTAACTTGGCATAAATGATAAATTAATATTAAAGTTAACAAAACTTGAACAAATGAAGTTCCCTCTCACAGTCTTTTGGAAAGATGTTCCAGGCTTTCTCCTCCAGCTTCTGCTTTTGGAGAACCTCAAAACTAAAATAACATGTGAAAGTAAAACATTCAGACAAATATCAACCACCCAGTAGAAAACACATATCTAAATAAAACAACTTAACTTACCCATAGTGTAATCTGTAACTAATAATGATTTACATTTAGAAAAAGAAACAACACTAAAATTATTTCAATCTGGAAAGACTCAGACGATAAAAAGGAGCCAGGAAAAGATTTATTGACAAAATGAATAACAGTTCTTTGGCACTCGGGCCCCGGCTGAAGATTTGAGCTGTGAATTGCAGTGAACTCGGATGAGCACCACCGATGCTGATTAGGGATGGTCTACCCCCGGGGCCCAACACTGGTGGTGGAGGTCAGAAAAAGATGACATCCTGGAGAGCCGGAGGATGCAGGTGGAGAAGGGGAGGAGGTGGGTTGAGCACAGCTGGAAAGCGACTGACGGTGTGGAAGTGGATCCTTCCAATCATCAGTCAAGCAGGAGCTTGACTGATGATTGGACAAGGTGGGTCGAGGTCCGGCGCTGAGGTTGGAGACGTTGAGCATGACACAGTGATTGGATGGAGCAGGTGAGACAAAAGTCTTCCAGCTTGAATTTGTGCCTATGCCTCATGTGGTGGTGGTAGAATCATCCACCACAGTGCATAACCAATATGAATTCAAATCAGAATGAATCAGACAATCATAAAGAGCAAAGTATACCAGACTGGTCACAACTTTCTTTTAGTCACCACATATCAGAAATGATCTCTCAAGTACCGTATTTTCCGCACTATAAGGCGCACCAAAAACCTTAAATTTCCTCAAAAGCCGACAGTGCGCCTTATAACCCGGTGCGCCTAATATATGGACCAATATTGAGCCACAACAGGTCTAACAACTACGGTAAGCAGCTGCCCACTTCATTTTCCCCGTAGAAGAAGCGCGCAGTGCATGCTGGGATGTTGTGAAAAAACTTGTTTGTTAATAAAGTTTGACTGACCGATCTAACCATAGACATGTCTATGTATCTACCTACCCACCTAATAATCAGGTCGTCTGCAGGTCATTTAGCATCACGTTCTCCACCAACATGCTGTGCGCGAACGGAGACGGTGACCATCGTCCGGCCCAGACGCCCCATTCCAGTCGGAAGCCTCTCCTCTCCTCGTGACTGGAATCGGACTGTTTTGTTGACATTCTTTATGCCAACAAAGTAGCTTTAGACATTTATCTGGAGCTTCGGCTAGAGTTACCAAGGGACCAGCAGCTATACATTTAAAGCCGTGGGGGTCGGTGGAAGAGAGACAGAGGCTGCGGCGGCAGCGTGTCGGTTGGTCTGTGCTAACCAGAAAGCAGTTGGGCACAATATGGTACACCAAAACCGTGAGTGAAACAATAACTGGTGCAGATGCTATATATAGTACTGGGAACCAATTTTTTATTATTAGACATCCATATTTGTAGTGAACGGAACAAATCATGTCCCGTTCAATATCGGACGGGCGGCAACATAACTGTGGCGTCTATTCTATGCGCCTTATAATGCGGTGCGCCTTATATATGAAAAATGTTTTAAAATAGGCCATTCATTGAAGGTGCGCCTTATAGTGTGGAAAATACGGTAATCAATTACCTCAAGATATGGTGTCCAGCAGCAGTCAAGAAACAGATAAACGTCTAGTATTTTACTTTTCTGGAATTATAAATTTGAAACATTCATTCATCTTTATCATTAATACCAATATTAACACATCTTGAGTGCTGGTAGTCTGCTGCCTGTTTGTGGCATGGCATGTGTTTACAACATAGTAGAAACTGAATGTTGTTTCTGTCATAGCATCAGCAGAGCTTTAGCAGTCTTTTACTGCATTTTAATAGTAATATTCAGACATTATGGTGTCTCACATTCAGCACTTGAGCTGGAATAAAAGATTGAAATCCTGCTAAGAGTCCTCAGCATGCTGAACGTTGAGTTTGTTTTAAATTGTACCATGTCTTCTTTCTGCAGTAATCACAGTTCCTTTTGCTGTTTTTATTTTTTTATTTTTTTATACAAATCTTGATGAGCACTTGTTCTGGTGGCATTTCAATTCAGGACTTTAGTGATAAACTTAATGTCTGTGCACAGAATAGAAAAAAAGATAAGACTTGCTATTTCTAATTTTTGGTTTTGACTTGATTTTGAACCCTCCAGTGCTGCAGGTCTGGTGGGGGGTGGGATCCTGCCAACAGGTTCATAAAGATGCCTTTGCTGCTGTGACACATTATGGTCTCCCTTGGGCTTTTGGGCTCCACAAGAACTTAAAGCAGAGGTAAGAAGCACAGAAAGACGGGAGAGTCTGAGAGGATGATAAGAAAAGTGGGTCTGTGCGTGTCTTCACAGTGTTTAGTTGTGATTAGTTATAGCAGCATCTCTGTGGTGGCTGTGTATCCATGTGCCACTCAGGGCATAGTGGTGTGTTCCTTTTGCTATCCTCATGACCTCGGACCTAAACACACCAATTAACCACAGCTAGACTCTACACTTTTCTTGAAACTTTGCTCCAAACAAACTGTGTCTGAACCCCCTGGCAATGTTCATCTTTGATCTGTTGCTACGAGATCCACCAAATGATTTTAGCTGTGAGTAACAAACTAAATAAGCCAACATCCATCCATTTTCTCTATACCCTTGTCCCATCTCCAGCTAACGTTCCAGGCGAGAGGCGGGGTCACCCTGGACAGGTCACCAGTCTGTCGCAGGGCAACACAGAGACACACAGGACAAACAACCATGCACACACACACACTCACACCTAGGGACAATTTGGAGAGGCCAATCAACCTGACAGTCATGTTTTTGGACTGTAGGAGGAAACCAGAGTACCTGGAGAAAACCCACACATGCACAGGGAGAACATGCAAACTCCATGCAGAAAGACCAGGACCAGGAATTAAACCCAGAACCTTCTTGCTGCAAGGCAACAGCTCTACCAACCGTGCCACTCTGCAGCCATAAACCAGCATGCTAAAAAGAATTTCAGTATTCTTGAATAAAACATACACAAATGTATAGCCTTTTATGATATGAAATTGGTGCCTATGCAGTATGTTAACTCACTGACTTTGAAGCTAACGTTATTTCACGTTCAGAACATAATGAATGAACCTTATATGGATAATATATCTAAATATAATAGGTAATTAACAGTGTTGTATAAAGTACTGAAATCTCAGAGTCTAGTAAAAGTTTAGGTTCCTCTCCAAGATATGACTTTGGTAAAAGTCCAAGTCACTGACTGAAATGTTACTTGATTTAAAGTCTTAAAGTATCTGAATTTTCTTGTACTTAAGTATGGAAAGTACTGTAAAAATGTATGTACTCAAGTAATGTAATGAAAAGTATAAGTAAAAAGTAAAACAAGGCAAATGCAGTTTGAATGACATTTTTTATATTTTGGTAAACTTGTCAAATACAGTTAAAATAATGTACACAAGGAAGTGCAGGCAAAATTAAACCTGCTAATAGATAAACCTGCAGCATCATTAGGTGCTTTACCTACAAGGTTAATAACTTAACCTGCTTTACAACTGAACCAACTTCTTAGTTTCCCCTCCAGGACAGAAAATACAAAGTTTTTGTAAGCCTTAAGTTTTCCCTTCAAGTAAGGTCAGTGCTGAAAATGAGAAAAATAGTACAGAAAATGTGGCCAACATGAAGAAAAAAAGCCGTTACAATTAATTACTCTACTTCAAAAACTATTGGTGCAACAACTGGTCACTATGTGGCATTAGGGACATGTGGCTGCTGCTCATCACCAGAGTTGCTTTGTGTTTAATGGGAGAAGCGAAACAGATGTTTCCATAGACATAATATAAGGGTAGACCATCATGCTCCGCTCTCGCCTATTGTCGCTGACGAGATTTAGGGCGGCCATCTTGGAGCGGTAGACCACTAAACTCAGCATTATGTGTTTAGCAGCAAAATGACATATCAGCGCATTTAATCGATCATAACACACTTTTTTGTTACTGGGAACTATATTCAAACATCTATCAAAGCTACATTTATAAACAATTGTATTATTTAAGTATGTTTTTAATGCATAGTTCAGCATATTTAAATACACAGTAAAAATACCAGGGTTGAATTAACACCCAAAAGTGTCTAAATGTGTCCAAGTCAGCTGGTGTTAAAGTAACACTTTTGAAAGTTTTAAAAGATTGACACCCATTTTTTTGTTAAATTAACGTTGGTCTATAATACTGAACTGGGTTTGAGAAAAGTTAAAACTTTCCATTTCTGTGTATTGTTTTGAATATTTTCCACTGGATTTGATTGATATTGACACCTTGTGGGTCAATTTACTTTTTTAACACCAGATTGTGTTTAGTGATCAACACTACACTGGTGTTACCTTTAATATATTTTAACACTAACACCATTGTAAATGTTAATGTGACACTCTGAATTGTTGAATTTAACACCAGCTGACTTGGACACATATAGACACTTTTGGGTGTTAATTCAACACCGGCATTTTTACTGTGTATGCTTAGTGGTTATCAATAGAATAGGAATGGAATATTCTGATATCGATGTATTATGAGCATATTACAAAGCACACAGCCGTGAATAATTTATTGTGAACGGCGGTGCGTATACTTTATTATAATAATACATATTTATATAACTATACAAACACAAATAATAATGATTAATACTGAATAATATATATATATAATATATATATATATATATATATATATATATATATATATATATATATATATATATATATATATATATATATATATATATATATATATACAGTATATATATACAGGTGCTGGTCATAAAATTAGAATGTAATGAAAAAGTAGATTTATTTCAGTAATTCCATTTAAAAAGTGAAACTTGTATATTATATTCATACATTACATACAAACTCATATATTTCAAATGTTTATTTTATTTAATTTTGATGATTAGAAATGACAACAAATGAAAATCTCAAATTCAGCATATCAGAAAATTAGAATATTACTGAAGACCAATAAAAACAAAGGATTTATAGAAATGTTGGCCAACTGAAAAGTATGAACATGAAAAGTATGAGCATGTACAGCACTCAGTATTTAGTTGGGGCTCCTTTGGCCTGTATTACTGCAGCAATGCGGCGTGGCATGGAGTCAATCAGTCTGTGGCACTGCTCAGGTGTTATGATAGCCCAGGTTGCTCTAATAGTGGCTTTTAGCTCTTCTGAATTGTTGGGTCTGATGTATTGCATCTTCTTCTTCACAATACCCCATAGATTTTCTATGGGGTTAAGGTCAGGAGAGTTTGCTGGCCAATTAAGAACAGGGATACCATGGTCCTTAACCAGGTACTGGTAGCTTTGCACTGTGTGCAGGTGCCAAGTCCTGTTGGAAAATGAAATCTGCATCTCCAAAAAGTTGGTCAGCAGCAGGAAGCATGAAGTGCTCTAAAACTTCCTGGTATGTGTCTGCGTTGACCCTGGACCTCAGAAAACACAATGGACCAACACCAGCAGATGACATGGCAACCAAACCATCACTGACTGTGGAAACTTTACACTGGACTTCAAGCAACGTGGATGAAGTGCCTCTCTTCTTTTCCTCCAGACTCTGGGAGCTTGATTTCCAAAGGAAATGCAAAATTTACTTTCATCAGACAACATGACTTTGGACCACTCACCAGCAGTCCAGTCCTGTTTCTCTTTAGCCCAGGCAAGACGCTTCTGACGCTGTCTGTGGTTCAAGAGTGGCTTGACACAAGGAATGCGACAGCAGAAACCCATGTCTTTCATACGTCTGTGTGTGGTGGTTCTTGAAGCTCTCACTCCAGCTGCAGTCCACTCTTTGTGAATCTCCCCCACATTTTTGAATGGGTTTTGTTTCACAATCCTCTCCAGGGTGCGGTTATCTCTCTTGCTTGTACACTTTTTTTGACCACATCTTTTCCTTCCCTTCGCCTCTCTATTAATGTGCTTGAACACAGAGCTCTGTGAACAGCCAGCCTCTTTAGCGATGACTTTTGTGTCTTGCCCTCCTTGTGCAAGGTGTCGATGGTCGTCTTTTGGACAACTGTCAAGTCAGCAGTCTTCCCCATGATTGTGTAGCCTATAGAACTAGACGGAAAGACCATTTAAATGCCTTTGCAGGTGGTTTGAGTTAATTAGCTGATTAGAGTGTGGTACCAGGTGCCATCAATTTTGAACCTTTTCACAAGATTCTAATTTTCTGATATGCTGAATTTGAGATTTTCATTTGTTGTCATTTGTAATCATCAAAATTAAACGAAATAAAAAATTTGAAATATATGAGTTTGTATGTAATATATGAATATAATATACAAGTTTATATATATATATATATATATATATATATATATATATATATATATATATATATACAAAAAAAAAATTCCCTTCTCACCCTCTGTGGGTGGTCTCTCTCTTTCATCCTCTGAACTCGGGTCCTCTACCAGAGGCCTGGGAGCTTGAGGGTTCTGCGCAGTATCTTGGCTGTGCCTAGTACTGCACATTTCTGGACTGAGATGTCTGATGTTGTTCCTGGGATCTGTTTTAGCCACTGCTCCAGTTTGGGGGTGACTGCCCCGAGGGCCCCGATGACCAACAGGCACCACTGTGGTCTTCACCTTCCAGGTCTTTTCCAGTTCCTCCCTGAGGCCCTGGTATTTCTCCAGTTTCTCATGCTCCTTTTTCCTGATGTTGTAGTCACTTGGTATAGCTACATCCACCACAACGGCTTTCCTCTGTTCTTTATCCACCACCACAATGTCCGGTTGGTTTGCCATTACCATCTTGTCTGTCTGGATCTGGAAGTCCCACAGGATCTTAGCTCCGTCATTCTCCACCACCTTTGGGGGTGTTTCCCACTTCAATCTCGGGGCTTCCAGTCCATATTCTGCACAGATGTTCCTGTACACTATGCCGCCACCTGGTTATGTCGTTCCATGTACGCTTTCCCTGCCAGCATCTTGCACCCTGCTGTTATGTGCTGGACTGTCTCAGGGGCCTCCTTGCACAACCTACACCTTGGGTCTTGTCTGCTGTGGTAGATCTGAGCTTCTATGGCTCTGGTGTTTAGGGCCTGTTCCTGTGCAGCCAGGATGAGCCTCTGTGCTGTCCTTGAGTCCAGCTTTGTCCAGCCATTGGTAGGATTTCCTGATATCAGCCACTTCAGTTATTTGTCGGTGGTACATCCCATGTAGGGGCTTGTTCTCCCATGTTGGAACCTCTAGCCCCTCATCCTCTGTTCCCCATTGCCTGAGACATTCCCTGAGCATATCGTCCGTTGAGGCTTTGTCCTTGATGTATTTATGAATCTTGGATGTTTCATCTGGACAGTGGCTTCACACTCGCTAGTCCTCTGCCTCCTTCCTTACGGCTCGTGTTCAGTCTCAGGGTGCTGGATTTGGGGTGGAACCCTCCATGCATGGTTAGTAACTTCCGAGTCTTAACATCCGTGGCCTTTATCTCTTCTATTGGCCAGCTAATTATTCCGGCAGGGTATCTGATTACTGGTAAGGCATAGCTGTTTATTGCACGGATCTTGTTCTTGCCATTGAGCTGGCTTCTCAGGACTTGCCTTATTCGTTTGAGGTATTTGGCTGTGGCTCCTTTCCTTGTGACCTCGTCGAGGTTGCCATTTGTTTGTGGTATTCCCAGGTACTTGTAACTGTGCTCTATGTCTGCTATTGTTCCTTCTGGGAGTGAGACCCCTTCTGTGCGGACGACCTTCCCTCTCTTTGTAACCATCCGACCACACTTTTCTAGTCCGAATGACATCCCAATGTCAGTGCTGTATATCCTGGTGGTGTGGATCAGTGAGTCGATGTCTCGCTCACTCTTAGCGTACAGCTTGATGTCATCCATGTAGAGGAGGTGACTGATTGTGGCCCCATTCTTCAGTCGGTATCCGTAGCCAGTCTTGTTGATGATTTGGCTGAGGGGGTTCAGGCCTATGCAGAACAGCAGTGGGGACAGAGCATCTCCTTGGTATATGCCACATTTGATGGATACTTGTGCAAGTGGTTTGCAGTTGGCTTCAAGGGTGGTTTTCCACAGCCCCATCGAGTTTGCAATGAAGGCTCTTAGAGTCCTATTGATGTTGTACATCTCTAAGCATTCATTGATCCAAGTGTGTGGCATTGAGTCATAGGCTTTCTTGTAGTCTATCCAAGCGGTGCACAGGTTGGTGTGTCGGGTTTTGCAGTCTCGGGCGACTGTGTGGTCTACAAGGAGTTGGTGTTTGGCTCCTCTGCTATTTTTGCCAATGCCCTTCTGTGCCGTACTCATGTATTTATCCATGTGACCACTTATCTTAGCCGCTACGATGCCTGATATGAGCTTCCATGTTGTAGAGAGACAGGTTATTGGCCGATAGTTGGATGGGATTGAACCCTTTGAGGGATCCTTCTGTATCAGGATTGTGCGACCTTCAGTTAACCATTCAGGGTGAATCCCATTTTGTAGCAGCTGGTTCATTTGAGCTGCCAGTTGCTCATGGAGGGCAGTGAGTTTCTTTAGCCAGTAGGCATGGATCATGTCAGGTCCTGGTGCTGTCCAGTTTTTCATACCCGAGACTCTTTCTTGGACATCTGCCACAGTGATGGTTACTGGGGCTTGTTCAGGGAGGTTGCTGTGTTCCTCTCGTAGAGAGGTCAGCCACTTTGCATTGCTGTTGTGGGTCGCCTCCCTTTCCCATATGCCTTTCCAGTATTGTTCAGTCTCCAGCCTTGGTGGGTCTGCTCTGTTGTTAGTACCCTGCCATTGAGAGACACTTTAGCTGGTTGGGTGTGGAAGAGCTGGTTAATCCTCCTGGCTTCATTCTCTCTTGTGTATCTCTTCAGGCGGCTGGCCAAGGCTTTGGAGCCTTTGTTTGGCAGTTTCGAGTGCTTCAGGTATGGACATCTGGCTGTACTTCTTGTGTACTGATCTATTCATTGCACCCCTTTGGAGCTCTGACAGTTGGCTCACTT
The DNA here is from genome assembly GCA_033032245.1 of Poecilia picta. Taxonomy (NCBI): domain Eukaryota; kingdom Metazoa; phylum Chordata; class Actinopteri; order Cyprinodontiformes; family Poeciliidae; genus Poecilia; species Poecilia picta. The sequence goes on from CM065355.1 coordinate 987,961, forward strand.
CCCTCCTTGTTATCTTGATCTTAGCCTCTAACCGTCTTTTCCATGGTGGGTATTGGGTCTCATGATTGCTCTTATAGCCAAGCATCTCAAGGATCACGGATGCTGAGTTGTATATCAGCTCATTGGTTTCTGTTATGGTGTTGGTAGGGATCGTTCTCAATGCCGCATTCACATCTTCAATTAGACTTTCTGGTGGTGCTTCACTCAGCCATTGTAATTGGCGTCGGGGTTGTCTGGTGTTCATTACGGCCATGATTCTCTCTCTCAGGTCAGTTGCTGCCTCGTTCAGCTCTGATTGTTCGTTCATTACTGGGGCTACATACTCAGTCTCTGGGTGGGTAGTTAACTCCCCTCTGACCTGGCGTCCTGGCTCCTCCCCTTTGCCATAGCATTTGTGTTGTACCTCGTCAATCTCAAGTTGTGACAGCAGTTGCCGTTTGCGGATGTTGGAACACTGAGCCACTAGTTGCTTAGCAGTTAGTGTTGACTGGGGATGTCGAAGTAACCATTCCTCCCACAGTCTTCGCATGTAGCCCCTCTGACTAGGGTTACTTGAGTAGTAGCATTCCAACAGATCCATGTTTTCACCTCTCGCCCATTTCGTCTTGTTTCCAGTAGCCCATTTTTCATCTAGGTGCTCTGGTTCCCCAGCACCTGACGCAGACCTTGTTTGGCCGCGCGACGTCTGAGCCGGCATGTCGTGCTTATCAGTGTCTCTCATGGTATGAGGTAGTGGATGTGCTGCTGGGATATATATATAAGTAATATTCTAATCACAATTTATATGTCCATCTTACTTGTGAAATGTTGTCTGTGGAGCCTCACATCAATAATCCATAGATCAGAACAACAATATCCCTCAGTGCTGAGGCATCTTCTGTTGTTTTAATTGAGCAAAGTTGGAGGGACTACCGCTCCAAGATGGCCGCCGTATTTCCTGCGCCGGAGCAGCCAATGCGGGGTCTGCTCTGATATTATATTATGTCTATGGGTGTTTCCTATTGGTGGTGATGAACAAGCCCAGGGAAGTAGCTACCGACTTTGTTGCAGTCAATCAGTAGGTGGGTCAAAACTCCAGCGTTTCTCTCTTTCTCGCTGTTTTGTAACGAGTAACTAAACCACACATTGAAAATGTATTGGAGTAAAAGTATGAAATTAAGTTCGGAAATATAGTGAAGTAAAAGTGAAAGTTATCAAAAATTTTCATACTCGAGGAAAGTATGAAGTACTCCAAAATATACTTAAGTAAAGTAGTGAAGTATTTTTACTTCGTTACTATACAACACTGGTAATTAATGAGTTAAGTATGAATTAACTGAAATTCTATGATAAATAATAATAATTATAATAATAATCTTACACACAGCTCTGATTAAAAAAAGACTATGTCATATTCTGAATGTTCATACTTTTGCAAACTAGGTCTAAACCAGTGTTTCCGGACCACTTACAGCTCCAGTGTTAACGCTATAAAATAAACGCTCTCTATCTGGTATCACCATGGAGGGATTTATTTATTTAAATAGGTTCATTTTTCAGAGGGAGACACAGTGAGGGGATCGTGATATTAACTACCAGTAGGAGGAGAGGAGCTAACAAGAAGCTAACAGAAGCTACAAACACTGAATAGAAGAAGAGCCGCCATGTTGCAGCCAAGCATGATTTAATGTTACACAATACAGTTTTACCAAGTTGCTCAAAGTCTAAACTGGTGTTGTTGTGTATTTAAGGTGTAAAGTTTACCTTCGACCAAACGCCCCCTAAGGCCTCCCAGCGCCCCCTGCCGTCCTCTGAACGCCCCCTGGGGGGCGGTACCACCCATGTTGAGAACCGCTAGTCTATACAAACTATACAATTGGTATCAATTGGTCCAATCGTTTCCCCAGGAAATTAGTGATGTGAAGTTCAATTCTTTTTAGAGAGAAGGTTCTGTTGATGCTTTATTATCGACTACAGGCTCATGTTTTATCTAAAGTGGGTAAATGTGAATGATTGTTATGTTGATAAATGTTGATAGGGGCTTCCACACTTCCCATATCTGTGTCCTCTGTCACTTTTATCAGCAGTTAAAACTGTTTAATCTGTTGTTAACATGTGGTAACCTGTTTTTCTGAGCCGCTTTTAAACGCAACACTGCGCTGTGTTTAGACCAGTGAAGGAAACCTGATGCTGCTGCTGGGCGGAGCTACAGGTGTGTTAGAATCATGACAGCAAACCAGCAAAACGCAAAGAACTTTTAACAGTTTTTCCCCCAAACTAACCGACTGTTGTGTAAAGCTGTTGGATGCAGGTGAAGTTAGCTAAAAGATGACTAGCTAGCTAATATCAATACATCACTTTAAGCTTGTTAACAACTAGCTTGTAGGCTACTGTTGTTGTCTATGTTCTGCTGCGATCCCCCCTTGTTCATCTGGAGCCAAGGCTGATTATAACAGGGAGTCTCTAAGAATCCCCCCCCCCCCCCCTTCACTCACACACATTGTTCAACCAGACAGCTATTTGTAAGCCATAGGGGGCCCAGAAATAGTTTGTAAACCACTGGGGGGGCCCAAGAGGAAAGGTTTGGGAACGACTGGTCTAGTGAAATTATTTTCACTTGAAATGACTTATCAAATTATACTATAATGTAGTAAAACAGATCCTTAGTACTGCAGGGCCACCAGGTTTCAGGTTGCCATTCTGGTCAGACTGAACTTCTGGAGGGGGATCGCACAGCTCGGAAAAGAACTTTCTGCTGATTTTAACTTGATATTATGCTCCTTTGAAAACATAGAGGAAAAAGGACCCAACAACTTTGTCTTTGAACTGACATATTCAAGTGTTAATTTGCTAAACTATCTCAATGCTGCCTTACATGTATTATACCTTGTATTTTGTCCTTGATCACTTAGGGTGATCTGTTCAGTCCATCAGTCCGTAAAAACTTACAGACTTCAAAATCAAGAAATATGAACACAGGCCACATAATGGAGATGCATACGTGTTATAGACTGTAAATGAAATTGTTCATTTTGTATGCATTGTACATGTTTGATTAACCTGAGCTTGTTCTTTTTAAAATATAGAATATTTGACAGTATCTTTCAGGAATTATATTTTTCATGCAGTGTATTATTTCAAATGAAACTTGGCTCCAGCATTAGTGAGGCAGTATGAAATTAATACTGCAAGGTAGCGAACTGGATTGTGAAAGCTGTTTTACAAGTCTCAACTGATCAATGCTTAGATGGCTCAGAACATCTTCTCTTAGGCTATCATTTCAACATAAGAGCAAGGCGGTGCCTGATTAGGAAGGCTGGTGTTGCAGAACAGAAGACGTCAGAGTTCTCAGAAAACAAGACAGATTTCAGGGAGGGCTTGCAGGACCCATCACAGCCAGTTTTTGACTTTGACTACTAAAAGTAAGGGTAAATAGGTTCCAGAGCCTCCAAGCTTGAAAGAGGAGAGACAATCGTGACCGCAGGAGTGCATAATAAATTGTTCACTCTTTTGTTATACTCGCACTGTCTTGTGAAACCCAGAAGCTGTGATGCATTTATTCTGGATCTAAGAACAAGCATCGAAGCATCAGAATCTGACATATACGTGTAGTAAATGATGGACAAACATGTCGACTTTATCTGTTTTCTAAATTCTTGTGGATTAATTTGCTTTATAAAGAAACCAATTAGGGGTTCAGCTATGAATTTATAAAAGCAGCACAGAACCCCACATTTTTAGTTTTAGGTCTCTTACTCTGCTTACTCTCCTCAGTATATTATTTAGAATTTACTGAAATGTGACACAATAGCGTTCCCTTTAAAAGAGATAAGTGTGTGCAGTGTGTGATGGTGTGAGTGTTCAAAACAAACAAATAAGAGGCAGAGAATTTTTTTATGTGCGTTACTCCCTCCCCTAAGAAATCTGTTATTTACTCTGGATTTTCATTCAAGTAGAAATTCAACTCGTTTTATAGGAGTCATAACAGCTGTAACACCACTCATCAGTTGTTTCATAGGACAACATTTATGTAAAACAAAAATCTGTACCCACATATGTATGATGTCTGCATGACTCGTTGAGGTGAGGATGACAAGTCCACTGGGATGGCCATTATTAAGCAGAGCAAGATGCTTATTTTTTTTATCTCGTTAATGATCCCGACAGACCTGTTTTACATGAACCCTGACAGACTTTTCAGCAACATACATCTGTTTGTGTCATGATCAATCCCATCATTCTCCACTTCCTCTTTTTCACAGCTGGGCCTCTGCAGCAGCCATTCAGATAGAAGGACATAATTAACAATTTTTTTCTGAGATTCAAAAGTCAAAGCTGTTCAATTTTCAACTTTTGATATGTCAGACACCAGTCATGTTTTTATCTAAATGTATTTAGGCCCTGTTTACACGACAAAGATCCAACGAAAATGGAATCTTTGTTTTGTTTCTATTAACACGTTTACATGAAGACGTTCTAATTACAATCTTTGTTTAATGGCATAAATGGCATAAATCAAAAAGGTGTAATGCCCCTGCTACTCCACTAGTTGGTGCTAGGCTTGGACAAACAAAAGATGTCCCTCCATTCTTCATCATTGACATTGACTCTTTACAAAGTGAGCCCACCACTGGCTTGTTCTCCCAGGTCGCGTCCAGTAGCACCCAAAATTGTTGTCGTGTAAACGGGGCCTTAGTTTCAGAATCAAAAGAACTTCACTAAGAACAAAAGAATCTTAACACTGTACCCTGAATATGTGTGAGCTTAAGTCCAAAATTACTTCAGAATTCCTTGAACTGGAAGCGATATCAGTGTTGTACCTCAGAAGCATATAGTCAACCGGTTGAAGCAAAGCTGAGCTTTAAAGAAAAGAGAAATTACAAAGTTAGGAAAGTGCAGAAAGTATTCAAATGACAAATATAGATACACATATATAAATATATTTATATATGTTTTATATATTATATATACATAGATTTTATATGCATATAAAATATATAGAAATATAGAAATTATAGAAATAATTTGAAATTGCTTTGGGGTTGTTTCACATTGCACGGAGATGGGCAGAAAAGAAAAATAGAAACAAAGAAGAGAGAGATGGGGAAGAAGTTTAATGAGAACAGAGAAAACAATAGAGGAGTGCAGGGAGAAAAAGAACCAAGAAAACACAGTGGTAAACAACATATAACAATAACATCACTTCAGTTTGCGTTCACGAAACCAGACAAGAAATCAAGTTAAATGTCCAGATTGATGGTTTGCTGTAATTATTTTGCAAGACAGTCATCTGACACAGCATGACAATCCCTAATATTGTCAACATTTAATTATTTGTATTTTGAGCATATTGTCTATTTATAGATCACGATAGCAGGCTATAAATGTCCGGACATCCTCAATTTCTTAGGACAGTCCCGTTTTAAACTACCTATTGCCAGAAAAATTCATGAATGAGACATAAATGTTGTGTGCAGACTGTTATTATGGTAACTGAGGGTAGAACGTGTGAATGAGCATATTGTGCCCAACAGGAGTTGTAATGGTAGCTGGTGCTGCAGTTAACATTACAATCAGTCGAAGAGCAGAACATGCTGGCATTAAAAATTAAACACAACAACAAGCTAGAACAAAAGAGCAGAGCGCCAGCTACTGGCCACTGAAGGGAAACTGTACTGTGATGCGGTATGCATCTATCTATTGCATGTAATGATCTTTGTTAATAAAATCTTGGCTTAGTTTCTAACTATGAAGCGATCAAACAGAACAACAAAAGACAAAATGAGAGCACAGGGAGCAGCTGAAATTTGAGCCAGAGAAAGTGGAAGAAATTGTAATGAGGTAATAAAAATACAACTAATTGTAAAATAAGATGTTTTGGAATTAACTCATAGCTCGATATGAGTTTGGGCATATAAAGATTCCTCAGAAAAAAATGAAAGGGTCAAAGACAGAGAAACTGAATGAAGAAATACGAGGACTGAACATGAGGAGAGAGATCGGTTCTGTTCCATCAGCTTATAGCTCCAAATAAAAATAGTTGTCTTTGTTAGAGATAACATTTTTGGCATTTCATCAGCTGAGGAAACTTGTCGATTAATTAAAAAAACGTTGGTGATCCCAGTTCCTCACCTAAAAACCAATTCTAAAGGAAAACAGAAACAGTATGTTCCATCCCTCCCTCCCTCTGTCCGTCCATCCATTCATTTTCTGTACTCTCTTGTCCCTAGTGGGGGCTGGAAGGGGTGCTGGTGCCTATCTCCAGCGGACATTTTGGGCGAAAGGCAGGGTACAGAATGTTAATTAATAAATTGTAAATTTTAAGCATGTTGGACATCCTAATGCTTTTGGAGGGAATTTGATTACACTATGTCCCTGTTTTGGAATAGTGAAGAACAGAGGAAAAAAAGATGGGGGGAAATCAAAAGACTGTCAGAAGAGTTGTGAGGAGGAAAACATAATGATTGAAAGAAGAATAAGAAAGAAGAAAAATAGCAAAAGAATGTTCCGAAGAAAACAGCATTACTTTACCACACTTCCTCTTCTTTCAGAGTGGCTGTATCCTCAGTTGTAGGTGTTATAGATGGTTCAAGTTCAGTAGCCTGATGGCCTATGGATAGAAGCTCTTCATGGTCTCTATGTACTGAACCTGAGGTTCACTTCACTTATCAAATTTGGCAGCTTTATGGATGACAATATAAAATAAATTGAAGAGCAAATTTAAAAAATAGGTATATAGGTACAGTATATTGCTAAAATGTGTCTTATTTCTTGCATATTAAGTCTTTCACTGTACTGTTAATAACCTTCTCTGCTCTCATTCTATCTGGATCTCCATGGCAACCAGGCCTGATCACTATGGCTGATGGCTCTTCAGACAGAGGAGGCCTTCTAGAACCATAGATGAGCTGATGCTAGCAGACTCCCTAACCACAGTTCACTCACCTCATGCACATAATATCCTTACATCAACTGCATAATCACACACTTAAATTACTTGGTGACTCCTATGTAGTCATGTGTTTTATACACACACACACACACACATATATATATGTGTGTGTGTATATATAATATATATATATAATATATATATATATATATATATATATATATATATATATATAATATATATATATATATATATATATATATATATATATATAAAATTCCCTTCTCACCCTCTGCGGGTGGTCTCTTTCATCCTCTGAGCTCAGGTCAGGCCTGGGAGCTTGAGGGTTCTGCGCAGTATCTTGGCTGTGCCTAGTACTGCACATTTCTGGACTGAGATGTCTGATGTTGTTCCTGGGATCTGTTTTAGCCACTGCTCCAGTTTGGGGGTTTCTGCCCCGAGGGCCCCGATGACCACAGGCACCACTGTGGTCTTCACCTTCCAGTTCTTTTCCAGTTCCTCCCTGAGGCCCTGGTATTTCTCCAGTTTCTCATGCTCCTTTTTCCTGATGCTGAAATCACTTGGTATTGCTACATCCACCACAACGGCTTTCCTCTGTTCTTTATCCACCACCACAATGTCCGGTTGGTTCTCCATCACCATCTTGTCTGTCTGGATCTGGAAGTCCCACAGGATCTTAGCTCCGTCATTCTCCACCACCTTTGGGGGTGTTTCCCACTTTGATCTCGGGGCTTCCAGTCCATATTCTGCACAGATGTTCCTGTACACTATGCCGCCACCTGGTTATGTCGTTCCATGTACGCTTTCCCTGCCAGCATCTTGCACCCTGCTGTTATGTGCTGGACTGTCTCAGGGGCCTCATGGCACAACCTACACCTTGGGTCTTGTCTGGTGTGGTAGATCTGAGCCTCTATTGCTCTGGTGTTTAGGGCCTGTTCCTGTGCAGCCAGAATGAGCCTCTGTGCTGTCCTTGAGTCCAGCTTTGTCCAGCCATTGGTAGGATTTCCTGATATCAGCCACTTCAGTTATTTGTCAGTGGTAAACGTCTTCCCATGATGGAACCTCTAGCACCTCATCCTCTGTTCCCCATTGCCTGAGACATTCGCTGAGCATATCGTCCGTTGAGGCTTTGTCCTTGATGTATTTATGGATCTTGGATGTTTCATCCTGGACAGTGGCTCTCACACTCACTAGTCCTCTGCCTCCTTCCTTACGGCTCGTGTTCAGTCTCAGGGTGCTGGATTTGGGGTGGAACCCTCCATGCATGGTTAGTAACTTCCGAGTCTTAACATCCGTGGCCTTTATCTCTTCCATTGGCCAGCTGATTATTCCGGCAGGGTATCTGATTACTGGTAAGGCATAGCTGTTTATTGCACGGATCTTGTTCTTGCCATTGAGCTGGCTTCTCAGGACTTGCCTTATTCGTTTGAGGTATTTGGCTGTGGCTCCTTTCCTTGTGACCTCGTCGAGGTTGCCATTTGTTTGTGGTATTCCCAGGTACTTGTAACTGTGCTCTATGTTTGCTATTGTTCCTTCTGGGAGTGAGACCCCTTCTGTGCGGACGACCTTCCCTCTCTTTGTAACCATCCGACCACACTTTTCTAGTCTGAATGACATCCCAATGTCAGTGCTGTATATCCTGGTGGTGTGGATCAGTGAGTCGATGTCTCGCTCACTCTTAGTGTACAGCTTGATGTCATCCATGTAGAGGAGGTGACTGATTGTGGCCCCATTCTTCAGTCGGTATCCGTAGCCAGTCTTGTTGATGATTTGGCTGAGGGGGTTCAGGCCTATGCAGAACAGCAGTGGGGACAGATCATCTCCTTGGTATATGCCACATTTGATGGACACTTGTGCAAGTGGCTTGCAGTTGGCTTCAAGGGTGGTTTTCCACAGCCCCATCGAGTTTGCAATGAAGGCTCTTAGAGTCCTATTGATGTTGTACATCTCTAAGCATTCATTGATCCAAGTGTGTGGCATTGAGTCATAGGCTTTCTTGTAATCTATCCAAGCGGTGCACAGGTTGGTGTGTCGGGTTTTGCAGTCTCGGGCAACTGTGTGTCTACAAGGAGTTGGTGTTTGGCTCCTCTGCTATTTTTGCCGATGCCCTTCTGTGCCGTGCTCATGTATTTATCCATGTGACCACTTATCTTAGCCACTATGATGCCTGATATGAGCTTCCATGTTGTAGAGAGACAGGTTATTGGTCGATAGTTGGATGGGACTGAACCCTTTGAGGGATCCTTCTGTATCAGGATTGTGCGCCCTTCAGTTAACCATTCAGGGTGAGTCCCATTTTGTAGCAGCTGGTTCATTTGAGCTGCCAGTTGCTCATGGAGGGCAGTGAGTTTCTTCAGCTAGTAGGCATGGATCATGTCAGGTCCTGGTGCTGTCCAGTTTTTCATACCCGAGACTCTTTCTTGGACATCTGCCACAGTGATGGTTACTGGGGTTTGTTCAGGGAGGTTGCTGTGTTCCTCTCGTAGAGAGGTCAGCCACTTTGCATTGCTGTTGTGGGCGCCTCCCTTTCCCATATGCCTTTCCAGTATTGTTCAGTCTCCAGCCTTGGTGGGTCTGCTCTGTTGTTAGTACCCTGCCATTGAGAGTACACTTTAGCTGGTTGGGTGTGGAAGAGCCGGTTAATCCTCCTGGCTTCATTCTCTCTTGTGTATCTCTTCAGGCAGCTGGCCAAGGCTTCAGGTATGAGCATCTGGCTATACTTCTTGTGTACTGATCTATTCATTGCACCCCTTTGGAGCTCTGACAGTTGGCTCACTTCCCTCCTTGTTATCTTGATCTTAGCCTCTAACCGTCTTTTCCATGGTGGGTATTGGGTCTCATGATTGCTCTTATAGCCAAGCATCTCAAGGATCACTGATGCTGAGTTGTATATCAGCTCATTGGTTTCTGTTATGGTGTTGGTAGGGATCGTTCTCAATGCCGCATTCACATCTTCAATTAGGCTTTCTGGTGGTGCTTCACTCAGCCGTTGTAATTGGCGTCGGGGTTGTCTGGTGTTCATTACGGCCACGATTCTCTCTCTCGAGTCAGTTGCTGCCTCGTTCAGCTATGATAGTTCGTTCATTACTGGGGCTACATACCCAGTCTCTGGGTGGGTAGTTAACTCCCCTCTGACCTGGGGTCCTGGCTCCTCCCCCTCGCCGTAGCATTTGTGTTGTACCTCGTCAATCTCAAGTTGTGACAGCAGTTGCCATTACAAACTAGTTGTTTGGCAGTTAGTGTTGACTGGGGATGTCGAAGTAACCATTCCTCCCACAGTCTTTGCATGTAGCCCCTCTGACTAGGGTTACTTGAGTAGTAGCATTCCAACAGATCCATGTTTTCACCTCTCGCCCATTTCCGTCTTGTTCCAGTAGCCCATTTTTCATCTAGGTGCTCTGGTTCCCCAGCACCTGACGCAGACCTTGTTTGGCCGGGCGACGTCTGAGCCGGCATGTCGTGCTTATCAGTGTCTCTCATGGTATGAGGTCGGCTACATAGCTCCAGGGGTCTTGCCTAAGGACCCACACTGACAGCTCAATTTGACTGTTGTAACTTTTGCCCAGCCCCAGCCTGGATTCAAACCTTGGTCTCCCGGGTGGAAGACTGGTGACTTACCCATTGAGCAATACATACATATATTATATATATATATATATATATATATAGTATATAATATATATATATATATAGATATATAGATAGATAGATATTATATCAATGACGTGTGGTGAGGTTCATAGCTGGTGAGGCACCGACTTAATTATAATCGGATTTACAAATCTAGACTCGCTGCATGTTATTGTTTACATAAGGAAATTTTGCGCATACGTACAATGCTGGAGGGCAAAAAGACTATTCTTTAAAATGTGAAGCTTAGCTGCGCCGCGGTGGCGGCGGAAAAAATCCGTTATCTCAATCAAACTGTAGATATTTATTTCGTGCTGTGCTTAACAGCGAAGGGAGAAACCATTAAAGTACAACTCAAAACCACGTCTTTCTAGCCCTCTGTATCAGAGCAGCTACTGTATGGCTTGCTCTCTGTTACTGTCTCTTACTCTGCAGTTGTGGAGTCACAATGTCTGGGATCATGAGCGCCTCCAGCGATGAGGCACAAGAACAGCCTGCCTCACCTCGAATCTGTTTTCTGCTGTTTATGATCGCCCTTCGGCACACGAAACACATTACACACACAGTTGGTGACAATAAAAACACAGTACATTAAATACATAAGCTAAATTATGGAAAATCGCTTCATACATCCAATGTTTTTAATCATTTTATTGGCGACATACAGACAGGAGGAGCATGCTCTCATAGAATGGCAACCAGTGCAGTTAGCGAGAGGTTGCCCAATCCCAGGTGAGGCTTAGCTCGCTGCTGCCTCACCAGCTTTGCTTCTAAGCATCTGAATGAGAAAATGCGAAAATTCAGCGATTTTGAAGAAAAAAATCACCAGATTTGGTTAAATTAAATGAAAAAATAGGTACTTTATGGTACAAACCACAGGGTGAAGATATCTTTATAAATGATTATATTATTTTTCCATGACCACACGCCTGACCGCACGTCACTGATATATATATGTGTGTGTGTGTGTGTGTATTTAAATTCACTTAATGCACTTAATGCATGTAAGTGAACATGCATGTTAAAACAAATGCATGTTTTGCTTGTATATTATGTAAGTAAACAAATGTATATTATGTTCACTTACATAATATACACCCTTGAACTACTGTGTCTGCTGATATTGCTTTCTTAGCTCACATACCAACCTTCTCTCACTCTAAATTACATGAGATAAGAACTTAAGGAGTATCTCTGTGAGACTCCTGGCACATGAGAGATATATTATGATGGGTCTGATGAGGAGGTGTCTTTGATAACCAACCTTCCGCACCCAGTGGCCTTGTATCAAGTAAACTATGTGAACCCCAATATGCTGAAACATGGGGCTAGCCAGGGGTTGGTGAGGGTCTCTGCTCTGTCCCAATGCATTTTTCAGTTTTTTCAGACTGTTTCATATTTCAGACTCAGTCCATCAGTCTATGGCAGGTTTCAGTGCCCAAGCTGTGCTTAGAGGTGAGTGCAACTATATCTATATATATATATATATATATATATATATATATATATATATATATATATATATATATATATATAAACACCAGAGCAATAGAGGCTCAGATCTACCACACCAGACAAGACCCAAGGTGTAGGTTGTGCAAGGAGGCCCCTGAGACAGTCCAGCACATAACAGCAGGTGCAAGATGCTGGCAGGGAAAGCGTACATGGAACGACATAACCAGGTGGCGGCATAGTGTACAGGAACATCTGTGCAGAATATGGACTGGAAGCCCCGAGATTGAAGTGGGAAACACCCCCAAAGGTGGTGAGAATGACCGAGCTAAGATCCTGTGGGACTTCCAGATCCAGACAGACAAGATGGTGATGGCGAACCAACCGGACATTGTGGTGGTGGATAAAGAACAGAGGAAAGCCGTTGTGGTGGATGTAGCTATACCAAGTGATTACAACATCAGGAAAAAGGAGCATGAGAAACTGGAGAAATACCAGGGCCTCAGGGAGGAACTGGAAAAGACCTGGAAGGTGAAGACCACAGTGGTGCCTGTGGTCATCGGGGCCCTCGGGGCAGAAACCCCCAAACTGGAGCAGTGGTTAAAACAGATCCCAGGAACAACATCAGACATCTCAGTCCAGAAATGTGCAGTACTAGGCACAGCCAAGATACTGCGCAGAACCAGCCCCAGGCCTTGGAGAGACCCGAGCTCCGAGGATTGAAAGGAGAGAGAGAGAAGAGAGAGACACGAGAGGTGAGATAATATATATATAATATATGAAATCTCACCCCTGCGGGTGCTTCTCTCTTCTCTCTCTCTTAAAATGTATCTTGACTTACATCAGTAATATTATATATATATATATATATATATATATATATATAATATATATATATATAATATATATATATATATATATTATAATATAATATAATATACTGATGTAAGTCAAGAGCATACATTTTAAGTTTGAAAGCAGAATTTAATATCTTTTATCTGAAAACTTGTAATACTTGCACTATAAACTTCTGCTCTCTTTCAAATATTATCTGTGCTCTCTCAAATCTTTGTGCTCATGCTCAGATTTTCTCCTCATGAGTAAAACTTCTTTGCACAGATTCACTCTCAGCTCGCAAACCTCTGCATGCTTTCAAATCCTTTTCTGCTCTCTCAACCAAAATTACTTTTACCTGGTAACATTGTAGGTAATAGAACCTCCCTAGGGTGTGTTGATTTCCTTCTAGTGGGTGACCTCATTTTGATAGGATACAAATAAATCTTGTGACATTGCATAAGCACAGTGAATGTGTGCTGTAATCAAAGCTGAAATATTACTGATGCTGTGTGAGCTTTTTTTTCAGTAGTGATGGTCTTTTTTGGCCACGCAGTGAATATGTCCTGTCTGTGGCATTTTTTCTGTGTAGTACTTTAGAGATTAGAGTTGTCTTTTTAGCTGTTTAACTCTTTTCAGTTTTTACAAAGCCATGTCCCCTGGACTGACGAGGTGGAGGTAATCAGTACACAGCAGGAGTAAGAGATTTGCTCAAGGCAATGAAGGAGGAAAAAGAGGTGGTGACTGTAGTGGGGGTGGTGAAATTGGAAAAGCATGTGGAGAAAGATGTGACTGTGGGAAGTATCCAGATATTTCCAGATGCCCATGCACACTGGGTCTGAGGGCCACAGCAGAGCCACCCTCCCATGGGACGTGACTCACCTGGAAGGAGGGCCAAGCACTGCCAGATGTGGAGGAAGCTGTCTGGGTCCCTCACACTAAGCCTGTCTAACACTGTCTTGATTGTGCTTCAGCATATGCTTCCAGTCAAGGGTGAAAAATGCAGGCACCAGCACATGCCAGAAGTCTTTCAAGCATAGCCTAGCAGTCAGCCTGCAGCCGTGCACCACTCTGATCTACACACACGCTCACACAGGCCCCCACACAAGGATATAAGAACCTGATTCACACACACACGCGCGCACATACACACACACAAGGAGCAGAGTTCCTCCCAGTCATCCAGTCAGTGTAGTGCAGACATGTCACCACACAGCAAGTCAAGGCTGGTTAAGCTGTGAAGCGGCTAAGAGGGACCCAGTCCAGACACCCAACCCTGGGGTAGCAACGCACAACACACCCATCCAGACACGCATATGGCCCACCTCACCTACTAAACATGGAAACCAAATACAGAAGGGTGAAAACAAGGAAGAAAAGTGACTTGATGGTCACTCAGTATTCAGAGGTTGGAGTGTCAAGTAGGATCTGAGCAAACTCAGAAAACACTAAATTAGTTGCTTGAGTCAGAAAAGGTAGCTTAATTTACCTTGTAAAAATTTGCATTGTTTCAATTGATTAAATTATGGCACTATGAGTTTTATACAACTATATTCAGAACAACCTATTTCAATGTACCTTCATAAGAAAAGACAAAAATTTCTCCTCAGCAAGCATGACTCAGCAATTCAAATAAATCAGGAAAGCAACATGTTCAGAGAAAAAACATCCAGCTCCACTTAACCTGGCAACTATCAACCCCTGAAAAAATGTATCTAATTTAGCAGCGATGAAGAGTCACCACTGCCATGTTTGTAACTGTGTGTGAGCCTTGGAGGTTCCTCTGAGAGTGTAGAGACTTGCAGCTGGTGAGCAAACATCTCTTTTATACTGAAGAATCCCATCCAAATCCCCCCTACCTGCAGCTACACACACATGCACACACACACACATAGATGGCTACCTCCAGTCTGTAAAAGTCCAAGAGCCCTGTGTAGGAATGTGCATGCTGCACAATGACCTCATTGTGCCATGATATGGCTTGTCTGAGCTTCACTCTGTGGCAAAGTCACACCTGTTCCACCTATGCCAAAGGGCTGACAAAGCCAAAGATACATCAATCAGCATTCAGAGCACACAAAAATGAATAGCACAGAATGAGAGACGCATGCATATACATGCAAAGACCCACTCACATTCAATGTGTCCCTGTTTCTGTCTACAGCAGAGTGGCTCTTAGATTGTTGGTGCCTAAATAAGCTGGGACATAATGTTGTTTCACAGGTTTTGAACACAATTATAAACACAACACAGCAAAAAAACAGATAATTTGCCCCCTATGAAAACTGTTTTGCCAACATATAGTATAATGTTCTATCTTTTTATTTTAATACAAAGTACAACCAGTGATTCTTGAGAATAGGGACAAAATGGGTTTTAATTTTCCATAATTTTTTTTTTATTTTTCAACCGTATATATGCAAATATGACAATTAATGTTTTGGAAATGTAAAGATGCTAAGATTCAGACTCCCAGTTGCAACATTTTTTTTTTTTAAATTACATTTTTAATCGACCTGACCTAGAACATTGTCATCACCATCTGACAAAAATAAATAAAAAATAATTTTTAATGACTTTATTTGTGATATTTTTACTCATTTTACAGACAAATGCTTCTCAAGAAACAAAATAAATATTATTTAAAACATAAAACAACAAAAAGTCCATTTGACTTTTTGTCAAATGGACCTGGGGAAAAGGTCCAGAGAAGAGAGGAGAATGGATTTATCCCAGAACTGATACCAACTGAAGGTGGTGACAAACTAGTGAGTAAAATAAAAAACTTGGTACATGTGAAGTAATACAATTTATGTAAAATACATTAAAATTAATTAACTGCACATTTAAGTGAGATTTGACAACAATTTCACTGAAAGAGTCAGAAAAACTCTGATGGAGGTGACAAAAAGCCAAACTACCTCAATTTATATGTCATTCTGAAGGCGGCCATATTGTAGCTCATCAGGTCTATGAAATCTTTACAATATACCAAAATTAAGCTTTTATTTCACAAAATTTCATCAAAGTTTTGTAAATTGTCAGTTACGATGTTGACACATCATGGTTGTGACAAACAACTTAGGAATAAAAAGAAGAAAAAACTAAAGAATAACATAAGCTAACCAGAGCTAACTAGCACCTCTTAGCAAGGAAGAGAAAGGACGTGGTCATGGGGTAGTCAGAAGTCCTGGTGCCCCCAATAATGCCTGATTTTTTTTTTTTTTACATTCTTTTCATTTCTGACGGCGTTGACAAAAACTAAGGACAAATTTCAATGGAGTTGGAAAATATATAAAAATTATTTTTAATTCAATTTATTGATACCTTTATAATTATTTATATCAGTGGTCCCCAAACCCCGGTCCATGAACCGGTACCGGTCTGTGGACCAATTGGTACGGGGCCACGCAAGAAATTAAATATTTCTGTTTTATGTATTATTTGAGTCTGGAGGATCTTTTATTTTGAAAATCCTTTAACCGGATTCTCTCGGTTACTTGTGAGCCAACGCTGAGCCCACAAGCAGCAAAATGAGTAAGAAACAGATCAGATGTCTTTGGAAAGTTTCTTTGCAAAGGGGAAAAGGCCCAGAGAGACAGGAGGATGGATTTATCCCAGACCGGTAGGTGAGTCTCACATTACTAGCAGCTCTGGTAACATGTGGCGACCGGCTGCTAATGAGGCAATGAAGCTTCAAGCTGCTTCGCCACGTAGAGACCAAGAGGCTGTGGATATAAGCAACACTTCGGGTGTCATTGTCTCTTGTCACTCCCAGATGGAACCGTCTTGTTGCAGAAAAACAAGCTTAGGGTCATTAGTTAGTAATTATCGTTAGTTAAAATGTTCACGAAAGTTAAATGTACGTTTTTGTGGTGCATCTGTATCTTATTTTGAAGGTATATGTAGACGTTGCCATAGCAACCAGAGTCAGAGAGCGTTTGGTTCTCTGACTCTGGTGGTCGAGAGGAGATGAGTAGAGCTTGTGAGTCTTAAGTCTGGTTTAGACGGCAAGAGTTATGAATTGTCGGCCGATTCTCCAAACCTCTGTGACCACAGAGCTGATAAAAGTACAACAGGTTCGATTGGTTTGTGTTCAGCCACATGGCAGGAGCAACACACCACACAAACCGATTCCAGTCACGAACATCTCGTGATTCCAGAAGAAAATCCACAAAACCCCCAACATAGCAGACGGGAATTTAGAGTAACCAAACATGGATGACGATGTAGAAGCAATAGTGATAGTTTGTGGAGTCATTTTAAGAGATAAAATATGTAAAAAGAAAAGGCGTTGGATAAAAGACGATGGGAGCAGCTGCTCTATTTGCTGTACTATGATTTGGAGGTGAATATGTTTTTTCATAGTTAACATTTTTAACTGAATAAACATAATAATGACCTTTACATATAATAATAAACATTTCCATATATAATCTCCGATATCACCAGACTCTCAGTTGCATGATATCTCAGCTGTTTGGGATTCCCCTCTGTTTTTACGTCACCGCACTTTCTGATTGGTTACCTGTCACATTCAGCAGGTTGTATTCTCGTTCCCAATCAGGGAAAACCCCAAAACCTTACAGGCTGTCATAAAAAGGACAAGACAACCCAAATTTGGCATATTATTTGGTATTTGATGCTGATAATGACCTGATCATGGTTATAAGAGGAGCCTGTTGCCAGCCCTCCAAAGTCTGAGTATTTGCCTTCAATGGTATTTCAACTTGCCTTTGTGTGCTCTGAAACTCTTTGTGTTTCTCTTTGGTGACCTTTAAAGAAGTTTTTCTCCACGGCTTCTAGCGTAAGAGCAAGGGGTGTTGGAGGATGCCATTATATTGGATATTTACGGGCAAATGAATATTTACGAACCACGCTCGTGAGCCATAACAGACTGTTGGATCAGAGTTGGAGCAATTTAAATGGACTAAACTTAGTGCTTTATCTAATCATTTTTGACCACTCAAAGTGCTTTTCACCCATTCACACTCACAAACGCTCACACATTTATACACCAATACGCAGCTCGGTAGGCAATTATGGGTTAGGTGCTTTGCCCAGGGGCACATCGACATGTGGCAGGAGGAAGCTGGAATTGAACCTGCAACCTTCCGATCACAAGCCATTTGTTTAAAGATTGGTAATTCGTGGTGAGGTGAGTAACCAATTCCTTGTGGTTGATGATGCTATTCCAGCTATCATCATTCCCGATGATGGCTGGAATAGCAGGCTGCTATTTTGTGGACATATGCTAATTAAGCTAAAATACTGCTTTGTACCTGTAAGAGACTGAATATGTGAAGTTGATAAATTAATTTGCTAGCCCTGTTTGTAACTTTTTTATATATATACATATTCTAAAGTTTAAAGGTTTTTGTGTGTGTGTACTTCTGTGAATGAGAGGTTTCACTAAGCTAAGTATCCTTGTACACATCTATTTGGGTTGTGGGATTTGTTTGTTGTAGTACTTGATGTGATTAATACCCAATTCACAGGTGGAATACCTACGCTATGGTTCTATATAAACAATTCTTTGCATTGCCTTTGGTTTATTTACTGACCAGTATGGTTTATTAAACTGGTACATTACCATTTTCCCTTACTTATAAGTGCATAAGGTTAAAATTACATTGCACTTTCATATACTCTATTCAATACATACTGTAAGAACCAAAAATGTCAGTTTGTAACATTGTTTATTATTGTGTATGCTGTTTGCATTTTTATATATTTTGTTACGATTCCATTTCATTATGTATTTTGTAGAAAAGCGCCACCTAATGGATGCAATTGAAATTGTGAAAAGTGCTGTGTCACTTTAGTTTATAAAAGGAAGATGAATGCATTCATCTGAGCTCTACAAAGTTTTTTGACCGCTACGTTACTTTACATATGGAATATTGTGCAAGTTTAAAGAATCATCTGTAACATCTGCTCAAAGAAAAGTAAAGTTTGTCAGACTTTGTATGGATGTTGTAAGTACTTCTTTAATTCACTGAAAGATGCACAAAGGCATATCGTGGGACAGAAACGCGTCAACTGAGAGCTGAGCTAATGAAGGTCAAAGAAAGAAAACGGAACCTTGTTAAATAATATAGTTTCTTACACTGAACCGAATAAGCAGCCACATAAGTCAAAAAACTGTTAATACGGATGAAAAGATGGATGACTTTGTGTGCTTATTGAAGCCGAAGAACAACGTAATAGCGATTTTTAAAACATGAAAAGGTCATAATGGCGGAGGAGTCAGATTTAAACATTGTAGTGACCGAAGATGACCAAAAGAGGGCGCCAAAGCTCACAGAAAAGGCTCTGGATTCTAAACTCCATAAACTGAAGATACAAACTTGGACAGTTTACAGTTAAATCTAAGGAGATTGAAAGTTTACTGCAAAATGATGGAAGTTTGATCCAGATTGAAGAAGAACATTTGCCATTATTTCAAACACTAAAATGGAGTTAGTCATTAAGGTAAATTAACTTTGACTCAAATGTCTAAAATGTATGTTGAAGAGTTTAGCAAATTCAATCATGCAGTTTTGGAGATTCTTCATGAAGATGAACAACATGTGTACCAAGAATATTGGTTTCAGCCACAGTATGATCAGGTTAAGTCTATTTCGGAAAAAACTGAAACATGGATTAAAGAAGAGAAAAGGAAAACCAGAAAAAAGAAAGACACAGATCAGAAGTGTAAAAGAAGATGGCCACAACAGACATTACCTATAAAGAAGAAATTAAAGCTAGGACTACCGGTAAGCCATTAACTGGGCTCATTTGAATGTAATTCGACTGGAGTTTCACATTTGAGAAAAGAAATGCGGAATTTATTGAAGTAACAGTTTGTCCTGCTAGTTTTTACAGTTTGGTTCCATTAAATGCATGTTAAGATATTGTTAATTACCAGAAGAGGAATAATTAATATCTTTTGACTCGTTTTATTTTCTCTTCTGCCCGGATTCATTGAGGTTGTCAACTGAATCATAAAGACGAGACAAAATGCTTTTCCAAGTCCAAAACATAAACATTTATTAGACAAACAACTAATAAAACTGACAGAACTCAATAAAATCACAAACCAGCAATATTTACCTCACTCGACAGACATCCACACACCACGACAAAACGTTACGGGGAACCATTTCACCGCCGCACCGTTCCCCGGAGATGGCGTCACTGGTAACCCCGGAGCGATCTGAAGTTAAAGTTCCGGGTCCCATACTTTTAAAGTGAGAGTGTGTTTTCCTTCTCTGCTGTATTCAAATTAGGGGACTGTCCTCATGTCATGATCGTGTTTCTGTGAGTTTATTTTTGAGTTTTCTGTGATCCTGTTCCCTGTGAGTCTCTGTCTCTGCGTCTTCACCATTTATTGTCTCCCAGGTGTGTCTCGTTCCCTTGATTACCCCATGTGTATTTAGTCTCACCTGTTGTCTGTGTTCTTCGTGGGGTCCTTGTCTTTGTCTGAGTTTGTCTACTGCATGTCAGTTTTGCTCACCAGGAGAACTGTTAAGTCCTGGTAGCTTAGCTCTTGTGGTCAGTCTGTTTTTGCTCTCCAGTCAGACTGATAAGTCCTGGTTTGCTTAGCTCTTTTTTCAGTCTTTGTTGTCAGTGCTACCTGTATTTAGCTGTGTGCTAGTTCTCCTGCCGTGCCGCCTGTATTGGACTGTTTGAGCTTTCATCAATAAATCACCATCATCATTACCGTAACCTGGGTCTCAGCGTCTCTCCTCACCATCATCAACCACGCTTTATGACACCTTAGCTAAGTTCATTTAAATCTTGTTGACTATGTTCCCGTAAAAACCTGTTTCTAAGGTCAAAGAAGTGTTATTTTCTTTTGAATGAAGACAGATCTTTTTTATGAATGTCCCGAGAGGAAGCTCTACTCTGTTGGCAGGACCAAATTGTTTTACACCAGCTGTTAAAATCTTATCAAAAATGGTCAAAAGGTTAAACTCACACACAGAGAAGCTAGCTGTGTTCTAAATTAGAGAGAACTACAAGCTAAGTTATTTTAATTCAACTTGGTGTATAATGTTTCAATAAAAATATCCTACATAAGAGATTACGCTAATTGAACCATGGATATAATTTGAAGTGAATTTGCTTATTTTGAAACACCATTAATTTTATCTAATATTGACATATGGTTAAGTTTTACAACTAGCTTATTTTAAATGTATTTTCCTAACATCTAATGTAAAAACCTATGTCTTAAGAAAAATTAAAAAATATATCATTTTAAAATGTTTGGATTTGTATGATTCAAATTCAGCCAAACATGGAATTTAATAATTTAATACTTGAATTTCTGGTTAAAATTGTGAAATAAATTTATATTCAAGGTTAAAAATGGAGTTAGTCATTAAGATAAATTAACTTTGTCTAAAATGTATGTTAAAATATTTTGTATGTGCCTATTAAGACAATCACTACTCATAAGGTCACATTGTGTAGTATTTGATAGAGTGTAGGTCAGAGAATCTGGGAGCTGTTCAGTGTAAACTTGGATAGTGGTTACATATTTACTTAGCTTTAATTTAACCAAGCAGTTACCATTGAGATTATCCTGCCCATTATTTAAAATCAGATGTTTTAAGGAAGACCTGGTAATGAGGCAGCAACATAAAACAAAAGTTACAAACATTACATCCAAATAAAATCAACCAAAATTAGAGTTAAATGAGTTTTAAACACATGCAAAAATACACGTTCCACTCAATTAGTATGTAATTTTTTTTGTTTCTATGCAAATTTTACACAAATCATATTGTGATATATTTTGTTACCACCACCCATCACAATATTATGAATTTTGTCGCACATCCCTACTCCTTACCACTCATTTCATCAGCTCTCAAACCAGTTAGCACTATAGTTTTTACTAAGCTTGACCTCCGCAACACCTACCACCTACCCAGGGGCACGGTATAAGGGGGAAAAGTGATGACAATTCTAGGGGTCCGGACCAACAGGGTCCCTCCACAATTTAATTATTTATTTTTTTGTTCATACAATAAAAAAAATTGGGGTCCTGTCAAATACAAAATTAATCATATTGTATTTTCAAAGATTGTTTTTAGCAGTAAAAATGTAATGTTACCCTCCCAGACCAAAAAACACATCGGTTTTTCCCCTGTTCCCCCCTATCTGCTGTTAAGAGAAGAAAATTACTCGTTCTATCCTCTCTGCACGGGTTCAGAAAATGCTGTGCGCAAGGACTGAGACCACGCAGAGACAACAGCGTCACAATAATCAGCATTTATTCAAGACAGATGCAAACTATCACCAGAAAAGCACATCACAAAACATCAGAAAACCTCAGAGCACAAACAACACATATATTTACCTGAGAAGAGGAAAAGACAAAAGATGACAAACATAAAGCAAGAACGTCCTTGGAGAAGTTGCAAAGAGCAAAATCTGATTTGTTACTCTGTGTGTAAAGTTTTATCCTCTTTTCTTTAATTTATTCAAATAGGGTGGAACTTTGCCCATCCAACCAGGACCTGTCTCTGACCCTTCCTCCAAAGCCATTTTGTCCCTGTTGTCCAAGGAGAACAAAGCACCTCACAGGTCCCTGTGAAACTCTGTTTTTTTCCTCCCTCCTGTGGTTTTATTATTTTATAACCTTGTAAATGCATTTATCTGTGACCTTCTAACCCCAGGCCCTGTATCTGAGCTTGCTGACACAAAACTCCTAATTTTAAGTAAAAGATATAGCCAACTCAAACACTACAAAAATGGTTATATAAGTAAAAGTTCACTAAACTAAAGCACTAGAAATGGTTATATAATTGAATTCAACAAAACACTAAACAATGATTATATTTCCTCAACACTGCGTTAAATGATTCGTTCTTGCTTGGAGCGCTTGACTGTTTAGCTGCAGTTAGTAGAAGCTGCAGCTGAATACAGTGGCCACGAATAACTGTGGCTGTTACTATGCTGCGTAGAAAAGTTATAAAATCAAGTTGTCAAAAACTAAATAAAGAGAGGAAGAGAGAGGAAAAAAAGGCAAGTGTTAATTTATAACCCAGTTTTTCTCCAAGAGAGGTGGGTAAACTGTGTGAGATTATCAACCATTTAGCATAGTTAGCATAGCTACAGACTACTGTTTGCCTCCATTTCACTAGCATTTAATGAATTAAGGAAAAAAATTACCAACATATTCATATATTTAACTTGTCCCTTGTACCTTTCACCACACTTAACAGATGAGTCAGCAGCAGCATTGACCTGCCCTCTCCTAAGTGAAAATAAAGCTACAGTATTTTATCTAAATATTTTTTTACATATTTTTTAAAACTATCATGTTGTGACAATGGCATGAGATGGTCACTGGATAAAAAGTGGGATTTTCGACAGCTATTGACACCTAGTTCTGTCGTGCACATGGAGATTGAGGGCCATCGGCAAGAGGTTTTTGTCAGAGTGGAAAATTGTAGGGCACTGCCAAGAATGGTCAAAAACGCTGTGTGTCCGCGTTCTATTAACCCCCCCCCCCACCACCACCCTTGTGCCTAGCAGAAGTTTTCGTATTTAAATGAAGTTGCTGGGAGCCATGCAAATGCAAATCAACTGTTGGGCACTGGCCTTTTGACTCTTATTCCTGTTGTAGCTAACCCATTTTACCTTCTGTTTACTAGTTCCAGGACCTGGACAAAACCCCTCAGTGTTATTAATTGAGAAATAATGAGATTTATGTCTAAAACGGGCATTAATTCTGTAAGTGTTCTAATGTTACGAAGTCACACAAATGGCACAAATTTAGTGTGACAGTCACCATCCAGCATTGAACACACTAAGCTCAACTTAGAGATGTAACCTTAACACTTAAGTCAGCATATCAAAGTACAATTTTCAGGGTAAATCTGATGATATATTGTCAACATAGCATGTCTGTCAAGCTCATCCAAGATTGTGTGGTGGAATGCAGACCGAAGTGTTTCTGTCGACGTGAAAACACTGAACTCTACATAAAGCATCATTTGTGTCATCATGACAAAGTTCCAATCATTTGCACACATATAATTTTGGGCATTATAATATCACAGGCTTAGTATTCATGGCATACTAAGTTGTTGTTTACTCTTCTGAAGTTGTTTCCTAATCTGGACTTTGTGATTAAACATTCTCAGTATTTAATCACAAATATTGGAATACTGGCTCAAAAAAGCTGTATTCCAAACATGTACTCCTTCAATGGAGATATAAATACATGTTGGTGTTGCATGGCAATGGGCCAAACAGTTGAACACATTTTGAGACGTCTGTAGGTATAGTTCAGTTATAGAAGTGTAGTAGTATAGAAATACACATAATTCCACACAAATAGTTGTCAGGTGAGAAGTTCCGGTTGCGTCCATTCAGGGTGTGTCGTCTTTGTTCTCCCACTGTGTGGCTTCCATCCTGTGGGTTCTGGCAGCAAAAAGTAACAAATCGCTGGCTGGTGCGTGTTACGCTGAGATCCTGGTGGTAGGTGTTCTCTCTTCATGCGCTTCAGCTGATCTCGGTCAGAAAGTCTAAATTGAATTGTGATTATAGGTAAAGCGCCACTGCGCTGCGCTTCTTCTCTTCCTCTCTTCTCTTCCTCGGTCTGAGAGTGTGTGTGCGTGTTTGTGGATAGGCAGGTAAGACATTAACGCTCATCTAAGCTCCAGCTTGTTTCAGTTTTATTTAAAATGGTGACTAGTTAATTTTCATAGGTTCCCCACAGTTGGACCATTGCTGCTCTGTTCTGCTCTGATCTACCCTGCTTTGCTCTGAGTTTGTCTCCTGGATTTTTTTACACAATTGTTTTTAAAGTTGGACTGCGGCAGCATTATCTGCCTTCATCGAAGCGGTGTTTGGGCGTGACCACCGGCCCGCCAGGTCCTGATGTTTTAATTTGCATTGTCTATTGTTAATTTCTATTTCTTTACTCATTTTGTTTGCGGCCCTTTTTGTTCTCTTAGTTGGGCTGATATTGTTTTTCTTTTAGGTTTAAGATTGTTATATTTAACTGTTTCTCTTTTGTTGTTTTGCAGTTGCTGAGGTCCGGTGGCGGTGTTGGTGTGGTGACGGTGTCTTCCTCCTCTGCGTGCTGTGATTCTTGAGTTTGGGTTGTCTCACTGCGTCTGGTGTGTTAAAGGTTTTTTTGGTTTGCCCCCTCCGGCCGGTAACCTCAGCTACTGCACTTTCTTTGATTTTCTCTGTTTTCCTTTTATTCTTAAAAAGGAACTGGGTTTTAAAAATAACATTTTACAAAGAATTGAATAAATGTTTTTTTTTTATAATTTGAAACTGTCTCATATGTTTTAATTCATGCATAGCTGAACCTGTGTGCCTTAAACCAAATGAATATTCTCTGGGGGAAATTCCCAGAGTGGCGTTGAGCAATTTATTAAAACTAAACTTCCACAAAATCTGAGTTTCCATCTGGTGTCGTCACAGAAGTATGCCATGAAGAAGTATGTTTGGAGAAAGAATATTAAAACGATAATCTCTTATCCATTAAAATATATTTTACATGTGTGTTAGGAGCACTGAAAAACTTAGTTTTGGTTGAATTGATATTAAAGAAGAATATGCATGAATACATACAATAGACTTTTGTTAAACGTGATCTTCGTTTGACATTCCTCCTATTTGAAGATTTATCATTGCACAACTTACAAAAATAATAAATAAAAACATGTTCCAGAGTGGTTCATTGTACATAAAGTATTTTTGTGAATAATATTCAAACTAATGTTAATGTTCAGAGATTGCTTTAAAGACCCAGAGTCATGCTATTTTGGAGTGTTAGTGACATCATTCCACATCAACAATACATGACTTAAGAAACTGCAGATGATTTATCAGTATTCACTGAATACTATTCAGTTGCTTAACTCTCGAGTTAAATTGAAGAACTAAATGGTTGAAAATATGATACCTTCTGATAGACTAGCGGTTTTCAATATGGGCGGTACCGCCCCCCAGGGGGCGTTCAGAGGACTGCAGGGGGCGCTGGGAGACAATTTTACAAAAGGGGGGCACTGGGATGCCTTAGGGGGGCGTTTGGTCGAAGGTAAACTTTAGACCTTAAATGCAAACAATACCAGTTCAGTCCTGTCAATAACAATTTTATGTAGTGCTGCTCTTCCTTATTCCCCCTTGATTTGTGTCGTGCTGCAGCTAGCATAGCATAGAGCTGTGCAGATTCAAACTGAATGCTCAGTTTAGTTAGCATAGCTACCAACCTTCTTTTCCTTTCGGCTTTTTCCCTTTAGGGGTCGCCGCAGCGAGTCATCCGTCTCCATGTAACTCTATCTTCCACATCTTCTCTCACCAACTACCTTCATGTCCTCTTTCACTCCATCCATAAATCTTCTCTTTGGTCTTCCTCTAGGTCAGTGGTCCCCAACCTTTTTATTACCGCGGACCGGTCAAGACTCTGACAATTCCGCTGCGGACTGGGGGGGGGGGGGGGTGCACGCCGGACAGGGGGTTGGGGACCACTGCTCTAGGTCTTTTTCCTGGCAGGTCCATCCTCAGCATCCGTCTACCGATGTATTCAATGTCTCAAGTTAGCATAGCTACCAATGACGGCAGACAATTTCTTGTTATAAGTTGTTTCTCCCTCATTAGCTCACAAACAGAGAAGATTGATTATTACACAGATAATCTGTGAAAACAGAGTAGTTTATTGCCCCCAGTGCCTGTTCTAGAAATAGTTTTGGTATGCCAACTTATTAGGTTGTCTAGAGCTGACGTCACACACGGAAGTGGTTGTATTGTGTTTTCGTTCGGCGTTCCACCATTAAATAAGAAAGAACCCGTACCAACATCTCCTCTGTCTGTTCCTTCTCAACCCAGAATATCACAACTGGCGATGAGGATTTTAAAGATTGCCACAGCGTAAATGAGATGAGCCTGTCGAAGAACTCTATACGGACGTAAGGGCGGAAACCATATGTAGTTGTTTTTTTGTCAAGGCTTCGAAAGTTAGCATCAGAAAGCTAACATGGCTATGCACGTGGGTCGTGTGGATGAATATGATGAATCAAAGGAAGATTTTGATTCACATTTGGAGCATGGATGTTGACTAATGATGTTCCAGATGGGAAGATAGTTGGCACTTTTCTCTCTGTGATCGGAGCGGATACATATAGGCTGCTAAAGAATCTTGTGCCTCCGAAAGTATCGAGCACCATGGAGTATGCAGCTCTCACTGAAGTGTTACAAGCACACTATAAGCCGACACCAGTGGTGATAGCTGAGCGTTTTCGGTTCCAAAAACGTAACCAAAAGGAGGGGGAGCCAGTTTCAGACTACGTGGTTGTCCTGAGGCAGTTGTCAGCCACATGTAATTTTGGACAATATTTGGATGAGGCGCTGAGAGATCGTTTTGTTAGTGGGCTGCGCTCGGATGCTGTGCAGCGCAAACTGCTGTCAGAGAAAGATCTTACTTTTTCACGTGCGTGTGAGATTGCAGTGAACATGGAGCTTGCTTCCAAGAATACTATGGAGTTTTCTGGACACCATGACCCTCATCATGTAAATGCCCTGACGAATGCTCCAAATTTTTCTAACAGAGGATGGAAGGGACAGAACACAAAAGAGGAAAAAACTAAAACAAAGAGCTGGACGGGATCAAAAAAAGACACGACAGCAAAGCAACCATGCTATCGATGTGGTGGAAAACATTTGGCACGCGACTGCAGATTTAAAAATGAACTGTGTCATGTTTGTGCGAAAATAGAGCACATTGCTTGTGCTTGCAGGAATACAAAAAGCAGACAACAAACTCAGTACGTGGAAACTGACAATGATGCATCAAAAAGGAACGATGAAGCCGAACTTTCTGGAGTTTATGCAGTGTACTCCATCACTTCCAGTAACCAAGGATACACAGCTGATGTTTTACTGGGAGACAAAAACACTACTATGTTGCTGGATGCAGGATCAGCAGTGTCAGTGATAAGTGACAAGTACTACCAGTCACATCTCACCCAGTTCCCCATAAAACCAGCAGTTGGGTTAAAGCTGAAGTCCTACTCAGGCCAGAGCATCGCTATTCGTGGGTATATTGTTGTATCAGTACATTATGGAACACAAAATATTACCCTACCACTGATCATTGTTCAGGGAAACAGGCCATCCCTCATTGGACGAAACTGGTTAAAGAAACTACAGCTGAATTGGAAACAGATCTTCACAGTACACAAGGTACTAGTACAAAAAGATGTAAAGCCCAGTGATCCAACGCCATCAGGCTGTGTTTTCAGATGATCAAGGCTGCATCAAGGAACTTAAGGCTAAAATCAGCACTAAGCCAAACACTGCACCAGTTTTCTGTAATGCTCGCCCAGTTCTTTATGCACTAAAGGAAGCTGTTGAAAAAGAGTTGGACAGATTGGAAAGGGTGAACGTGATTTCAAAGGTTGAGAAAAGTGAGTGGGCATCTCCCATTGTTTCGGTACGTAAAGCTGACAAAACAATTAGGATGTGTGGTGACTACAAGGTCAGCGTCAAGGAATGCATTGAAGAGAAAAGTTATCCACTTCCTAATGCTGAAGACCTTTTTGCTATTTTGGCTGGAGGAACATCATTCAGTAAACTTGATCTTTCCCATGCCTACCAGCAGTTAGAGTTAGATGAAGAGTCAGGGAAGTATCTGGTTATTATGGAGGAATTCAAAGGTGCTGAATTCATGAATTAAGAGACGACACACAAAACTCCATTCTCTCCGGCTCACAGGCAAACAGGAAGACATTTAATGCACATCTGTGGCATCTTCACAAATTACATTTATCATCATCTCATTTCATCGTCTCAGCATCCAAAATGTCTTGTCCTCTGCTCATGGCTTCGAATATTTATACCGTTTTTCAGTCTGCTGTTGTGTATTGGAGACTTTGACCAATGGCGTTACAGTCTCGCTTTTGGCTTTGGTTGTCTCTGTTCCGAGAATTCTGGGTTTGACCTCGTGGAAGTTAAATCTGCTCCTCAGAGGACCATTAGTCAAATTGTTAGTTCTTATCTGTTCAAACAGAGACTCCAAGTTCCTTTACACAACAGTCTTTCACATCTAGGACATCTTCCAGACATTCTTGGAACAACTTAAACTTACTGGGTCTGAGTGACCCAGCACATTTGACACAACACATTCCTTTTCAGCAAAACATATCTTAATGTGAATCAACATAACTTTTAACCATTAAGATAATTATATTCCTCAACATTATCACCACCCACAAAGGTATGTATAAGTACAATCGACTCAGCTATGGCATTCCCTGTGCTCCTGCTCTTTTCCAGTCTGTGATGGATCAGATTTTTCAAGGAATGGATCATATGACCTGTTTCCTGGATGATATTCTCATCACTGCTTCATCTGCGAAGGAACATTTGCAGAGGTTGGAAGAAGTTCTCACACGTTTGGAGAAGCATGGATTGAGAGTGAAACTTGGAAAGTGTCGTTTCCTTCAGAGTAGTGTGGAGTATCTGGGACACAGGATTGACAAAGACGGACTGCACCCCATGGAGGAAAAGGTTGCAGCTATAACAAAGGCACCAGAACCAACAAATGTCCCTGAACTGAAGTCCTTTTTGGGTCTTCTAAATTACTATAGTCGATTTCTAAAAAAAATCCATCTACCATCCTTCAGCCTCTCCACAACCTGTAGAGAAAAGATGAAAAATGGATTTGGACAACTGAATGTACACAAGCATTCAAAGATGCAAAAAGACTACTGCTGCAGAACAAAGTGTTAGTGCATTATAGCACAAGCTTGCTGTTGAAGTTAGCCTGTGATGCATCACCTTATGGGGTAGGTGCAGTCATATCTCACATCTTAGAAAATGGAGAAGAAAGGCCTGTGGCTTTCACATCAAGAACATTAACTTATGCTGAGCGGAAATATGCCCAAATAGAGAAAGAAGCTCTTGCCATCATTTTTGGAGTCAAGAAATTCCACAAATATCTGTATGGGAGGAAATTCACGCTCATAACAGATCACAAGCCATTGTTGGCAATACTGGAACCAAAGTCAGCTGTGCCAACACTTGCTGCTCTGAGGATGCAACGTTGGGCTCTTATTTTAATGGCATATAACTATGACATTGAATACAGAAGATCAGCGGAACATGCAAATGTGGATGCGTTGTCACGGTTACCCCAAAGCTCACCAGACAACACTGCAGAGGAAGGAAAAATCTTCTATTTCTCTCATATAGAAGAACTACCAATAGTAGCTAACCATGAAAGATCCAATTCTCAGCAAAGTGTGGAGCTACACCATGAATGGGTAGCCAAATTATGTACAAGATGAAACACTTATGCCTTATTTCATTCGCAGACACGAACTGTCAGCAGAACAAGGATGTGATCTTTGGGGATAACGTGTTGTTATCCCACCAGATTACCGACAGAAAGTGTTGAAAGACCTGCATCATGAACATCCAGGCATCTGTCGTATGAAAGCTCTCGCCCGCAGTTATCTGTGGTGGCCAGGGTGTGATGGTGACATACAAGAACTGGTCCAAAGCTGCCAAATCTGTCAAGCTGTACAGAAGTTGCCAGCGGTCGCACCACTCCATCCGTGGAAATGGCCTGAAAGAGTGTGGCATCGGATTCACATTGACTTCGCTGAAAAAGACAAACACTATTTCTTAGTGGTCATTGACAGTCATTTGAAATGGTTGGAAGTTTTCCCGATGACATCCATCTCAATACCATTGAGATTTTGAGAAGGTTATTCTCTTCTTATGGACTTCCAGAAGAACTTGTTTCAGACAATGGGCCTCAGCTGGTTTCAAAAGAATTCAGCCAGTTCATGGAGTTAAATGGGATCCGTCACACAGCTGTTCTTGCATATAACCCTGCTTCAAACAGAGCAGCACAGAGGTCAGTACAAATCCTAAAACGATCTTTGATGAAAAATGTACTGGAAGCAGATGGGAAGGCCACATTGCCACTCAGTCATCGATTGGCCAACTTTCTTATCATGTATCGCAGTACACCTCACACTGCGACAGGTCGCACTCCAGCAGAATTATTCCTGAAACGTCAGATCCAAACCCGTTTCAGTCTTCTCAAACCTGAACTTGCCCAATACATTAAACAGAGACAGTCCAAGCAAAAGCGATATCCAGAATCCCACAAACTTGTGTTTTTTCAGAAGGAGCAACTGTTCGTATCCGAAATTTCAGAGGGGTATTTGTAAAGTGGACCTGTGGAACAGTTCTGAAGAAGCAGGGAAGCGTCATTTATCGGATACAAGACGGACAGAGAACTCACACCATACATGTTGACCACATGTTACCATGGAAACCAGCTGTGGAGGAATCTCCAGTTATGTCGTCACCGGTTCTCAAGGAGAGAGCCGAAGAAATCGGAGACTGTGTTGTTCCAGAGAAAACATCAAGTCCAACGGAAACCCTAACATCGCAACCATTACCTGCTGAATCGCCTGGGCAGACAACAGAAGAATCATCAGTACCAACGCCTGAAACAACCCAAAGCCCATCAGTGCAGTGCAGATACCCTGTGAGGCACAGAGTTCCTCCAAAGAGGCTTAATCTTTGAAAATGTATAAAATATGATTTAGTTTTTACTGCCAAGTGTTGTTGAGGAATACAGCGTTAAGTGATGTCTCCATTGTTAAATTTGTAGTGAAAGCAGTAGGATATTAATTTGCGGTGAGGATGCATTTTTTCCTACTTATTAGTTGCAGTAAAATTCTAAAAGGGGAGGAATGTAATAGAGTAGTTTATTGCCCCCAGTGCCTGTTCTAGGAATAGTTTTAATATGCCAACTTATTAGGTCGTCTAGAGCTGACGTCACATACGGAAGTGGTTGTATTGTGTTTTCGTTCGGCGTTCCACCATTAAATAAGAAAGAACCCGTACCGGCATCTCCTCTGTCTGTTCCTTCCCAACCCAGAATATCACAACCTGTCTCATAAAAAACTGCTACAACATGGTGACAGCTTTAACTAATATGGAGAAAACATATTTTTTATTAAAGTTACATACTGCAGCTTGAATAAAATGCAACTACATAGCATATTTAAGAAGTCTGGATTGCTATATGTGTATTTTGCACATTGCTTTTGACTGTTGCTCATGGGAGAGACATTTCAGTATCTAAAACTAATAGAAAACATTTAAACAACCAGTAGGTTGTTTAAATGTTTAATGCTGGATGTGGTCTGTCGGATGTTAAATTCATGAGCAGTAAATATTGTGCTAATTATCAGAATTGAATCAAAGAAAGTAAGGCAGATGCAAGCCTTTAAAATTTTGTCAGGGGGCCCACGATTCCTGGCGGCGCCCCTGCACCTACCACCTGGTCTGCATCCGCCAGGAAGACAAGTGGAAAATCACTTTTAAGACTTCCACTAGCCACTTTGAATAACTAGTCATGCTCTTCGGTCTCTGTAATACCCCTGCAATGTCCCAAGTGTTGGTCAACAATGTTTTTCACAATTGTTTTTGAATGTTTATTTACCTTGATGACATCCTCTTTTTCCTTAAGTCCATGTCCGAGCACCAGAAACATGTTCATCTAGTCCTACAATGTCTCCTCAAAAAATGGCTCTATGATAAAGCTGAAAAGTGTTCCACAAAACATCCATCACCTTCCTTGGTTACATCCTCGAGAGCTGACAGGCTCATCGCACCCCAGAAAAGGTTAAAGCTGTTCTTGACTGGTCTGTTCCACAGACAAATAAGCAACTTCAGAAGTTCTTAGGATTTACTGCTTAAGTTATTCACCTCCTGTTTGTTTCTAGTATTCCTGTCTGTTCCAATTCTCAGAACCCTGGTCAAAGACACACAATCCATTGTCATTTTATTGTAAAATAACCTTTATTCACTTTTCCAACTGTCTCCTGAGAGGTTTCTGAATGTAGGCACAAAGCATTCCCAAAACATAACAGAAACCTGTCTGTATGAGTGGCTCTACAGACTGACAAATAATCTATCATAGCTCTAGCTGCTTTACTGATGTTGTGCATTAGAAAAGCAGAAGCAAAGAGAAAAAACAGGGCATTCTTTCACCATCTAAAAGGATATTCTCAGTGGCAGAATAACAACATGAACATGGGCCCACCCAGAGCCAAGCAAAGACATGAGTAGCCAAATATCTTTATTTATTTATTTATGTCACAGTCACTCCTGAAGAAGCATATAGGAAAGGAGGAATCAAGTAAGTCCATACCCTAACCATACTGAACCCATGCTGAAAGGGTGACCACAGCAACTTCTGAAACTCACAGTGGCGGAAATCTTTTAAGTACAAAAGGTTAAAACTGGTCCTGGCCCTGATATGATCCACTGCTACTGGCTAAAGAGCATGTCCGCGCTCCATAAATGCCTAACAGTTCAGAACTAGCTGATAACCAGTGATGCTTATCCAGGATGGGTGACTCAACATCAGTATATCTTGATCAAACCTGCTTTGTTAGGTTTGCATGTAAAGTTCTAAATATAATGAATATTCTTTGGAATGTACTTCAGCCTACATACTATCAGGTCCTGACTCTTGAATACAAAACTGTGATAGAGTAGAAAATGTTCTTCTAAACATCTACACTGCATTGGTCTTACACTTGCCCAGATATTCACTACCTCATTTTTCTGTTGCTAAGACATGTCACAGTCATTTTCTGGAGCCACCACAAAGTCATTAAGACAGTTCCAGAGTGTTATATGATCCAGTAGTTCATTGGTCTGGGAGGTCTCTAGTGCCGGAAGAGCATTTCCAGTAAGCTTCATATACTCTTGTGATAAAGGCTTCACTGGAGGGCCAAAGTGATATTTCAGTTGGAAATGACCGCTGCTTGTCACATTATCACAACCACTTTAGGAAGAATCAATCAATATCCATTTTGTGAAGCTCCATCAGGGAAAGCTGGTGATGCTGATGCTGCTTCAGATCATGAAATGGGGAAAACAAAAGCTCTTCAATTTGATCCATTTTGTGTGAATACTGATTTCAATACATTTTAAAGGTTAACTTTTGCTAATGTGGGTCTATATATAGATAGATAGATTTTGTGAAAAATGTGTTTTATTAATCTATGATCTGGTAAATTAATAAACCTATTTCACAATCTGACCATATCTACAATATATCTAGCTTCACCCATATCTCCACATTGCTATATAGTGCCATTTTAGGACTATTTTTATGCACACCTAAAAAATAACCACTTTCTGAAATGAATAACTTCAATTTTTCGTAATTTGAAGGGACAAAGCCAATAAAGTCCCCCCCCCCCCCCCGGTATTTTGTATCATATTATAGCATTTGCATGTTCCACATTGACATCTTGTTTGGGTCCAAAGCCATATTCTCTCTTTGCTTCTGGAATCTTTCTCCATAGATAAACTTGTTTTTCAAATGCAATGTATTTTGTGCTGTGACCCATTTCCCAGATTATTCCAGAAAGCCCTTATGTGTATCTAGACATGAAATCACTCAAGGCTTCTGTTTAGGTGTATTATTGAGACATAAAAATATAATCTGTTCTCAGACACTACAATAATGCATCAGTTTATCCAATCTCATAGGGAAATTCTGTTTTCAATACATGAACCAAAAAAGTTATCAGAATGTTCTGTGATAGCTTTTGAGGAATAATATGTTCTTTGAAGTCAAAACTCAAAGTTTAATATAATTTTGTGTCCAACTAGATCTGTTTCCAGTTGCAAGACAAACAAGCTACTTGGATTTGCTAACTATGGTGTACTATAAGTCAGATACAAATTAACTAGAAAATAAGTATACTTATTTTATGGGGGAATGTTGAGGAATATAATTATGTTAATAGTTAAAAGTTATGTTGATTCACATTAAGATGTTTTGCTGAAAAGTAATGTCTTATGCTGTGTCAATCTGACCCAGTACATTTTAAGTTGTTCCAGAACTTCTGGCTAACGTCCCAGACGTGAAAGACTGCTTGCATAAAAGAAGTCGGCCAGAGTCTCTGTTTGGACAGATAAGAACTAACAATTTGACTAAGTTAAATTGTTAGTCAACTATGACCTTTGACTAAGACTAGGACAAGGTGAATAAGTGAGTACATTTTATATAACACCTTTCACAAAGAGCTCCAAGAGGACAGGGCAATATAAATAACAATAATTAAAAAAATAAAAATACAATCTTCTGATCTGAATCCAATTCATGTTAGAATAGGAATGTCTGGTTATTTATTTAATTTTTTTTTTTTTGAAGGAGTCCAGACTTTAATGACTGGAGGCTAATTTCCACAGCTGAGGTACAGTAGTGCAGAAGGAGCAATTTTCTCAAGCTTTATGTCTGGTCATTTGCAGAATGATTAGATTGTGGTGTGAGGGCCTGAATGCTTGAGTTGGAGCATGTGGCTTTACCAGACAAGTAAAATTAGAAGGATCACTTACTGTTGGGATCAGACCAGAGATAAAAACACATATTCCACTTCCTCTAGGAAAATCAAAAATCTGACTAAAAGGGCTACGCGTGATGAAAGACTACCACATGGTCCAACTGCCCAAGTGATCACTCCAAATTTGGGACAGCAAACCTGGAAGAATTTCCAGAATGACAGGGAAGGCAGTTGCTGGAAATGATGGCACTAATAAATCTGAGAGTTAATAAATCTGAGAGTTAAGAGAGTTAAGTCACCAACCAATTCAAAAACCAGGGCCCTTGCATTTGTTGTGTTGAAAGCTTAGTAATCCCAGTCCACCCATCTTTCTTAGTTTATGTACATGGGTTTTTGAAACTTTGTGGGTTTTAAAACCAAAACTAGACAAAATTATTTAGTCTAATGATTTTAAAAAAGGCATTTGTTCAGAAAAAATGGAAGAAGATTTAGACAATTATGTGGCTCATAATTGAGCGTGAGTGTCCTCCATTTTTTTAACCTACTTCCTGAACTTGTCCATTTTTTAAAAAAGTTAATTTTGAAAATAAACAGAAAGACTCCAGGATATTTCAGTTTATCAGTTATCATAGGAGACACGGTGAGAATCACATTCTTTGATTTCTCGAGTGCCTTCAATACCATCCAGCCGCTGCTTTTGGGTGAGAAGCTGCGGGGGATGATGGGTGTCGGTGACTCTGTGATCTCCTGGGTTACTGACTACCTGACGGGCCACAGTTTGTCCGTCTGGGCAGTGTCCTGTCTGCTGTGGTGGTCAGTGACGTAGGAGCTCCACAGGGAACTGTGCTCTCTCCTTTTCTCTTTACCTTGTACACCAACGATTTTCAGTACAACTCTGAGTCATGTCATCTACAGAAGTTTTCTGATGACTCGGCGATTGTCGGGTGTGTGAGAGATGGAGATGAGGGGAGTTACAGGACACTGGTGGATGGATTTGTGGAGTGGTCTGAACAGAATCACCTGAGGCTCAACATTAGTAAGACCAGAGAGATGGTGATCGACTTCAGGAGGAGGAAGACGCCTTCACAGCCACTGAAGATTAAGGGGGAGGTGGTGGAGGAGGTGGTGGATTACAAATATCTGGGAGTGGTGATCGGCAACAGACTAGACTGGACATCCAACATTGACGCTGTGTACAAGAAGGGGATGAGCAGACTCTACTTTTTGAGGAAGCTGAGATCCTTCAATGTGTGCAGCAAGATGTTGGAGATATTCTACCACAGGTTGTTGCCGGTGCCATTTTCTTTGCTGTTGTGTGTTGGGGAAGCAGCATCAGATCCAGCGACTCTAACAGACTGAACAGGGTCATCAGGAAAGCTGCTCTGTACTTGGACTGAAACTGGAGACCCTGGAGAATGTGGTGGAGAGGAGGACATTGAAGAAGCTGTTGTCTGTCATGGTCAACGAGCTGCAGCCTCTACCACACAGTGGACAGACAGCGGAGCAGCTTCTCACACAGAGGCTTCAGCTCCGTTGTCGTAAGGACAGATACAGGAAATCTTTCCTGCCACAGGCCATCACTTTATATAACAATAGTTAGTCACCATTACACAGATTGTTCACATAGCACTATTGTACATATTGTATATATTATTAACATATAGATTATTATTTTCTGAACCTTACATCTTACATTCTACATTTTTATAGTATTTTATGTTTTTATTTTTATTGGTAACTTCATCTCTGTGTTTGTGTATGCTGCTACTGCACAGTAATTTCCCGGCTGGGATGAATAAAGTACTTTTCTATTCTATTCTATTTCTATTCTATTCTATTCTATTCTATTCTATTCTATTCTATTCTATAAATGACAAAAGTAAGGCTCACACGACATAAATCCACTCTTCACCAATGAATATTATAACCTGAAATTGTATAAAATAAGATCTAGGAGGACTGGACTTTTTTGCACATATTTAATACATATTTTATTTCTTATAACAATCTTAACAGTACATCTCCATTTTTTGCAGTCAGAGCCAGGCCACATTTATATGTGGTCCTAAAGCAGACATGGTTTTCAAAGAGACCTTAGTCATGCCTGACTAGACAAATTTTTACACAAATACATGTGGAAGATTCATAATTTTGTATTGTAGGTGGTGGGAGGTGGCAAGATCAAATGTAAACAATGGATGAAACAATCCTGTCAGATGTGACTGCTGTTTAATAATTGCACATTTATACCACTCTTTTTTAATGTTCCAAGCAGAAAAATCCATTGTACATTTACAACATACATTCTGTTACTAGAAATCTAAATCGGATTTAAACTTGAAGAACCGATTGAGAGAATGTAGACTATGTGAGGGCAAGAAACAATGATCTATTCACAAAGATACATGTACACAGATTGATGAGACACTGATGGAAACAATGCAGACAAATACAAGGCCATACATGCTGGGAAGGACAACCACAAATTTCCAAGTTGAAACAGTAAAAACATCATCGACTGAAAATCCTTGGAGCAGAAACTAAGAAAATTACTTAATAGAAAATCAGAAATCCTAACAAAGGTCAAATAAAAGGTCACATACAGTTTTAGTAAAACTAACTATCTGAACTTTTTCATTTTAATTGACAAGTATGCTACAGACATATTCATCTCCTTAAAAAGTACACTTAGTCATTTATATTGTATAGTTTAGTTTTTAGTTTTAACCTATTTCTTAGGCTGAACAAATGTTGCTGCAGAAGTAGGAGAAGTAAAAAAAAAAACAGTTTCGTTTGGTGACAAGCTGGAGTGTGACTCATCAGACCGTTTAGGGTAAACCATAAGGCGACCATCAGTCACTCTACCTTGCCTGTATCTCTGTGATGAGATACTGGCTTTTGTTTCTTGTTTGTCTGACCAACAACACTATACCTCACTCCCCCCCTCCCCCTCCCCACACACACACCACACCTATACACACATCATGATCTGGAACTGGATTCTCTTCATCCCATCCTCCCTTGCTGTTTTCCCTTGTGTGCCATCTCCACACATCATCAATACCCCTCAAGTCCCCTGTGCCCCTCTACATACCCTTCGCATATACATACACACACACCCACACACACATGCATGCACACACACACAAACAAACCGCCCCTTAACCCCAACAGCACCAGTCTGGAACCCCTCACTTCAAAAGCCTGCTAGCTTAACATGTCATTCATTGATTACAGCCGAAGGACTCTACTGCTAGAGGTACAACAGTGGGGGCCGTGAGTGGTTGTGTGGTGGGGGTGAAGCTTCACCACAGCTGTCTATCATAACTAGGGAATGACAGATACTATCATGATATAAAAAATATACTTTCACACAACCACACATGCACATGCACACAAACATACAAAAACACACACTGACAAACAGAAATGTGGCAAGATACTGTCAAGAGAGGAAAATTCTAAAACTTTAAAAACCTTTGACTCGTTATATCCTCTCTATGCCCGGGTTCAGAAAATGCTGTGTGCAAGGACTGAGATCACACAGAGACAACAGCGTCACAATAATCAGCATTTATTCAAGACAGATGCAAACTATCACCAGAAAAGCTCAAACATCAGAAACCTCAGAGCACAAACACATGAATTTACCTGAGAAGAGGAAAAGACAAAAGATGGAAATGACAAACAGAAAGCAAGAACGTTCTTGGAGAAGTTGCAAAGAGCAAAATCTATTTGTTACTCTGTGTGGAATAGTTTTATCTTCCTTTCTTTAATTTATTCAAACAAGGCGTAACTTTGCTCATCCAACCAGGACCTGTCTCTGACCCTTTCTCTAAAGCCATTTTGTCCCTATTGTCTAAGGAGAGCTTCTCCTGATCTCCTGCTGGTTTATGGCTTTCACACATACATGTGAAAAGCTGAACTTCCTAATGATTGTCTCCCAAACAGACAAAAGGCAAAGGACAGAGATCTTGGTCTCAGATCTTAGTCTGCCTTAACTACAGGTAAAATAAAGGTCAAAAGGCCAGAATAAGTTATAAATTTTAAAACCATAATTAGGCTATTTCCATCAAGTCATGTTACATTTTAAAACTAGCTTATTTTAAATATATTTTCTTAAAAAATACCCAAAGGTTCTGTGTCCTTTAGATCAGAACATATGTGATGGCACTATTGGAAAAATTCAGGAACTGCGGTCTGTCCTCCATTCATGTAGACCTCACCAACTTAAGGTGAAAAATAATCAAACAAAAAAGATATTTGCACAAAACTACATTGTAATAAAACATTTTGATTGGTGTTTTCTTATTTTCTGATTACCCTTCATACCTCTGTAAAAGTATTAAAAAGCATCAGATTTACTGAAAAGCTGAATCAGGAAACAAACATATATAGCACTTAAAAATATATAGACTTAAAATTATAGATATATAGACATATATAATCTATCTATATATATATAATATATATATATATATATATATATATATATATATATATATATAGATAGATATATATATATATATAGACATATATAGACTTAAAAAAAGTTAGATACAGAATTAACTGTAACCCGAGTGTAAATGTTGCGTTCCATTTCCTGGTTCGCTACTATTTATCCCTTGTGCCTTCCAAAATCTCGCGATAGTTTGATAAATATAACTGCAATTCTCGCGTGATTTAATAAGCAGCCAATCATTGTTGAGCATCTGAGTCACATGTACCACCGTCGGCTCATTTGCTGGGTATATTAGCTGGAGTGAAAAGCATGGCGATTAGAACAAGTTTGGGAGAGCAGAGCTGCAGGAAGTCTCCGGTCGTGAGCTGGGATGAGAAACAAAACTGATTGTTTGCCTTATGAACTGCGGAATTGGCCAGGTTGGATGGCGAGCTGAAGATTCAGGGTTAAGAGCCTAAAAGGATTTCACCTGCGGTGTCAACAAATTTGGTTTCCCCACCAAGCTGGTGGGAGACGCCCTTCCTGCAGCCCATGAACAAACCTGTTCCCACTCTGATCTGACCTTTGTCAGCCTAATGAACATATGAACTGTAGCAAGCGCTCTAAACAACGCACCTGGAAAACACACCGAACCACCCTGGTTCAGGGCGGGTTTATGAACTGAATGGTGTGGCTTGTTACTGGAACTTTGGAACTGATTTGATTTCTTTTGATTTGTTAATTTAATTGTTTTTGTGTATTTTCTTTCATCTTAATATGGCCATTTGAATGTTTTTTTTTCCTTATTTTAATGTATATATGTATATATTGATGCACTGTGAATACAAGGCACTCGCATCTGCAAACTTCTAGTCTGTCTACTCCTTCATGAGTCGTATCTTAACTTCTGAGAACTAGCCCAATTGACCTCGTTAGTCAAGATTTATTTTTGATTATTTAGATATATAGTATACTGGTTACATAACTCTGGAAACCTAAACTCTTTCTTACATACTAGAAGACCATTGAAGCCGTTGTAAGCAAACTTCTTCCTGCATCATGCTCTTCTGAAGAGCTGCTCCTTTCTTCTGGTAGTGATAGTAGTAACTGCACTTGGCCACTGCCCTATAGTCAGTCTGGGAGCTAGCGATCGATTGACTCTGTGTAATTCAGTGATGGCAAAATTTTCTTCCTGTGTACATCTTGAGGTGTAGCCAAGAGCAGAACTCGGCTTCAATCAGCCCCAAAATGCATATATTTTGACTGTAGCTGGCAGTCCTCATCTAGGAGGCTGGAGCATACATTCTTAAGACACACTGGTTTAGCTCTTTTTGGTGAAATTATTGTGCAAATGACAGTGTTTTGCAGAAAGAACCACATGCAAAAAATTGGGGAAAAAATTGCATCTATGCAGAAAAAAACTTTGTATTGGTCAACTTCAAGAATATAGGTGGTTACATCTCCATGGCCTTGAAAGATCTTGTTTCTCAGGAAGCATTGATGATGGTCATCAGATTTCATGACCATGGACCTTACCAAGCTCCGCCCAGGAACCCCCCTCGAAAGTGTCACATGATTGCATGTCTCACATTATCTGGTACCCCAATGTCTAAACACCATATTTTTCGTTCTCTGCAGAGTATTTCTGAGTTGATTAGTGTAGAATTTCTGCTAGATTTTCACAAAATATCAGCCACGACAATAGACAAGGGGACCAACAAGTTCATGTCATCTTTTTTGGGTGACATCAAGGTGTTTTAGCCACAAGATGCCTCCAACATGGTGCGTGTCACAGCTAAAAGCTAGCGGTCGATGAGGAAAACAGCAGATTCTCACACCCTCAGCATAAATATAGCTGTGGACAAGATCACTGATGCCTATTGCTCTTGCAAGGCTGGGTAAGACGGACATTCATGGTTTTGAGGGGTCGAATGTGCCTAGGCCTGATACACGGTACTCGGTGTTAACATGGCTAACACGATTAGCGTGGCTAACACGATTACAGTTTAGGAAAAAGCCTTTTCAGGTGAAATAAAATCTTTAATGTATGTTAGATACGGTACACATTGCATATTGATCTGTTCAGCTAACATAAGGCTGTAACAGACAGGCTTCAATGTGTAGAAGTTGTAACGGTACTGCCATTATGCAGTACTTAGCTAAAAGGTTTTCATAATGGATGTGTTTATTATTGATGATTTTTTTCATTCACTAAACACAAAGAAAGCAAAGCAATAATACTTACACCAGCAGACACTCCTTTGTTCTTATTGATCCTACGATGGTTGAGCTGCAAACGCGGTCGTGAAAAAGTTTAATCCAAGCAAGGCTTTTCGTTTCAGATTTTGGAAATCTGTGAATTTTAGTTCCACAAACACAATCAGGAATACCTGACATCACCTGTACAGATTCCCCACTGACAGTTGAGAACCATTTTTTTGAGTCCTGACGCAAAAACTTTCTGTCGGTCTGATAGTCCACAATGTACATTAGCATGAGTTTGTGAGACGGTAACCCACTGATAGCTGCGCTGTGACGTAAAATGGGCATTAGCCAATGAAAAGGCCCGGCTGGGGTAAGGTCCATTTTCACTGATCTAGTTGGAATGGAACTATGACTTGCATGACATCTCCGGCATCATCAGTACAATAGCAGAGGGCCAAACACGCTGTGGATTAAATATATTTATGATCAACTAAAGCTGGATGGCATTGCAGTTAATGGTTGTATTGACTGATTTATTCGTCACATAAGTTATTAACAGGAACATAAGATTAATCGCAGACTACTTCATAGACACAGTGACACTGGAGGCCGTCCACAGCAGGTCCAAGCCGACAAAAGATCAGGAAATGTACATGTCAAAAAATGCAACCGTTTCTATGGAGAAGTCACCAGGATCATTGTGCCGTGATAAAGAAGCTTCATTAAGGGATGCATCACAGCCAATCAATGGATAGAGTCATTGAGGGTCAGTGGGGATTCTTGCCTACCCAGGATGGTTTTCAAACCCTCAGAGAAGACAGGTGACTTCTTAGAAACAAACCTGATGCAGTTCTGCCTTGTTCAAGTATATCAGCAATAAAATAACTGTGTGGTTATTTACAGTGCACTGTTTATGAATTAAACTGACATAGTTTTCAGCATTTTCCACAGGTGTAAGTAATCCAATATTAATTTCCAGTCACACTGTCTTCAAACATTTTGTTGATGTAAAAGTAAGAAGTATAACATGAGACCATCCATCCATCCATCCATTTTCTTCTTCCGCTTATCCGGGATCGGGTCGCGGGGGCAGCAGCTTCAGAAGGGAGGCCCAGACTTCCCTCTCCCCAGCCACTTCTTCCAGCTCCTCCAGGAACCCCAAGGCGTTCCCAGGCCAGCCGAGAGACATAGTCCCTCCAGTGTGTCCTGGGTCTTCCCCGAGGCCTCCTCCCGGTGGGACGTGCCCGGAACACCTCACCAGGGAGGCGTCCAGGAGGCATCCTGACCAGATGCCCGAGCCTCAACTGGCTCCTCTCGACGTGGAGGAGCAGCGGCTCTACTTTGAGTCCCTCCCGGATGACCGAGCTTCTCACCCTATCTCTAAGGGAGAGCCCGGCCACCCTGCGGAGGAAACCCATTTCGGCCGCTTGTATCCGTGATCTCGTTCTTTCGGTCATGACCCAAAGCTCATGACCATAGATGAGGGTGG
The DNA here is from genome assembly GCA_033032245.1 of Poecilia picta. NCBI lineage: Eukaryota > Metazoa > Chordata > Actinopteri > Cyprinodontiformes > Poeciliidae > Poecilia > Poecilia picta. The sequence continues at coordinate 1,031,250 of CM065355.1, forward strand.
GAACGTAGATCGACCGGTAAATCGAGAGCTTTGCTTTTTGACTCAGCTCTCTCTTCACCACGACGGACCGGTACAGCGCCGCTTCATGGCAGACGCCGCCCCAATCCGCCTGTCGATCTCCCGCTCCCTTCTTCCCTCATTTGTGAACAAGATCCCTAGATACTTAAACCGAGGGACACGGTTGAACGCCTTCTCCAAGTCCACAAAACACATGTAGACTGGTTGGGCCAACTCCCATGCACCCTCCAGGACCCTGCTGAGGGTGTAGAGCTGGTCCAGTGTTCCACGACCAGGACGAAAACCACACTGCTCTTCCTGAATCCGAGGTTCGACTATCCGACGGACCCTCCTCTCCAGGACCCTTGAATAGACCTTACCAGGGAGGCTTAAGAGTGTGACCCCTCTGTAATTGGAACACACCCTCCGGTCCCCCTTTTTAAACAGGTGGACCACCACCCCGGTCTGCCAATCCAGAGGAACTGCCCCCGATGTCCATGCGATATTGCAGAGTCGCGTGAGCCAACACAACCCTACAACATCCAGAGCCTTAAGGAACTCCGGGCGGATCTCATCCACCCCCGGGGCCCTGAGGCCACCGAGGAGCTTTTTGACCACCTCGGCGACCTTGTCCCCAGAGATTGGAGAGCCCGACCCAGAGTCCACAGGCTCAGCTTCGCCAGACGTTCCCAGCAGACCCTCACTACACGTTTGGGCCTGCCAGGTCTGACTGGCTTCCTCCCCCACCACCGGAGCCAACTCACCACCAGGTAGTGGTCAGTGGACAGCTCCGCACCTCTCTTCACCCGAGTGTCCAAGACATACGGCCGCAGATCCGATGAAACAACGACAAAATCGATCATCGAACTGCGGCCTAGGGTGTCCTGGTGCCAAGTGCACGTATGGACACCCTTATGCCTGAACATGGTGTTCGTGATGGACAAACCGTGACGAGCTCAGAAGTCCAACAACAGAACACCACTCGAGTTCAGATCAGGGGGGCCGTTCCTCCCAACCACGCCCCTCCAGGTCTCACTGTCATTGCCCACGTGAGAGTTGAAGTCCCCCAGCAGAACAAGGGAGTCCCCCGGAGGGGCACTCTCCAGTACCCCCTCTAAGGACTCCAAGAAGGGGGGTAATCTGACCTGTTGTTCGGCCCGTAAGCACAGACAACAGTCAGAACCCGTCCCCCCACCAGTAGGCGGAGGGAGGCTACCCTCTCGTTCACCGGGGTAAACCCCAACATACAGACGCCAAGATGGGGGGCAACAAGCAGTGTTGTATAAAGTACTGAAATCTCAGAGTCAAGTAAAAGTATAGGTTCCTCTCCAAAATATGACTTTGGTAAAAGTCCAAGTCACTGACTGAAATGTTACTTGAGTTAAAGTCTTAAAGTATCTGAATTTTCTTGTACTTAAGTATGGAAAGTATTGTTAAAATTTATGTACTCAAGTAATGTAATGAAAAGTATAAGTAAAAAGAAAACAAGGCAAATGCAGTTTGAATTACATTTTTTATATTTTGGTAAACTTGTCAAATACAGTTAAAGTAATAAACACAACCAAGTGCAGGCAAATTATGTTTTTAATACATGGTTCAGCATATTTAAATATGCTTAGTGGCTATCAATAGAATAGGATTGGAATATTCTGATATCTGTGTATGATGAGCATATTACAAAGCACACAGCCATCAATAATTTATTGTGAACGGCTGTGTATATAATTTATTACGTATAATAATACATATTTATATAACTATACAAACACAAATAAATAATGATTAATACTGAATTTTATTTATATATATATATATATATATATATATATATATTATATATATATGTACTGCTCAAAATAATAAAGGGAAGACTCAAATAGCACATCCTTGTTTAATTGTTCTCTTTATTTTTTTGAGCAGTGTATATAGATTCAGTCCAAACTCCATGTGGTTCATCCTGCTGCAGTCAAACTGTCTCTCTTTTTTAGATTCTCCCTCTTCTTCCTCACATCGTGTCCTTAGGAAACTTTCAAAACAAAAACGGAAGATTTGGGATGTATCTTGCAAGTGAAAATATTACATATTAATAGTCTTTACCACCTGTGTAAACTTTGCTGGTCAATGTTATAACACATAAGTGTTATTATGTGTGGTTTCATTTCTAATATAGGCTCTTGTGTCAGATAATCTAAGTCAATGTTAGAGAATAATTAATGTTTTTAGATTCACAGAATCTCAGTTATCCTTCATATCGGGGCTGAACCCGTATTACACCAAAGCACTGTAGCTAATATTAGCTGGTATCTCGACATAAATACAGTAAAATAATACTCTAATCACAATATATACACAATAATATGTCCATCTTACTTGTGAAATGTTGTCTCTGGAGCTTCACATCAATAGTTCATCGATCAGAACAACAATATCCCTCAGTGCTGAGGCATCTTCTGTTGTTTTGAGCAAAGTAGGAGGGACTACCGCTCCAAGATGGCCGCCGTATTTCCTGCGCCGGAGCAGCCAATGCGGGGTCTGCTCTGATATTATATTATGTCTATGGGTGTTTCCTATTGGTGGTGATGAACAAGCCCAGGCAAGTAGCTACCGACTTTGTTGCAGTCAATCAGTAGGTGGGTCAAAACTCCAGCGTTTCTCTCTTTCTCGCTGTTTTGTAATGAGTAACTAAACCACACATTGAAAATGTATTGGAGTAAAAGTATGAAATTAAGTTCGGAAATATAGTGAAGTAAAAGTGAAAGTTATCCAAAATTTTCATACTCGAGGAAAGTATGAAGTACTCCAAAATATACTTAAGTAAAGTAGTGAAGTATTTTTACTTCGTTACTATACAACACTGGCAACAAGTATGCCCACTCCTGCCTGGCGCCTCTCGCCGTGGGCAACTCCAGAGTGGAAGTACGTCCAGCCCGTCTCAAGGAGACGGTTCCAGAACCAGAGCCATGCGTCGAGGTAGGCCAACTATTTCTAGCCGAAACCTCTCAGCCTCGCACACTAGCTCTGGTTCCTTCCCCACCAGAGAGGTGACGTTCCACGTCCCAAGAGCTTCTGCAGCCGGGGATCAGACCGCCAGGGTCCCCTCCCTCGGCCGCCGCCCGTAACACACAGCACCTGACCCCTTCCAATGGGCCCCAATGGTGAGCCCATTGGAAGGGGAATCCACGTCTCCTCTTCGCCGGGCTCAGCCCGGCCACCAGGCGCTCGCCATCGTGCCCCACCTCCAGGCCTGGCTCCAGAGTGGGACCCCGGTGACCCGTGTCCGGGCGAGGGAACGGCAGATTCAAAGTTCGTTTCCATCATAAGGGTCTTCAGGCTGCGCTTTGTCTGGTTCCTCACCTAAGACCTCTCTGCCTTGGGTGACCCTACCAGGGGCATAAAGCCCCAGACAGCAGAGCTCCTAGGATCATTGGGACACACAAACCCCTCCACCACGATAAGGTGGCAGCCCAAGGAGGAGATGACATGAGACCAAAACATAAAATTGACTTTTTCATGTCATATCAATGTAGAGTTTGATAATTAAAAAAAAAGTGATAATTTTTAGTGTTTGTAGTGACCTTTTTTACAGCAACAATTTTAACTGAATATTTATTTTCATGAAGGATAAATTGGATGAGGTTGAGTGAGGGACGGAGCTGGTGAAACATGAGGACACAGCAGTAGTTTTTCAAAGAAAATTGGTTTTATTCCCAAAGTAACAAAATTCAAATTATTATAAGGCCCTTAAAAGAGGTCAAAAAAGAAAACTAGACTTAAGCAATGTCAAATCATGATTCAACTTAGTAAACCCTCATAAGTGCTCAAAGGGCTTAAATACTGGCTAATCAGACCAGCCTGACACACTTGAGAAGGAGAAGGCAGAAGGGAAAACATCTACTCACAAATTTAACAAAAAGTAACTAAGACACACATAGTTAGCTTAAGAATTAAGCTTAAAAATTTCCCCCAGTGTATCGTAGGCCTGGCGGCCCGCCTTCCTTTACTAGTGCCACCCTCAGACTAAGTCTTTCTTGTGTTTTTAGGAAAAAAAAAAAACTTGTTTTTTTTCTTCTGTTTTAAGCTGGATTGCAAGCGTCTCTGTTGCTCTGAGCGCTTCACTGGCGGAGCAGATTTATTTCTAAAAGATATGTTTATAGAAGATAGGTTTATAGTTAATGCATTTAAAGCCAGTGTTCTATCTGTCATACCTCATCAGTCCAGCATGTTACATTTCTTATAAATCCGTTATACCAGTAGAAGTTTAATTTTGTCTGTTATGTCTCGGAAGTTTGTGGTAAATAAAAAAATTAAAATAAGAAAAATCTAGTTATTTCTACGCAGTGTCCAGAAAGAGGTTTTGTTCTGCTTGTTGCTTAACAGCTTCGGTCAGCATCCAGCGTTATTCATGCTTTTTTTAGGACATATTCTGTGCAGTTTTTTAAAGAAACATTTAAATATTAAAAAGGGAGATTAGCTATAAGGCCAAAATATACCGACCAAATTTGTAGTCAAAGAGTATTTGTAGTATTTTGTGACGCTAAATGGAACTAATTTCTTGTTTACAGTACGGTAACAATATTGGAAACAGCAAAAGTCATTTGTGTTAATATGTTTGATTAACATAGCAGCTTAATTAAATAAAATTTACCGTAAACGTCTGAGAAACATAACACACAGGTATGACGGATTTATAAGAAATCTGCTGCATAAGCAGTATGTGACGTAACATCAATGTGCGCATCCGCATTACCATAAGGTATGCTGGATTGATGGGTTTGATAGATATGCCCCTTTTCCACCGGCTCTACTTCAACAACCCGTCCCGGATTTGTTCGCATTTCCATCGGCTCTTCTCGGCTCTGTAGCAGGTACCGCCTCCTGGTGGCGGGGGGGTGTAGCGCCCCGCCTCCAGGCTCTGTGCTGTGCTTCGTTACATGCGACCTAACACGAGTTGTTGTTTTTCTGATACAAAAGAAGAAGAGAGAGCTGAGCTATTTTTTTATAGCCTGATTGCGATTTTTCTGAGACTTCAAGAAAATGTGACAATGGAAGGAAAACTGCTGCGATGTGTTGAGGAGGAGCTGATCTCCGCCCTGCAGGGAGGAAAGCAGGAGGTTCAGACGGTTCAGGTGAGTTAACAAGGATTTTTAAAGTGATAAAACTTGTAATAGTGCCGAATATACATGAGCTAATGTTAGTCAGGGTGTTGCAAATAATTTAAAAATGTCAGAATAAATTCATAATATATTCCAATGTGTTTTCATGTTGGCAAACTGCCGCCGCAGATCATCGTGGTTCTTCCTGCTCCTTTGGGTTGGAGGATCTCATCAGTGTCCATCTTCCTGTCTGCTGGTCGGTGTTGACCTTCAGGATGTCCAGAGACCTTCACCTTTCTGAGCAGGAATCACATGACCCCAATATGCTGATGAAACATTTCTGATTAAAAAAAAAAGATGTTCTTGCAGAGTTGAAGTGATTTAACAGTCCGTTGTTTTTAACTTCTCAATACATTTAATTATGATTCACCTGATGTCCAAGTTATACTGAGAACAAATAAAACTTTATTCCTTCTAATCTGACTGGTTCTCTTCCATGTTTTCACATTTTGGACACTAAGAATTAAAAGTTTAAACTCAAATCTTAATTATCACTAATTAAGGTTACAGGTTTTGGACACATTTTCTCACTTTCTTACACTGAAGATTCTGCAGTAAGACAGATAAACAGTGAGTGAATAGAATGATTATGTATAAACTAGAAACTAACATGATTTGTATTTTGGGTTCTTGTTAATAGCAGCCCTGATAATGTCAAAATGTTTAGTTTGCTGAATAATGTATTCAGTTTTGAATGGCTTCATTGATAATCTACAATGTTAAGTTCAATGAAATATTTATATAATGTTATTTTCACTCTGGTTTAAGCTCCTCACATTTTGGGAAGATTGTATTAGGACCTTGATATAAACTACAGTAAGTACAATAGTGTGGAGTGAGCAGAAATAAAGAGACTTTGGTCACTGAGACACAACAACTTTTATTTTTCTTTTCTGTCTCAACTCTCCTTGTTGCTCTGCCATCTCAGCTGGTAGCTGCTTCCTGCTGAAGGAGATCCAGGTGTTCAGATGGTCCATCATGTCAGCCATGTTGCTCCTTCTGCTCCCTGTCAATCAGATGTTATAGCTTATAGCACATAAATGTAAATAAATAACAGAGTTACTAATGTGGACGTTACATATACATAAGGAATTATTTAAAACAGACATGTTACTATATGTATATATATATATATATATATATATATATATATATATATATATATATATAAAAATCAGTGATGTGCGGTGAGATCCATTGCTGGTGAGGCACTGACTTTTGACTTGGATACCATCCATGTTATTGGACCTAAGGAAATTTCGCGCATGCAAACAATGCTGGGAGGCAAAAAGACTAATCTTTTACATGTCATCCATAGCCGCGTTAATTCAGTGAAAGTTAAAAATGTAGGTATTAATTTCGTGATATGATCCACAGCAAAGTGATCTGTATTCGCCAAGCTACGCAGACTCGTTGCCATAACAACTGACAACAATGCCACTTCATGTTTTAGGATTTAACACCAAAAATCATTCAAGAATTTTGCACACAGAACAGAACATTTAGTTTGTTATTGTAGTTCGTTTTAGGCTTAATGTTTTATTAATAAATAATTGCTGTGGTAGATTAGCTACCGCTTCTACTTTACTGAATTATTTAAACATTAACTGTAGCCCACAAAACGCACATTTCATTACAAAACTAAACAAAAACATCTTATTGCTGTCTTACTTTATGTATCAATGAAATCCATGAACCGCTAATTCTGCACAAAAATATCCGTTCGTCCAAAGCCAAGTTTATCCTCTGCATGTCTTTTCTACTCCGTTTGAGAATCAAACTGTCTTGTAGTAAAACTTTCAGCTCCGTGTTGGTCTTCCTTTAGTTATCATCTCCTGCTTCAATTGAAAATCCACTTTAGAAAACTGTTTAAGTGTAGAAATGTAGTCTTTTATGTTGACATCGGAAGAGAGAAGAAAACAAATATATCACTGTACTTTACTGTGTGGCTAGTTCCATGGTTAGCTCTCTGTGTCTCACTCTGCAGTTGTGCAGTCACAATATCTGTGAACATGAGCGCCCCCTGCCATGAGGCAAGAGAACTGCCTGCCTCACCTGGAGTCTGTTCTCTGCCGTTTCTTATTGCTCCTCCACACATAAAACCCGATACACACACAGCTAGTGACAAAAAACATTGTACATTATATACATAAGCAAAATTATGGAAAATCAGTCCATATATTAAATGTTTCTTAGCCATTTTATTGCCGGCGTACAGACAGGACGAACATGCTGTCATATAATGGCAGCCAGTGCAGTTAGCGAGCGACTGCGTAACCGCAGGAGAGGCTGAGCTGCTGCTGCCTCACCGGCTTCTGAGCGTTTGAATGGGAAAATGCGAAAATCCAGCGATTTTGAAGAAAAACTATTCAGAATTGGTTAAACTAAGTAAAAAATAGATACTTTATAGTACAAAACCAAATAACACCATTGTTTTCTTCAGGTTTATTGTTCATTCTACAATTAATAATTCATAACAATTTGATTAGAGAACTGATATCTAGTCATTTTACAATAGGATGTCATATGACATGTTTTATTATCTCACAATGGGGGAAACTCAGATGAAACAGCAAAATGAGAAACAATCGAAGCTCGTAGATTCACAGATAAAGAAATGATGTAACATGCTGTACAATATTGAGTTATTTATAACTGCAATGTGCAACCGAGTGTCTTCAGAAAATGTGCATGTTGTGTTTGAGCAATAAAAATACAGCAGACTTTGTGTTTCAAATGTCTTCCATGACTGTATGTAGGCAGTATAGTAAAATTTGTCCTTACTATACAATATCTTATTCTCTTTTGTATCTTTTTATATAAAGTAAATATGTATGCATTTTTACTTTGCTCCTGCATGCATATTAAATATTCTTACTTGTGGAACACCTTAATTTCCCTACTGTGGAACAGTATAGGACATTTCTATTCTATTCTAAAAAGAAGTTTTTAGAGTTTTTATCTTTATTTAAGAGACCAAGACTATTGTTTGGTAAGTGTAGGTGAATCACAAGAACAGGGAAGCAGAAGCAAAATGAAAAGAACATTTTTAGAATATCTCCATTTATTGACAAGTGGATTAACTATTTGGATTTAAATGTCCTTGTTGATCAAGGACATTGACGCTTTTGTATAAGTTTCAATGGCTGTCTTCCTTTCTGTCCTTCAATCCCTCCTAGATACACAGTCACATTAATTTCTGATCTGAATCTTGATCAGTAATTTTTTACATTAATTCCTATGTAAAATACTTGCTAAAGCTGTCAGGATTTAATGGTTATGTAAAGGTTAGAGCCTTTAGAATTTTCATCACATTCTAGAAAAAAAGTAGTAGATATTTTAACACACATACAGAATCTGATTATATGTGAGACAATTACAACATTTTCACAGAGCTTTCTTCAGTCTCATATTAAGCTATCAAACTTGAGCTCAAGAAGTCTTCCCATATGCTACATAGGCATGGTAGTTAAAACTGGCTCCAGCTTGATTTAGATGCCATGTCTTCACAGAAATATTACTTAATTAAATTACAGCTTGATGAATTTATTTCAGTAAGAATGAAAAGTCCATAGATTGTTCTTCATGTTTTTCATTCTACTAGGATTTGTGTTTTGAATTCACACGTTTAGAAAATGTTGCTAATAAAATGTACCTTGAGAAGTCTGAGGTAAACATTTCTGTGTATTTAACACAAAACATGTTACAGAATGTTCACATTGAAAATGAACTCTCTGTATATTGACATATACTGGTGTTAAAATGATTCAGAAGAGGAATAATTAAAACAAACCTTTTGACTCGTTTCGTCTCCTGCCCAGATTCATTGAAGTCAACATTTATTAGACAAGACAACAAATGAAACTGACACAACTCAATAAAATCACAAACCGGCAATATTTACCTCACACGACAGACATCCACACACCACGACAAAATATTACGAGGAAGCATTTTCGCCGCTGCTTCCCCGAAGATTGCATCACAAGGACCTTCTCGGAGCGATCTAAAGTTCCAGGTCCCACACTTTAAACGGGAGGGCTTGTTTTCCCTTCTACGCTTTATTGAACTTAAGGGAGTGTCCTTAGCGAGTTTCATTTCTAAGAACACAGAAGTATTATTTTTCATTAAAATAAAGACAGATGTTTTTTTTGACCCTGTCTAGAATTTTATCAAGTGGTCAAACACATACACAAGGAAACTGGTGGTGTTCTAAATTAAAGAAAACTACCCTTTTAAGTTATTTTAATTCAACTTAGTGTATAGTATTTCACTAGAAATCTCCTAGATAAAGGATTACTTTAATTGAACCCTGGATAAAATATGAAGTGGATTTCCTTATTTGAAACACCATTAATTTTACCTAATTATTGAAGATATGATTAAGTTTTACAATCAGCTTATTTTAAATATATTTTTTTCCATCCATCCATCCATCAGGTCGCGGGGGCAGCAGCTTCAGACGGGAGGCCCAGACTTCCCTCTCCCCAGCCACGTCTTCCAGCTCCTCCGGGGGAACCCCAAGGCGTTCCCAGGCCAGCCGAGAGACATAGTCCCTCCAGCGTGTCCTGGGTCCCTGTACCTCATTCCAGCCGCTTCACACTCGGCCGCGAACCGCTCCAAAGAGAGCTGCAGATCACGATCTGATGAAGTCAACAGGACCACATCATCTGCAAAAAGCAGAGATGCGATCCTAAGGCCACCAAAATGGATCCCCTCAACACCTCGGCTGCACCTAGAAATTCTGTCCATGAAAGTAATGAACAGAATCAGTGACAAAGGGCAGCCTTGACGGAGTCCATCTCTAACTGGAAACGAGCCCAATGCGGACTAGACTCTGACACTGGTCATGCAGGGACCTGACAGCCTGTATCAAAGGGCCCGGTACCCCACACCCCCACAATTCCCCTCTGGGGACACGGTCGAACGCCTTCTCCAAGTCCACAAAACACATGTAGACCAGTTGGGTGAACTCCCATGCACCCTCCAGGACCCTGCTGAGGGTGTAGAGCTGGTCCAGAGTTCCACAACCAGGACGAAAACCACACTGCTCTTCCTGAATCCGAGGTTCGACTATCTGACGGAAGGCATGTTGGTGGGATTGAGGAGGTCTTCGAAGTATTCTGTCCACCGACCCACAACGTCCCGAGTCGAGGTCAGCAGCACACCATCCCCACTGTAAACAGTGTTGGTGCTGCACTGCTTCCCCCTCCTGAGACGCCGGATGGTGGACCAGAATCGCCTCGAAGCTGTACGGAAGTCTTTCTCCATGGCCTCTCCAAACTCCTCCCATGCCCGAGTTTTTTCCTCAGCGACCACCTGAGCCGCATGCTGCTTTGCCCACCGGTACCCATCAGCTGCTTCTGGAGTCCCACAGGCCAAAAAAGCTCTATAGGACTCCTTTTTCAGCTTGACAGCATCCCTCACCGAAGGAAACCACCAACGGGTTCGAAGGTTGCCGCCGCGACAGGCACCAATGACCTTGCGGCTACTGCTCTGATAAGCTGCCTCGGCAATGGAGGCACAGAACATGGTCCACTCAGACTCAATGTCCCCTACCTCCCCCAGAACGTGTTCGAAGTTCTGCTGGAGATGGGAGTTAAAGCTCCGTCTCACAGGGGACTCCGCCAGACGTTCCCAGCAGACCCTCACTACACATTTGGGCTGCCAGGTCTGACTGGATTCCTCCCCCACCACCGGAGCCAACTCACCACCAGGTAGTGGTCAGTGGACAGCTCCGCCCCTCTCTTCACCCGAGTGTCCAAGACATACGGCCGCAGATCCGATTAAACGACGACAAAATCGATCATCGAACTGCGGCCTAGGGTGTCCTGGTGCCAAGTGCACGTATGGACACCCTTATGCTTGAACATGATGTTTGTGATGAACAAATCGTGACTAGCACAGAAGTCCAACAACAGAACACCACTTGAGTTCAGATCAGGGGGGCCGTTCCTCCCAACCACGCCCCTCCAGGTCTCACTGTCATTGCCCACGTGAGCATTGAAGTCCCCCAGCAGAACAAGGGAGTCCCCAGGCGGGGCACTCTCCAGTACCCCCTCTAAGGACTCCAAGAAGGGTGGGTAATCTGAACTGCTGTTCGGGCCGTAAGCACAGACAACAGTCAGAGGCTACCCTCTTGTTCACCGGGGTAAACCCCAACATACAGGCACCAAGATGGGGGGCAACAAGTATGCACGCTCCTGCCCGGCGCCTCTCGCCGTGGGCAACTCCAGAGTGGAAGCACGTCCAGCCCCTCTCAAGGAGACCGGTTCCAGAACCAGAGCCATGTGTCGAGGTGAGGCCGACTATTTCTAGCCGAAACCTCTCAGCCTCGCACACCAGCTCCGGTTCCTTCCCCACCTGAGAGGTGACATTCCACGTCCCAAGAGCTTCTGCAGCCGAGGATCAGACCGCCAGGGTCCCCTCCCTCAACCGCCGCCCATAACACATTGCACCCGACCCCTTTGGTCCCTCCGACAGGTGGTGAGCCCATTGGAATGGGGACCCACGTCTCCTTTTCGGGCCGAGCCCGGCCAGGCTCCGTGGGTAAAAGCCTGGCCACCAGGCGCTCTTCATCGTGCCCCACCTCCAGGCCTGGCTCCAGAGTGGGGTCCAACACCAGATAATTTTCACTGAATATATGAGATGAGGGAACAAGATAATTTGATGTGCTCGGTGAAGCAACCTTTCTGCACTGAATGCTTCTAAAACACATTAACTTAATTGAACATATGCATGAATGAATTCCACATGAGCAGTAGGGTCGGTGCTGGCCTTAATGACTTTCAATCTGGAGAGACTCAGACAGAGAAGGAAAGTGATTAAAGAAAGTTTAATGACAAATAAACATTAAAGTCCTTTTCGTTCAGGCCCTGGCTGGGAATGAATGTAATCCTCCAAAGTGAGGGCAGAGGGGGGCCGAAGCCCGTGTAGGATAGATACATGTACGGAGAATGCAGGAAGAATTTATTTTATTTATTTTTTAATAAAGGTGGTGAATGTGACTGGAGATGTGAGGAAGAGGTTACCTAGGAGTGGGATAGATAGGGGCCAAAAAGAGATGCTGCAAGGTGTTGAATGAAAGGTAGCTGGTGGATGAAAGCCAGGAGAGGACACCATGAGACATGAAGTGGTGGGATGCTGGTGGATGAAGGCCAGCAGGGGACACTGAAGCGCATGATGGCGAGAGGCTGGTAGATGAAGGCCAGCCACTGGTGAGTGGGGCGTTAAATGGTGAGATGCTGGTAGATGAAAGCTAGCTGGGGAAGAGTGGGGCATTAAATGGTTTAGTGCTGGTAAATGAAGGCCAGCTTGGGACGCCAAAGCGTTTGATGGCGAGAGGCTAGTGGATGTAGGCCAGCTGCAGATGAGTGTGGCGTTAAATGGCGAGTTGCTGGTTGATGTAAGCCAGCGGGGGACGCCGTAGTGGGGAAAGGCTGTTAGATGGCCAGCTGGGGACGAGTGGGGAATTAAATAGTAAGATGCTGGCAGATGAAGGCCAGCAGGGAACGTGGGCGTTAAATGGTGAAGTGCTGGTTGATGTAGGCCAGCGGGCTACGCCAGAAGCGTATAGTGGGGAGAGGCTGGTAGATGAAGGCCAGCTGTAGATGAGTGGGGTGTAAATGGTGAGATGCTGGTAGATGAAGGCCAGCGGGGAATGTGGGCATTAAATGGTTAAGTGCTGGTAGATGAAGGCCAGCTGTGGGTGAGTGGGGCGTTAAATGGTGAAATGCAGTTAGATGAAGGCCAGCTGGGGACGAGTGGGGCATTAAATGGTGAAGTGCTGGTAGATGAAGGCCAGCAAGGGACAGCGAAGCGTATGTTGGTGAGAGGCTGGTAGATGAAGGGCATCTGGGGACACCGAAGCATATGATGGCGAGAGGCTGGTGGATGTAGGCCAACTGCGGTTGAGTGTGGCGTTAAATGGTGAGGTGCTGGTTGATGTAGGCCAGCAGGGGGCGCCGAAGCGTATAGTGTGGAGAGGCTGGTAGATGAAGGTCAGCCGTAGAGGAGTGGGGCATTAAATGGTGAAGTGCTGGTAGATGAAGGCCAGCCGGGGACACTGAAGTGTATGATGGTGAGAGGCTGGTAGATGAAGGCCAACTGTGGGTGAGTGGGGCATTAAATTGTGAGGTGCTGGTAGATGAAGGCCAGCTGGGGTGATGCTATGAAATAATAATTAGTAGGTGGAAGGGGCTAGCTGTGTATTACTAGGATGAGAATAGGTTGAAAAGGAAGGAGACTTCTTGCTACTGGAGACGAGATGCTAGAGTTAAGGTTAGCCTCACATGGTGACAGAGGATGATGGGTATTTTCTTGAACCTTCATTAAAAAGAACCACAGACAACGCATGTGAATAATTATGACAAAGCTTTTGCAAAAGGAGAAGACTCAACAAACGGCTTCTACAAGCCATTCACGAGCGTTCTAACCCACCTTTGGTTACAGCTTGTCTTTTATTATCAAGCAAAAACAGGGAGGATGGGGAACGGAGGACAGCACAGACAATATTTATCACTGCACACAGGCAGTTTCTAAAGTAGGGAGTATTTAGTGATAAGACCACCTGTGGAAGCGTAATTTAAGGTCTGGGAAACAGACAGTTAACTGTTTCACATAAAGATTTACAGGCAGACGTGGCCTTCAAGTCAGTTCAGAGACACAGAAGTAAGAGACCACTTTAAACTGAAAATCACAATCTATATTAACTATTGTTGATTAACATTAGACTGAATATAATAATAATAACAAAATGATAATACCAAAAATCTCTAACATTCCCCCCTTTTTATCATTTTCAAAAGACAAGCATAGAAAAGAAAAGAATAGATCCAATAAATGCAAGAATTATTATATTTTTTAAATACAGAATGAATATATGATATAAATGAAAAGTAAATGAAAAATAAAAGAAACAGTAAAAAATCAAATGCAGTTTTCTCATCACTGACACCACTTGTTTTCACATTTTCGGTGTAGGAATCATTCAGCAAATGAATTAATCTGTTTATTGATTACAGAACTTCATCATCAGAAAACAAGTCGTCTTCATTTGTCTCATAGGTCATTTTCACCAGCTGATAGTTGACCACAGCAGTGTTAATTGTCTTTAGCATTATGCTTCGAAGGCATGGAACAATGCAACTTGTGAACAGACAAAAAAGGATCAAAACACCCAGAATAGGTGTTCCAAGCTTCAACAGTAAATTCCACCATGGCCCAGAAGTGAGCCAAGAAAGAAGGTCAAAAGAAGATGATCCTTGCGTTCCATCAGTTCCTGTTTCATCAGGAACGAATGTACAGCACGCTGGGCCAATGATTTTATAAACACCACCCTGAGAGGCTGTGAGCAGGTCCAGCACAATACGATTTTGCAAAACCATGTTTCTCAGTTCAGTCAGTTCTTTCGCTGTGCCGTTGGCCAGCTGGTGTGTGCTGTTGATGAGTCGCAGTAATCCATATCTGTTGATCTCAGCGTGGTTCCGAACCTCACCTACTCCGACCCATGGAAACAGGCCCTGCATAAACTTCTCTCCTCTGCCCCAGATCTTGAATTCCCAAGGAACCCCAGTGTCTGTAGTGAGGCCTCCCCAGCGTTTGACCTCTGGCATAACTGCACGCTTGGAGCAGGCAGCTAAGACGTGTTGACCTTTCCTGATGTATGCAATTGGGCTGATAAGGGGGACTACAGCACAGAGTCCTCCCCAATAGCGTGGCAAGACCGTGTAAGCTCCGTTTCCACACAGGAAGTACCAGTCTGCCATCACCCATGAACCATAGTCTCCTGGCACTATGGCACTGCACAGCGTTGTTTCCTGTCTTCCTCTCGTCTGATGTGTGATGTTAAAACTCCTTTCCTGAAGCAAGTTGTCACAGTCTGGGTTGTCCTTCCAGACTTTGTAGTCAGGGACTTCCCTCTGACCCTTGCATGCAATGCAGTCGATGTAATCCGGTGTCGTTTCGCAGTAGGTGTAAACTTTGTTACATAAATTCCAAGGTAACATCCCAAGAGAAATGTGTCCATTGTTGTAAATGCAGTTCCTCAGAGACCCAGGTTTAGCTCCTGCTAAAGAAATGGTCTCTGGTATTTTCCATGCGGCTTGCGGGAACGGTGGAAGGGGAAGTACGTCAGCATTAAAGGAACAGTCTATAGATCCAAAAAGCCCTTTCGCTGCATCTTCTGTCCGAAGTAGAACAGAATAATCCTTTTTGCACCATTTGCATCCTTTTGGCGGTGGCACGTTGCGTCGTGGTTTTGTGCTCAGGCCATAGAGACACATCTGTTTGCCATCAGTGATGTTTCCCGGATGCAGACCTGAGTTATGTGTGGCGATTGGCATCTGTGTACACACGTAGCAATTTACTTCTTTCTCCTCGTGTGCAGTTTTGTTCATCAGTTGCCACCAGAGGTTGGTGCTGTAGTCATGTGGGTGGAGAGTGAGGTCACTTCCTCCTTCAAACATCATACATGCTGCAGCCACAACGCAGTAGAAGAACCATCTTGCATATGGGGTCTTCATTGCTGCTTGGCGCACAGAGATGTCAAAACCCCCAAACTAAAGAGTGAGGATCTGTCGAGTTTCTTCACTGGCGTTGAGACGAACCGCCCTATTGGTCAGGAACCCCTTTGTAGCCAGAAACTTCCCCGTCACTCAGGATTAGCGGTCCGACACTCTCTGCAGCTTGCAGTGACTGAGATGTATCCAGCTGGGTCTTTCAGCAATCTTTACAGCTGTTGGTGTGGTCATCAGCACTTGGAACGGTCCTTCCCACCGTGGACTCGCCCAGTTCTTTCGTTTGATGACCTTAATGTAGACCCAGTCATCTGACTCGATGTGAGTGGCCTCCTGCGAAAGAATAGAATCAGAAGGCAGTAAATTTGTACTGGACACTTCCTTCAGTTTAAGAGTTCTGATCATATAGTCTGCTAATGTTTGTTCTTCATCAGCTTTCTGCAAGTCTGGAGCAAACAGAGGAAATCTGTAAGCTCTCCCATGAATTATTTCAAAAGCATGCTTTGCTGGAACCTATTTCAACCCATTTAAAAAAAAAGTATCAATCATTATCAAACACTATTTACTTCAAAAGTTCATAACAAAAAAAAATTTCATTTAAGAATATTATATAGTATTACTATTATTATATAATATTTTCCTTCTTATTTCCCCCCCTATTGACACATGGCATCGCCATGTGTCACAATCGCTTTAGCTTCAAATAGAGACTTGGGAGGGTTAATAGTTCATTCAGGTGAACTCACAGGTTTATTGCTTTTAGAAGATCATTTAGTAAACAAATCTTTTAATTACAGGTTTACCTTCCATTTATGTATTTATTTTTTGTTAAATTCAGCATCTTTCAACATTTCTATTTTATTTCTCTAAAATAAAAATGACCATCTTTGATTTAAACCGAATCTCAAATCTTCTAATTCAACATTTTTCTTTTTGAATGTATTTACTATCAATCAAATCTTGATTAAAATGTTTTAGCTGAAATCTAGAAAATGTTCTTTTATCCACAATCATCAGTTTTTAGTAGCCATTTACATCTCCCAGGTTGCTTAAAATCTCAGACTTCACTTAAACTTGCATTTCAGACAAGTCTACAACATAAGTATTTTATCTTGTTATAGTAAATGGTCAATAATTTCATCCGTTACTTAATTTTGTAGTAAAATTTCTTTCTTCACATAATAATTTTCATTTATCCTAATATAAAATACACAAACCCAATCAATTTGTAGATTCTTTATAGAATCAAACTCTAAGTTAAATGTTTCAGTTAAATGTAAAGAAATACGTCATAATATTTGAACACTACAATATGAATTATTTTCAACACTTAGAAATGTTAAATTTAGTTTTAAACTAGTATTTCTTTTAAAGGAAAAAAAAATAAAACATTTGCAAGACATTATTACCTCAGAATCTGCAATAATTTTTTTAGTTGTAATTTAGTTGCTTAGCTCTATCAGCTTTATTTATTTGTTTTCTTAAATTTAGTCATTACAGTTTTTTCCTTTACAGTTTCCCAATCTATGGCTCGTGGGCCCTAAGAGGATCACTGGTCCTTCTGTTAAGGACTGAGTTAAAGGGCACAAAATGAACAATTTTTTCTAACATTGAACCTAAAATCCTTCAAAATGTTCTTTTATAGATAGATAATTTCTATATGTAAACAGAATTAGTGACACATTGTCTATCACAGATGTGTGTGTATAACTTATCTCGCATTTCTCCTTTCTGTCTCGCTTCTCGCTTCCACCTCCTGCTGCTGGCGTCGCTGCAGCTGGTCCTCCCTCTGTCTCTCCTCCAGCTCCCTGTCAGTCCAACTAGCTCTGGTGTTGGATTAATTATAAGTTGTCCAGACCGTCCCTTAGTGAATGTCCAGGTTGTCCACCAATGAAACAAGCAAAAAACAGTTCAGTTTGCTTTCTTTCTTTTTTTTTTCTTTAAAACACATTATTTTCCTTCTCCACGCTGATGTCAAAGAGTAAATCAGCGAGGGTTGTGAGGGTTCAGTTGCAGCCAAACACAGGAATATAGTTCCAGTCCAAATGTCCAGCAGGACTCCATACAGTATCTACTGCGTGGCAGTTCTCAGATGTCCAGGAATTAGGATCAGCGGACACTTCAGTTGGTAGAAATCGTCCTGTTCTTTTTTTCTTCTTTATCAACTGTCTTTGGCTGGTGATGAAAGAGGGACATCATCTGATCGGCAGGACAGGTCTGAGCTGAGGTCAGAGGTCAGACGCACCGCAGCGAGGCTCAGACAGAGGAAAATGAAAGAAGCAAATAAGAGTCAATTAGGGTTTGTTCGTATTTCTGTAAATTATATTATTTTTTTTTTTTTTACACAAACATTTTCCATATCTTTCTTTTCATCGTATAGTTTTTTAGCCACATATTACCAACATTTTAAGAGTCATGAATTAGTTCCTTATTAAAACACATGTAAACATGAAACATGTTAAAAGCTGTAGTCTCTTTATTATTTCTTTTTCTTTTATTTTATTTTGCACAACATTTAACCTTTAAAATGTAATATGTAAGTTATGTTAACTTCATTTAAAACACGTCTCACCAGAGAACAATGGATTTCTCTAAACCTGTTGATCTCAGTGCTGTAGACTGTGAGGTCAGAGGTCAGCCCTCCTCTCAAGGCTAAGAGAGTTACGAGGCTGGATAATGTCCAGGTTGGTACCTTACTCTGACCGCTGACTCTCCAGTTAGACAGCAAAGGATCATTTCACCAAGTTGGTGTTGTAATCTCATTTTGACACAATACATTAAACATTGTTCTCTGAGGAGAATTTTATTATTTAGTTTTATCTTTCAGCTTCTCCTCCTTCAGGAATGTCATTATTCCACTTTTAGTATACAAAGAAGTTGTTACCATATATATATATATAGTATATATATATATATATATATATTATATATATATATATATATACATACACATATATTTTATTTCTCTCTACTGGTTTTTCTTTAAAAGTGTAGGAATGCTCAAAAAGAAAAACAAAACAAAACAAACACCAGTATTTCTTAAAACAAATAATTTCTCACTTGTGAAGTTTAAATCTAATTTTTAGTAACATTAAAAATTATTTTTGCATGCACTGATTTCGTACAGGAATGAAATTTATTTTAATTATTTATTTATTTTTTACTTAACGTGTAACTAACTGAACATATGTCCACCATTTCATCAATTTAGTCTAGTGGTTTCTCTTTTTGGGGTGTGGTTGAGTGTGATCATGCCGAGAATTGTTTCCCTGTGCAGGATTTTTTGAAGGGCAGTTTCTTGCCCAGTGACCAATATTGCCACAAATCCAGCAGCCATTTAAATGGCGTGGATTTTGTGGGGTGTTATTTTGGGGTCGTTGCCTATTGTGACCTCCTCTAGTGAGGGGCTCAGTCGTACTGCTGGGGCTGCAGCGGCTGATACTGGGGCATACAGAGCTGTTGCAGGGGGAGGGGTGGCTGCAGGAGCTCGCACTCCCTGACAAATGACTTTATTATCTGCTGTTTCTACAAATAAGTTTTTAGATTCGTTTAACCATAGTTTAGCACATCTCAGCTCATCCTCCTTTTTAGCCTTTTTTATCCCAGATTTTCTTGCTACACTACTCTCCAAAATTCCCACAATTGTTTGCCATTGATCAATTTTTAGCTTTCCATCTATTTTATATTTCTTTCTCCATTTTTTTATGTGTACAGTGCTACCAGGAGACCTGGATTGCATGTACTTTTGATCCCCGTCGGGGCCCTCAGCAAGTGAGGAATTACAAGACTTTGTGTTTCCCATTATTTAAAACGCTTACAATTTTAGTTTACAATGACTTGATATTTTGTGCTTTTTCTTCAACAAGAGTGCTCTAAGTGAGCGCTTAGTGTCCCCTGAAGAACAGTCTTCTAGGCCAGACTAGTTCTGGTCCGGTTCTTCACTTAGGATTCTATTTCCGAGGACAGAAAGTTTTACTCTCAGAGAGAAAAGCACCATTCACTCCTTCATGCACACCAACACAGCAAATGACAAACAGTAATGACTCTGCGACTTAAACGCAATATGATCTGTGTTGTGCCTCTTCACGGAAAGTGCTCCAATAGGGCCTTATTGTCCTCTGAAGAACAAACTCCCACCAAAACTGTGTTTCGGTGTGGTTCTTCAGAGAAGACAATAAGTTATACTTTCAGAGAACTCAGCACCAGTCACATCTTGCCCGTCGCACAAGACCAAAACCACACAGCAGTGACAAGCATTCAGTGAGGATTTGCCCTTATGGGGTCTCCTCGAACAGAGTTTTAGCAGAGCGACATCATACAAGGATTCTCAGACCTCAGAGTTTTAGCAGAGCGACATCATACAAGGGAACTCAAAACCTCAGAGTTTTAGTAGAGCGACATCATACAAGGAACTCAAAACCTCAGAGTTTTAGCAGAGCGACATCATACAAGGGAACTCAAAACCTCAGAGTTTTAGCAGAGCGACATCATACAAGGGAACTCAAAACCTCAGAGTTTTAGCAGAGCGACATCATACAAGGGAACTCAAAACCTCAGAGTTTTAGTAGGACGTTGCCTAACAAGGATTCTCAAAACCTTAGAAAAGTCATTTTAATATTCACTTACGTTTCTGTAGTTTTCGGTTTGTCCGGTCGGATCTCGTCACTCAGTCGTTGGCAGACAAAGTCGGACCTATGCAGCCGGCCCAGCGAAGAATTCACTTCCTGGGACTTTCTTTCCAGGTCCAGTTGACTCTGGCCATGCATGGATTCAGCGCGTCTTTCTCTGCCTGTCAGCGATCAGTGTGAGAGATCCCGGGTTTCGGCACCAAATAATGATGGGTATTTTCTTGAACCTTCATTAAAAAGAACCACAGACAACGCATGTGAATAATTATGACAAAGCTTTTGCAAAAGGAGAAGACTCAACAAACGGCTTCTACAAGCCATTCACCGAGCGTTCTAACCCACCTTTGGTTACAGCTCGTCTTTTATTATCAAGCAAAAACAGGGAGGATGGGGAACGGAGGACAGCACAGACAATATTTATCACTGCACACAGGCAGTTTCTAAAGTAGGGAGTATTTAGTGATAAGACCACCTGTGGAAGCGTAATTTAAGGTCTGGGAAACAGACAGTTAACTGTTTCACATAAAGATTTACAGGCAGACGTGGCCTTCAAGTCAGTTCAGAGACACAGAAGTAAGAGACCACTTTAAACTGAAAATCACAATCTATATTAACTATTGTTGATTAACATTAGACTGAATATAATAATAATAACAAAATGATAATACCAAAAAATCTCTAACAGAGGATGTGGGTGAGATGAGGTCAGTCTGGAGGAAACCTGAAAATAAGTAAGTAAGCATGTAAAGTTTATTTATAGAGCGCTTTTCACAGTCATGGAATCACATACACAAAAATACACAAAACCAACAGAAGAAAACAAAATCGAGAGATAAAAGCCTGGGAAAATAAAAATGTTTGTAGTTACTTTTAAAAACCTCCACAGTCAGCAAAATGGAGCTGTAATTGTTCAATGCCCGGTCCCCTTAGTTTTAACCGTGTTCGTGGATCAACCACAGATTCTGACTTGGGGAGTGGAGACCACAGGCAGCAGGACATTTAGTTAAAAGCTGACAAAGATAAGCAGGAGCCTGACCATGTAATGCTCTGTATGTCAGCACAAGAATTTATAAGGGATGAAGGACAAAAAGGGGATGGTTCATATAACATATTATGGAAAAGAGCGTGGGCTTTGGATGAGGTTGACCAACCACCACCAGTAACTGCACAATGCTACTGACGCTGAAAGAAGCTGCAAACACAGAGAAAAGATACGAATAACCTCAGCGTGATGCTGAAGGGATATCCTGAAGACTGAAATCTAAAGGCTGAATGATGACGTATATAGATTCTAGCTTCAAGGTTGTAAGGATGTGGGAGCTTGAAATGATAGGTATAAAGAATAAAAGTTCAAACTCGAATGAGAATGAACGACTAAGAAAATATAGAGAATACATCATGCGGTTATGGCAATGGAACAGATTAGTAAAACGCTGGGGACGAGAGCTGCTGAAATGAAGGTTGAAGCTGGAGCAGATACAAAGAGATTTTTTTTATTTTATTATTTTTTTAAAGGCTTGAACTTTTTTAAACGTGCCATGCGAGTGCCCTTCATTGGACCCCGGCAATGAAATTGGAGGGTTGGTTCCTCCTGATGGGCCGTGTGCTTCAGAACGCTGCAAATGCCGATTGCTATTGCCCACAAGAATGACTACTAAAGGCAATCAGCCCTGAAGTGAGACTAGAACGAACGTTGGAGCGTGGAACCGGGGTGAGCTAGAGAGTAGCCTGCATCGGCCTTCAAGTGACAAGATGGCTTAGGAAATAATAGCATGCAGATTTTGGACGATCTTGGACAAGAGATGCAACTTAAGACAACCCCGGCTACAGATGAGTTTAATGCGGGAGGTGTGGAGGGGGGGCATCGACTTATATTGGGGGGCAAAATGAATTTATGGGCTGGACATAACATTTTTAGACAGGCTTGTTTAACAAACTTAGGTCCTGAATTAATATTTGCTAGTCAACACTAGCCAACATGCCTACTTCCAACCTAGATGTGCCATGGAGGGAATATTAACCAACTACACGATCCGTCGGTAGCCAGTTTACTGCGCATGTTGCCTTGCAACAAGGCGAGAGTCACTATTAGGCTAATCATATAATTTATGACTCGCAGACTGTATGGATAACCTCTCTTCAGCCTCTTTTTTTTCCTGTTTAATTCGAATGGGTCATTAATGTGCATCTCATTCACTAGGGTCGATTGGTAGCGAAGTTCACAAATATGGAAGCAGAGAGATAAATGCAGTAATCATGACGATCCGGCTGCTCCGCTCTCAGTAGCTCAGTGCTCAAACGTCTGCTGTTTATGAAAAATACCTCTGCGCAGATAGACGTGAATAAACACAGCCGCTAGACTTGAGAGGGACTGGGAAGAGGAGCAGGAAGTCTAGTACAGGGCGTAATAGAGCTCAAGAAGTAAGCTATTGAGAGTTTGATAATGGTAAATAACGGAGACTTACTACTGGGCGAGACGCTGTAAAAGAACCCAGAAAGCCACCTGGAGCAATAAAAACATAGCCTATGTAGCACATGCAAATAGGGCCTGTGAGTTCGGGAAGGGGATTGACTAAAATGAATGCGCTTCGCAGCATTGCGAAACATGAATGAGACATGTGAAGGTTACGTCTTACCCCGACAGCCTGAGGCGGGTGTAGCATGAGAGATCCGAGGGGGGGCGCTGATGAGTGGGCTGACAGAAGCCATGCGGAAGGAGAGAAGGTGTTGATGTGGCTGATTGAGAGCTGGGAACCGGTGGGAAAGCGAGGGGGAAATGGAGAGAAGATGGACAATGAGCTGGGAGGAAACGGTGACGTGGTCGGCTAGTGCCAGGGCCTGAGGTAAAGAGAGACGGCCTGGGGATGGTAATGGTCGGATTAAGTGTCCGCTTCCCGAGATGGATCCTAGAGTAGGTGGCGAAGTAGCAGGAAACGGTGAATCCCAGCCAGGCAAGAGAGTGGCGGGAGCTGCTTGAAGTGATTGAAGCCGGGGCCAGGATAAATTCTCTTGCGATTGAGGAGTAAGAGCCGAGCATGCGGTTAAGCGGCCCTTATGACAGCAGGATAATTGGTGGAAAAACGAAGAATCATGAAGACAAGGATCTGGTGAGATTGCTGGCTGAGAAGCTGCAGTGAATGGCTGAACTGATTGATTGCAGCTGGTAAGTGGAGGAGGCCGTGGGCAGAAGGTCCTTTTCAACTGGAGCTCGAACAATGATTGGCCGAAGCGAGACTTGATCCAATGCTGATAGGTCTAGGGTGAAGAGAGGGTGGCGCTGATCGATGAGACAGGTTAGGCTAAAGAGTCTTCCAGATTAAATTTGCGCAGAAGCTTCATAACTAAATCAGTGACTCAAGCATCAGACTTTTAATAATCTGTGTGTGGGTGTTGTTCTAATTATTATTTAAAATAACTTTTCTGTTCAACTAGAATTCAAAGATCGTTTAATATTAAGAACAAAACAAACAAAAGGAGAAACTGATTAATAGATCTGAATTTAGAAGCTGTTTGGATTCTAAAGCATACAGGGCTTAAACCTATCCCCAAAACAGATAAAGTTGGTATAATTTTTAATTTGTTACAAATAAAAGTAACATATTGTATCACAATCTATTCATAAATATTAAGCATAAGAAATTTACTGATCAGTTATTGATCAATATCCAAAATGTTTAAGTAGAAATAGGACGTGAAGGTTGGCTTAATGACTTGAGGTGGGGAGGTAGTGGGGGGAAATGTGTCAAAGTTTGTAAAAAACAAAACCGTGTTGTTGAAACTTTAAAGTTGTCATGTTTACGTTGTTGTTTTGAACTACTGTGGTTATTTTAAAGTGGAATTTGCAATACAGTTTTTTGCAGTTAGTTTGGTTTACAGGTGCACCACACAGAAAACCTAAAATTAAGAATTCAGTGTTTCATAGAATGAAAAAATTAAGAAGTTTAATAATGTAATTTCATAGTGTTGCATCCTGATCAGCCAATTAATGAAGAACACCTGCGAACGTTTCCTGTGCCTTTAAATGGTCTCAGTCTGGATCAGTAGGAATAAATCTGGACTGAAAGACTGCTGACTGGACAGATATCCAGAGGACACTGCGGATCCCATATGGACCTTACCACAGCGGCCTCGTTTCATCGGTTAATGCCCATTTTACGTCACAGCACAGCTATCATGTGCGTTACCGTCTCACAAACTCATGCTAATGTACTTTGTGGACTACCAGACCGACAAAGTTTTTGCGTCAGGACTCGGGAAAAAAAATGTTTCTCCACTGTCAGCGGGGTATCTGTACAGGCGATGATTGTGTTTGTGGAACTAAAATTCACAGATTTCCAAAATCTGAAACGGAAAGCCTTGCTTGGATCAAAGCTTTGTGCACAACGCATTTGCAGCTCAACCGTTGTAGGATCAATAAGAACAAAGGATTGTCTGCTGATGTAAGTATTATTGCTTTGCTTTCTTTGTGTTTAGTGAATGAGAAAAATAATGTCAATAATAAACATATCTATTATGAAAACCTTTTAGCTAAGTACTGCATAATGGCAGTACCGATACAACTTCTACATCCTGAAGCCTTACGTTAGCTGAACAGATCAATATGCAATGTGTACCATATCTGATTAAAAATGTTATTTTACCTGAAAGGCTTTTTTCTAAACCGTAATTGTGTTAGTCACGCTAGCACCGAGTACCGTGTATAAGTCCAGGGCACATTCGAACCCTCAAAACCATGAATGCCCGACTTACCCAGCCTTGCAAGAACAATCAGTGATTGTTTCTTTAAAGGCATCAGTGATCTTGTCCACAGCTATATTTATGCTGAGGGTGTGAGGATCTGCTGTTTTTCTCATCGACCACTAGCATTTAGCTGTGACGCGCACAATGTTGGAGGCATCGTGGCTCAAACACCTTGATGTCGTCCAAAACAGATGACATGAACTTGTCGGTTCCCTTGTCCATTGTCGTGGATGATATTTTGCAAAAATCCAGCAGAAATGCTAAACTGATCGACTCAGAAATACTCTGCAGAGTCAGTCGAAATGAAAAATGCCATGTTTAGACGTAGGAGCTAAGCTGTTAATGTGAGACATGTAGTAACGTGGGACTTTCGAGGAGCATTTCTGGGCGGAGCTTGGTAAGGTCCATTGAGCAAAATCACAAAAATTCAAGGCTTGACATATTTCACTTTTTCATAATTGTTTTTTATTAAACCATTCAACTTTTTATATGCCTCTGTAACTGGTTATTGTCAAATATTTTGAGGGCGCAAATGGAATCCAATAAGTCATTCTATTCCTTCAGATTAGCTGCCACCACCCATGCTGCTATGAAAATGTTTTCTAAATGACGGAGCTGAACAGAAGGCTAAGTAATATTAGCCTTCTGTTAAATAGGAGCAATTGTGAACATTTCAGCTCTGGAATGCAGGGGGAAGCAAAACAGTATTTTATTTTGTTTTTATTTATTTTTTAATATTTCTTTTAAGAGCCCTGCGACAGACTGGCGACCTGTCCAGGGCGTACCCCGCCTCCCGCCCGGAACGCCAGCTGGAGATAGGCACCAGCACCTCCCGACCCCATCAAGGGACAAGGGTGTAGGAAAATGGATGGATGGATTTCTTTTAAGATAAGCAGAAGATTATGCTTATGATAAACACATTTATTTCAGTGTGTCTTCTTTTTACAAAAAAAAGGTTCTGCGGCATCATAGTTTGAATTCAGTATGCGTTTTTTTGTTGCTCTCTGCCAAGCAACATCAGCAGAGCTCCCTGATCAGCAGTGTGGAGGTAGACATACTCATGGATGGACCATGTCCCTGGGCTAAGCCATGAGAGATGCTCATTTTTCCCTTTAGTCAAAGTGCTTCAGGTCAATGAAACCAGAGAGGAGAGGGAGAGTCAAGCTAACCAGACCCTGAACAACTTTAGTCTCTGATTACGAAGCTTTTCTCTCCGGAGTGTACTCTTCTCCACTCTGGCATACTGATTAGGCCGATTCAGGATTCTATGATCACTGCAGCTTGTTAGAACTGACTTGAGCCTTGCTTCCTCCCACTAGTTCTATACTCCATCTCCCAGTCCATTCCTACAGAACCTTGGGTTATCGTCAGAAGTCTATTGCCCCTGTGAAGTCTCAGAAGAAATCAGTAAGGCTGGAATGGTGAGAAGGCCTGGGCTGAAGGAGGCCTTGGAGAGAGGAGAGGTGCTCTAGCTCTGCAGAAACTCCCCTCTTGGCTTTTTTTAGGGGGAGGGGAGCGGAAGGAAAATCAATAGGCAAGAACCAAGAGACCTGTGATGGCATGGATAATCATATTTCTGCATTAATGTTTTAGATGCTGGGAGAACTCATCTGTCTAGTTGGTCTCTAGTTCTTGGTGCAGAGCTGCACAATAAGCAGCTAACATTTATACAGAAAGGATTCATCTATATGTTGCAGGCTCATATACGTTAACAAAAAAAGCATATATTAAGATCCTCCACACACCTTGCATATTTTGCACAATGTAAGAAATGAAAAACTAAACATACAAAAAGCACAAGTTCAAAATACTCCAAAGCATAATGTAATTTATCCATAATTTATGGATCACCAAAGGTTTGCGACAATTACTTTGGCAAAAAGATTAAAAAGAACTCTAAAGGAAATTGGGCTGAAATAAATGCAAGTTGCAACTTTATGTCACAGTTTCTATTTTGGTTTTCTATGATATTATCAGACATAAATCAGGCTTTGGCAGACGGGCACATTCCTTCTTGGGACCTCAATCATGGGGTCACCACCACCTCCCCTCCTCATACAGAGTCTAATGCATCACACACAGTGTTGTAGTACTCAAGATCGGTCTTGGTCTCGAGACCATTTTTTGATGGTCTTGGTCTAGTCTCGGACTCGACCGCATTTGGTCTCGGTCTTGTCTCGGTCTGAGGACTTGGCATTTTATTTCAAGACCAGTCAAGACCGCAAATGTGGAAATATAACTAAATGTACCTGCATACTATCCAGTTTATTTGTTAACATCAGTGGATTTTCAGTGGATGCAAAATGCACTAATTAAAAACCAAGCAATTACATGTTTCTGTTACTCCTCTTCCCCTCCCCTCCTTTCACTCGCACGTGGCGCTTTAAGACATGCGCAGTGGTTTTCTCTCAGCAGCAGATGTCTGGCTAATCATCAGTAATAGAATAAAGCTGCATAAATCATAAGAAATCCGATGGCCACAGTAACTCAGCAGCGCTTCGCTTTCACAGACGGTGGGGACAACGTCTTACTTTTCTCGTCACTTAGAAAAGAAGCTCAAACAAAAGTAAGTTCCGTTGACATGATGTTAGCAAAGCTAGCTGTACAGAGATACATACACATTTGTGATGAAAAAAAGTCACTCATGCGCTTAATTATTGTGCGGAGGTGTTGACTGACTTGTCGCAAATATGGGACAACGCTGTGTCCAAAAGTCTGCAACATAGTAATGTGACATTCAAGAACAGTCTGATTCTTCTGCACAGCTTTTTACTTATTAGATAGGACTGGAGTGTCACTGAGAGCCGTTGTTCTGTCAGATTACCATATGCTGTCAGAATAGCATACATGCAGTATCATGCCTGCACAAGCAGTCTGACCGTCAGAGGAGTTGTCAATTTACCATACACAACAAGTTATGGAAACCACTCAAAGCGCTTTACACTAGAGCCACATTCACCCATTCGCACTCACAAACGCTCACACATTTATACACCGATACACAGCTTGGTAGGCAATTTGGGGTTGGGTGCCTTGCCCAGGGGCACATCAACATGTGGCAGGAGGAAGCTGGAATCGAACCTGCAACTTTCCGATCACAAGACTACTACTCTATCCACAGAGCCACAGTCGCCCACACACAGCACAACCACACTCAAACATGAGAAAGACAGATGAGCAGCCATGCACACTGGCGCCATCTAGGATCTCTCCCATGTATCCCAGGTCACACACACATTTATACACCGATATGCAGCTTGGTAGGCAATTTGGCTCTTTCCACAGAGCCACAGTCGCCAACATTATGATGAATTATGATGAAAATAAGTCATTAAATTGTTTTCAATGATAACTGTATACATATACATGCATTGTCATGGTTTCTGGCTGCAAGTGTGTTGTAGTTGACTGCAGCCGCAGCTGCAGTCAACTACAACACACGCCTGTGTAAAACACATTAACCTACTTAACTGCTAAGTCAGGATGCCATACAAATGTTAACAAAATGTTTGATGAGCTACGTCATGATTCTGTGTTGCTGATTAAATAAAATTATATGGTAATGACGTGTCTGACAGATATGACCGTGAGTTAGTGCTAAGCTTATGGCGATCTGCATATGCAGACCTGACAGAACACCGTTCTTTGTTCTTGTAATGCTCTGCGTACACTGCAGTAGCAATTATTAATTTATTTAATTATGTACATTAATATTTTTTAATTAACAAATAAACAATAACACAAGAACGAAAGAGCACGCAGAGTGTGCACATTACTCTTTCATTGTTTTCGTTCAAAGTGACAGCTGTAATGTCTGCCATGGTGTCAGACTGCCTCGCTTCATGTAGCGGGAGAGAGGGTGAGAACAGTCACGGTGTGCGCCTTTTGGTTGGTTACTTCTTGCTTGTTGCTCCTTGGTCAGTGTTCATAGTTGAGCGTTATTTACCGTCAGGGCATTGCCTCAATTGCTATGTTTAATGGTGCAGAGAGAATTTTGCTATGTTTAATGGTTTTTGACACGAGCAATATGGGCAAACACCCAGGTCGTTATCTTTTTAGAGATGGCATGAGACCACCGCGGATTGTAGCACAGAGATGGATTTAATATTGGTAAAATGTATTAAGTATTTAATATCTAGGTGTTTTTTATAGGAATATGGATCTTTCAGATCAATTTGAGTAATTTTGATCATATTTCACATTTTATCGTATCATGTAGCGCGGGGCGCTGGTCTTGGTCTTGATTTGGTCTCTGAGCCTAAAAGTCTTGGTCTTGTCTTGGTCTCGGGTTAGGTGGTCTTGACCACAACACTGACACACACAAAACAACTACTCCTTTCATACACCACACTGGTGAAAAATACGTAATCTAAAGATGTAAAAACATGGCGTAGTTGCACCCAGACACTATGTCTGCTGTCTACTGCATTCTCAACAGCCATAAAACCCAAGGCCAACAGTGTCTCGTCACCGAAGACTTTAACTTTACAGTATATGACATGCGCCTTTTATAAATCATGAAGATGGAACACATATACAAGCAAGAGTGAAAGTGTAATATTTGATCATTACCCCTTCAAAATAGGAATAAGTTGAAATATTTTTCTTACTACAAATTTACATAGTAAAAAAAATTTCAAGGAAGGGGAATATAAGTAATTAGTATGAGAAGAAAACACTGTGGCAAAGTTTAGCACAATAACTTCAGAAGTATTGAAATCTCCAGAGAAGAATATTATATTTTTTTAGACAGCTGCTACAAATAGACAATAGGCAGCAGAAAATTACAGAGTGACTTTCCAAGATCAGAAGGCGGTTAGTAAGTAAAACAGTGCTATGCTGTTTTGAAAACTCCGGAGCACATTTCAAAGAATACTCATTTTGGATGAACTGATTGAATTCATGAAGCTATGAGGACTACTTTCTCACCTAAAAACGTTTTGTGACAAATTAATAGTCTACTGACCTCCATTTAATTCTTGTACTTCTTGTTTTTGCTGAGTGTCTGGTCTGAAATGATTTGTTTTTTGTTTGACTCCCCCTAGTGGTCTGGCGTACTTCCGTTTTATGGAGTGAGTTGCTGATGTTTTTACTGTTTGCAACATTTGTCCCCCTTGCTCCTTTTCTTGTGTTTTGATTGTTATTGCAACATTTGTGATTGTAGAAGTTTGTGGTTGCAGCATTTTTGTTTGTTTGTGTGTTTTGGAGTTTGCATCATACACCTGTTTGCATCTCGTTTCGCTGTTTGTTGCATGTTTGCAACAGTCGGCAAGTATACACTTCATATCTAAAACTCACATTTCACAAATCGCTGTCAAATGTCATGTTTCTCACGTATGAAAAAAGATGTCAAATGTGTGGGCTATTTATATTATGTCATTTATTAGAATAGTTGAATCCTTTATCAGTGAGATGGGATCAGCTGGTAAGGGTTAGTGAAAAGGACAGTACTAGGTGAGTGGTGGACAAAGGGAGGGGGTCAGCAGCTCTGTGCATGTGCTTGGTGTCATCTGACTTTCTGGCTGACTTGCTGATCTCCTCTGATTTACAGTACATGACATGCGCCTTGAAGCCCAACCCCTAACAGAGGCAACATCAATTACCTCAACTCCCCCCCCCCCCCTTGCTGACACATTGCCAAGGCCCTTAGCATTTAGGTAAAAAAATGGATAAGCTCCTCTCTCTTCCCTCCTTCACTCAGGTGGAATGAGTGGATTGAGGAACACTGGAAGTGAAACAGAAGACTATCAGAGTAAAGAAACATTTCCCTGTCTTCCAAAGCTTAATTGGTACTTCAGATCCTGTTGCAGACAACAGGACCAGCTTAAAGCTTTGGCATTAAGCTTAATGTGCCAATGCTTAATGGAAAACACAAAATATTACCAAGCATTTTTAGTCCAATTTCTAGTGCAACTATCCTGGTGTGATAGGATTAAACAAAATTAACTGAAAAGTAAGTGTTCTGCAAGAACTAGGAGATTGCTGTAAGTCAATAATTCCTTAATATTGACGAAAAGTGCCTGTTGTATTGGTAGATTATTTCACCTATGATATTTTCCCATTCACAGCATAGCAGGTAAGTAAGCAAGACATGGGAAATGTTTCCCATATTAAGTATTTATGTTAAGTTTTTATAAGACCACCCCGCACTGAGAATACATTGCAGAGCTTTTGAACAACATACATCAATGTTCCCAGAACTAGAACTAAACAGGGTGATGCGGCATTTAGTTCACAGACTCCTGAGATCTGGAACAAACTACCTGAAAACCTGAGGTGTCCAGAAACTGTTTTCTCCTTTAAATCAGTACTAAGTGTTTTATACAGCTTTTGATCAAACTTTCTGAGTAATGACCTTTTGAAAAAAAAATTCTTTCATGGATTTAATATGTGTATTTTAACACCAGTTTCTTTACTGCATTGCTCTTATGCTTCTGCTTTGTTGTTTTGTTCTGTCTTTCTCTTGGCTCCAGTAAAGCACATTTGTTTCAGTGGTGCAATATAAATAAACTTACATTCCCTTGCCTTTATTTATATTAAATTTTATTCCTAATTTATTATTTCCTAATGTCAGACAAAAAATAATAAACAAAAGCAAGTGGGGTCAACAAGAGGTGAGCAACTAAATATAGTTGCAATAAAGAAACTAAATGGTTGCTAGTCTCTCCTCTGTACATTCGGACAGTAATTGGCATAGCTCAACCATATGTTTTGTTGTTAACACAAAAAACACAACACAAAACACAAGCTGCACAACCTCCCCTGTTTGAGCTCATCAGTCACATTTTGGTTCTGACCCGAAAGTGCCAGAAATAACAGGCTCAGGAAGGGGGGAACTTCCTCTGAGATTTAGGGAGGAGTTTTACGGAGGTTTGACTCTAGCAGGAACTGTGCATGAGTTCTGCTAAGGTGGACTGTTCAACACTTGTCTTGCTTAGTGTACATGAACATTTGCTGTTGGAGGAAAAACTCAAGTGAAATACATGAGAAACATATTCAGGGGTGTCAGGAAAGGTACCATTCAAGTTCTATAAAAAAAAAAATTATAAAGGAATGAAATCCCAGAATGCTGTTTGGTGAGATTTTTTCTCCAGCATCAAGAAAAATTGCTAATTTTCTTTGTTCAGAGTTCATAGTACATATATGAACTCTGAACAAAGAAAATTATATATATGAGAGACGATGTACACAGGATAGTTACAACTATTTATGTTTCTCTCCACATTGTTTTGTTTTACTAATAAAAACCACTCCTAATTATTAAAACATGATGGTAAAGGAAAAGAGGAAGAACTCTGGAGTTAAGGGCAGCTTTCCGGGTAAATAGGGCAAGGCCTCAAACCAGAAGGATTACCTTAAAAGTGAAACATGGATGCAAGAGTAAAGGAAATTAGTCACCAAGTTAAAAAATGCTTGACTGGCATGAAAAATTATAGAATAGAATAGAATACTCATGATCTGAAGGCTGTATATTGCATAGTAATAAAACTTAAAACAATTTTTTTCAGAATTTGCAAGATTACAATTAGTTTGAATTCAAAGATGAGTTGTAGAGTACATAACCAGTGATGCATGACTTTCCAATCACAAATATCAATAAATGCAAACCTGACACTGTCATGTAAAAAGCAGCTTAATGACATTGGACAGATTGCCTGGTTACTCACCTGTGTCTGTAATGTCAGTCAAATATGAATCTACCACCTGTAGCCATCTAGGTCAATATGTAACCCCAAGTCCCTGCGAGGCATGCTGTGACAAAAGCTACAAACGTAAAGGTTACAGAGGTAGAACACTCACACTTTTGAATGTTTTTCCCAACTTTATAATGCCAGTGTAACCACTACTTAACTGAATGAGCGTTGAGTTTAGTAATAATGTTACTTGTGCTCTAGGATCACATAAGAGAATGATAAGCAAACTTACCACCAGCTAGCAACACGTTAGCAGCCTTAGTCCTTTCAGTTCCTTTCGCGACCCACAATTCATTTGAATTCGGTTCTTGTCCAGTTATGTTGTCTAACTCGGACTAGAACGTCACAAACTACTAACTATTATCAAGGTCCTCTCTACTTTTAAGGCAATATTATGCAAGTAAAAATTGCAAAATTGAACAGCGTATGTTATCTTTGGCTTCAAGGCTTTTCTTCTTATATGGCGTTTTTTTAATTTTTTTTAAAATAAAGTGTGCAATACCGCCACCAACTGGTCTGGAATATAAACTGGAGCTAATGCCATTGACTTAAGGCGCTTTCACACTGCAGGAACGGAATGGGACGGAACGGGTGTGTTCACATTACAACTTGCATTCTACCCAACCCCAAGCGTTCCAGCAGCTGATTGGCTGATATTGAGACAAAAATCAGCGTCTGGCTCCATAGCAACCAGCGGCCAACCAGCTGCTGGTTTTAAGCAGAAACGGTTGTGGCCGGGTTAACAGTTGCTATGACGACAACAATGGACGACATGGATTTAATTTTGCTGCTCATCAACCTCATACAATTAATTAAATTCCGCCAACAAGCTGCACTCAGAAGACAAAATGCTGAATGACTTCTACGTATTGCAAGGAGAAATACGGAAGAAAAATACCACTCGTTACAAAATACAGTGAGAGCCAGCTGTCAACGGGAAATCAATGTTGGACTCCATAACAACCAGCGGCCAACCAGCTGCTGGAGCGCTTGGGGTCGGGTGGAACGCAAGTTGTAATGTGAAACACACCCATTCGGTTCCGTTCCGTTCCTGCAGTGTGAAAGCGCCTTTATAGATCTTACATCATACATTTGAAAATGGATTGGATAAAGACAGCTTCCGTGTTTTTATTAAAAAACTGAAAACAACAGATCATATTCGGAGAGATGTAAAACTGAAGATACCTGCTACATTTATGGTTTAGTGGTAAGGACAAATATTATTTTTGTTGTAGCACCTCTGTCACTAAACTGTCAATGTTTGATATTTTGGAATGAACACATGAGTTACTTTATTAAACAACATTTCATCAAGTTCCACTGTAAGGACTATCCATCCATCCATCCATCCATCCATCCATCCATCCATTTTCTGCCGCTTATCCGGGGTCAGGTAGCGGGGGCAGCAGCTTCAGAAGGGAGGCCCAGACTTCCCTCTCCCCAGCCACTTCTTCCAGCTCCTCCAGGAACCCCAAGGCGTTCCCAGGCCAGCCGAGAAACATAGTCCCTCCAGCGTGTCCTGGGTCTCCCCTCCTCCCGGTGGGACGTGCCCGGAACACCTCACCAGGGAGGCGTCCAGGAGGCATCCTGACCAGATGCCCGAGCCTCAACTGGCTCCTCTCAACGTGGAGGAGAAGCGGCTCTACTTTGAGTCCCTCCCGGATGACCGAGCTTCTCACCCTATCTCTAAGGGAGAGCCTGACCACCCTGTGGAGGAAACCCATTTCGGCTGCTTGTATCCGTGATCTCGTTCTTTCGGTCATGACCCAAAGCTCATGACCATAGATGAGGGTGGGAACGTAGATCAACCGGTAAATCGAGAGCTTTACCTTTTGACTCAGCTCTCCCTTCACCACGACGGACCGGTACAGCGCCGCTTCATGGCAGACGCCGCCCCAATCCGCCTGTCGATCTCCCGCTCCCTTCTTCCCTCATTCGTGAACAAGATCCCCAGATACTTAAACTCCTCCACTTGAGGCAGGACGACCCCCCTGACCCGGAGAAGGCACTCTACCCTTTTCCGGCTCAAGACCATGGCCTCGGATTGGGAGGCACTGAGCCTCATCCCGGCCGCTTCACACTCGGCCGCGAACCGTTTCAGCGAGAGCCGCAGATCATGATCTGATGAAGCCATCAGGACCACATCATCCGCAAAAAGCAGAGATGCGATCCTAAGGCCACCAAAACGGATCCCCTCAACACCTCGGCTGCGCCTAGAAAATCTGTCCATGAAAGTAATGAACAGAATCGGTGACAAAGGGCAGCCTTGGCGGAGTCCAACTCTCACCGGAAACGAGCCCGACTTACTGCAGGCAATGCGGACCAGACTCTGACACCGGTCATACAGGGACCTGACAGCCCGTATCAAAGGGCCCGGTACCCCATACTCCCGGAGAACCCCCCAAAAAAGCCCCCCTAGAGGGACACGGTCGAATGCCTTCTCCAAGTCCACAAAACACATGTAGACTGGTTGGGCGAACTCCCATGCCCCCTCCAGGACCCTGCTGAGGTGTAGAGCTGGTCCAGTGTTCCACGACCAGGACGAAAACCACACTGCTCTTCCTGAATCCGAGGTTCGACTATCCGATGGACCCTCCTCTCCAGGACCCCTGAATAGACCTTACCCGGGAGGCTTAAGAGTGTGACCCCTCCGTAATTGGAGCACACCCTCCAGTCCCCCTTTTTAAATAGGGGGACCACCACCCAGGTCTGCCAATAAGGGGAACTGCCCCCGATGTCCATGCGATATTGCAGAGTCGCGTGAGCCAACACAACCCTACAACATCCAGAGCCTTAAGGAACTCCGGGCGGATCTCATCCACCCCCGGGGCCCTGAGGCCACCGAGTAGGTTTTTGACCACCTCGGCGACCTTGTCCCCAGAGATTGGAGAGCCCGACCCAGAGTCCACAGGCTCAGCTTCCTCAACAGAAGGCATGTTGGTGGGATTGAGGAGGTCTTCGAAGTATTCCGCCCACCGACCCACAACATCCCGAGTTGAGGTCAGCAGCTCACCATCCCCACTATAAACAGTGTTGGTGCTGCACTGCTTCCCCCTCCTGAGACGCCGGATGGTGGACCAGAATCGCCTCGAAGCCGTACGGAAGTCTGTCTCCATGGCCTCTTCAAACTCCTCCCACGCCCGAGTTTTGGCCTCAGCGACCACCCGAGCCGCCTGCCGCTTCGCCCGCCGGTACCCATCAGCTGTTTCTGGAGTCCCACAGGCCAAAAAGGCCCCATAGGACTCCTTCTTCAGCTTGACAGCATCTCTCACCAAAGGTGTCCACCAACGGGTTCAAGGGTTGCCGCCGCGACAGGCACCAACGACCTTGCGGCCACAGCTCCGATAAGCCGCCTCGGCGATGGAGGCACGGAACATGGCCCACTCAGACTCAATGTCCCCCACCTCCCCCGGAACGTGTTCGAAGTTCTGCCGGAGGTGGGAGTTGAAGCTCCGTCTCACAGGGGACTCCGCCAGACATTCCCAAGCAGACCCTCACTACACGTTTGGGCCTGCCAGGTCTGACTGGCTTCCTCCCCCACCACCGGAGCCAACTCACCACCAGGTAGTGGTCAGTGGACAGCTCCGCCCCTCTCTTCACCCGAGTGTCCAAGACATACGGCCGCAGATCCGATGAAACGACGACAAAATCGATCATCGAACTGCGGCCTAGGGTGTCCTGGTGCCAAGTGCCCGTATGGACACCCTTATGCCTGAACATGGTGTTCGTGATGGACAAACCGTGATGAGCACAGAAGTCCAACAACAGAACACCGCTCGAGTTCAGATCGGGGGGGCCGTTCCTCCCAACCACGCCCCTCCAGGTTTCACTGTCATTGCCCACGTGAGCTTTGAAGTCCCCCAGCAGAACAAGGGAGTCCCCAGGAGGGGCACTCTCCAGTACCCCCTCTAAGGACTCCAAGAAGGGTGGGTAATCTGAACTGTTGTTCGGTCCGTAAGTACAGACAACAGTCAGAACCCGTCAACAGTCAGACAACAGTTAGAACGAGAGGCTACCCTCTCGTTCACCGGGGTAAACCCCAACGTACAGGCGCCAAGATGGGGGGCAACAAGTATGCCCACTCCTGCCCGGCGCCTCTCGCCGTGGGCAACTCCAGAGTGGAAGTACGTCCAGCCCCTCTCAAGGAGACTGGTTCCAGAACCAGAGCCATGCGTCGAGGTGAGGCCGACTATTTCTAGCCGAAACCTCTCAGCCTCGCACACCAGCTCCGGTTCCTTCCCCACCAGAGAGGTGACGTTCCACGTCCCAAGAGCTTCTGCAGCCGAGGATCAGACCGCCAGGGTCCCCTCCCTCGGCCGCCGCCCATGACTCATTGCACCCGACCCCTTTGGCCCCTCTGACAGGTGGTGAGCCCATTGGAAGGGGAATCCACGTCTCCTTTTCGGGCTGAGCCCGGCCACCAGGCGCTCACCATTGTGCCCCACCTCCAGGCCTGGCTCCAGAGTGGGACCCCGGTGACCCGCGTCCGGGCGAGGGAACGCCAAATTCAAAGTTCGTTTCCATCATAAGGGTCTTCAGGCTGCGCTTTGTCTGGTTCCTCACCTAGGACCTGTCTGCCTTGGGTGACCCTACCAGGGGCATAAAGCCCCAGACAGCAGAGATCCTAGGATCATTGGGACACACAAACCCCTCCACCACGATAAGGTGGCATTTTTTTTATTCTATGCCATTTTAACAAAAATAGTAAAAGATTATTAAGGCACCTATGACAGAACATTTGTTCTGTTATAGAAAAAAGAGGGAAATAAGAAATAATTAACATGTATAAATTGAATACACTAAACTTAATATTACCTGTCAAATAGTTTATACAAAACAGTGTTTCCTAAAACAGGGAAAGTGATCATTGCATGATTGCATATCACTTCATATGATTTAAAATAAGTTGTTTAATTAAGTCATCCAGGAAGGTCTAAAACTAAAATTTACATAATTTAATAAATTTAGTTGTTTCAATCTTCTCCCCAATATTGAAAATATATTGATAATTGATTAACAATTAAAAGGGTAATTCACTATTCAATTAAATATATCATAAATAGGTTTTCAAAAGAATAAATGGAACAAAGGTAAAAATGGTTGAAATTTTGAGATTTAAAACTATGATTAAAATAGGATAAGTCATTTTTTTATATATTTAGTGACATGGTTGACATATTCTTGTAAAACAGGCTGATTATTCTTTAAGGTTTTAAAATGACAAAAATACAATGATTCAAAATTAAATAGCTCTAAATTGGGGATTTAAAATGAATAATTATGGAACTGCTTCTAAAATACAGTTAAGTTTTGGGTTCAACACAATGGGAAACATTAATTTCTCTTGTAAACTTTATATGAAAAAAGGGTCAAAAGATTGACAAAATACAGCTTTAAAGGAGCAGCTTTGTTAAAATTAAAAGTTTACTGAGTTATAATATACAAGGAAAATTACAGAAGGGGAGTTAATATAAGGAATGAAATTATAATCTGAAATGAAGTTATAAAAAATAAAACTAAAAGTTACTACAAAATCTCTGACATAAAACAAAATAAACTATTAAAATAAGAGTTGATAACAAGATTATAAGATTTAAAACAATAAATAATAATTAGAGTATTAATTAATAAATTAGTGCAAATAAAACATTAATTCAAATTGGAAGGAATGACTTATTTTATTTTAAAATACATTAAGGAACTCTAGATAGGGTGATAGACTCTGTTCCAGTATGCTGAACCAGCAGATGCCCCCATTGAACATCAACTTGGTGAAAAACGGGGAATCTTCAGCCCTGGCTGGAGGACGACCTCACACCCAGATGCTCATCAGGAATTCTGTCATCAAAGTTGGAAAGAGGAAATGACCCCTTTGTTAAACTCACCAAATTCTGGGCACAGTAATTCCCAAAGGTGAGCATCGGTTACTCAGGTCGTGATCCTGAGTTCAAAACTATAAGGGAAATGGGCTGCTGGAGACAAGAGGATCATCTTCGTTTTTCCTATTACCGAGTTTTCATCTTTCATCTACGACTTGCCAACGAACTCATTTTACTTCAAGGACCATCAGGGAACACAGAGACACAAAATGAAGATATGTTTGAAAAAAAAAATTGTACAACCATTATTACTAATCAATTCTTTCTTTCACAGCAACTGGAGGTTTATTGATAGATTGTAAGTGTTTTATATGCAGTGTATTGTCTAATTGAGCATACATTTCACGGATAATTTTGGACAAAATTTGTGTTACATTCTATTTACATCAGGAATATTTGACTTTTCTAAAATCATTTATAACATTAAAGTTTCTGGTAAAGTTTCTGGTAAATACTGAAATTTATGCATTTTAAGTCATTTTTATTAAGACATGTCTCTGGGTTAGATAGATTTTGAACATTTATTTTAGGATTTGAATTCTTTATATGATTTTGCTGTCTGATTTGGTCTGATTTATGTGCTGTGAATGTTCCAACATTTTAACAAATGTTATGTATAAGGTTCCATACTAAAACGGAGCTTAATTTTAATTATAGATTAATTTTTCAGCTATATGATGGTATTTCTGAATTTGGGCTTATACATTTTATACTATATTTTAAATTTATTTTCTAGAGTATAATCTCTTTGAAGAGATTAAAAGAGGGATTGTTAGGAAAATATATTTAAAATAAGCTAGTTGTAAAATGTAACCATATCTTCAATAATTAGGTAAAATTAATGGTGTTTCAAATAAGGAGATCTATTTCAAAATATATCCAGGGTTCAAATAAAATAATACTTTGTTCTTAAAATGAAACTGGCTAAAGACATTCCCCTAAGTTCAGTACAGCATTGGAGGGAAAACACGCCCTCCTGCTTAAAGTGTGGGACCCGGAACTTCAAACTTTAGATCGTCATCGGGTCTCCGGGGAAAACATCCAGGGCGGTGGGTGTTTTCTTCGTATTGTTTCGTGTGTGATGTCTGTCGTGTGAGGTAAATATTCCTGGTTTCATTCAGTTCTGTTAATTTCATTTGTTGTTTAGTCTAATAAATGTCGCCATGCTTTTAGACGTGGAAACCAAGTTGTCTTGTCTTGTAAGTTCAGCTGTTACATAATGGATCCGGGCAGAGGAGGAAATAAACAAGTCAAAAGGTTTTTAATTATTCCTCTTCTGAATAATTTTAACACACCTAAAATGGCACACTTTATTAGCCTAAAGTATACACTGAGATGTAATTTAAAACATACTGAAATGAATAATTTAAAGTAAGCGTTAAGTGAATTTTAAAAAATTATATTTTGAGCATATATTTTAAAACATACGCAAAATATCTTTTATAGATATTTTAAAAATCTTTTAGACATCGAGTATGTGTATTTACACTCGGGCAAATACATATTTTGTTCACTTAAAGTATACTTTTATTTAATATATTTCTTAAAAGTGTATTTTAGTACAATTATATTTAAATGTGTTTAAAGTTATAATTTAGAAATTGGTACAAGCATACTTTTAGTATACTTCATATATATTTATAGATGGTACTAAGAACATGAGCTGGAGGAAGGAGGAGATGGAGGAGTACAACATAAACACAGAGGTGATGCTTGTCTGATGTAGTAACCGTTGGTAATGACTCTGGCCAGGTTCATGTTGCAATATCATATAGTGATGGTGAAAAGGGGCTAGTTGGAGATTTATTTGAAGAAACTCGTGTTGGGGAGCGGCACCTGTAGGTTATACCCTAACAGAATGACCCCTGACCTCTCTCACTGCCAGAGCTGCTTGGGGTCTCCCAAACAACCAAGGGGACCATGAGCTTAACCAGTGTCTGTCAGGGCCCTCAGCAGTGTCAGATAGCTTAGGGCTTTTTCAGATGTATTTTTCAAAAGGGGAAAATCAATAAGGCTGGAGAGAGGCAGATGCAGAAACATGAGCTTCTGATATTTACTTTGCTGTTAGGCATAACATGTTCAGAGAACATGTAAAAAAATGCTTCAAAAATATGTTTGGATTCAAGACAAAAATAAGTCAATAATTGCACCTTAACTCACCTTTTCTGCAACAATAAGGGACTCACTATTTTTAACACTATTGAAACCCATATTTAGAACTTTGCATGTGTTAATCTCTGAGTCTTCTTTTAACTTGTCCCAACAGAAAGCAAAATGTATGCATCAAGTCTGTAAGTGAATAAAATCTACATGTATTAACAGAGGCTAGACTTATGCTGACTTTGTTTATGATCAACCAATCACATTAAATGTGGAATTAAATCTTTGTCTTTGTGCTGCATGCTGGAACCAGGGGTGGATATACTGGGGTGGCAGTTGCCACCCCAAATGAGAGCCTTGCCACTCCTGTTGCCACCCTATCTGGCGACTATGAATTCAATAACTAGCTATGGCAAGTCGGCCATTTGTCATAGTATGAATCTCTTTTTTCCAATAACATTGAATGCAACACGATGTAACCTGACACCCACTGCTAAGTAGTGGGAAGTGAGAGAGAAGGACGGAGCGCGAGGCAGCAGCATTGAGGGATATATTACTGAACAGGACATTACGTGACTTATCATGTGCCACACATGCGCCATTGCTGTCCATTGAGTCAGGAATATCAATGGTCAGGAAAATACCACACTTACGCAAAGAATCTGAAAAAACAACGCAATGTTTAGCGATTAATTCAACCCTGTGACAGCCATAGATAACAAGATTGAATGGTTTCACATTTAACACGTGAG
This sequence comes from Poecilia picta, assembly GCA_033032245.1. Taxonomy (NCBI): domain Eukaryota; kingdom Metazoa; phylum Chordata; class Actinopteri; order Cyprinodontiformes; family Poeciliidae; genus Poecilia; species Poecilia picta. The sequence goes on from CM065355.1 coordinate 1,072,710, forward strand.
GAAAAAGTTTTAATCTAGAGAAAATATTGAGAAAATGAGCAGTGAGTTAGTTATGCTAGCTTAACTGTTGCTGGCCTGCTGTTGACTTTGATAGCCTTGTGCTGCGCAGTTCAGTGTGTTTTGGTTCCTTTAGCACTAAACTGACAAGACAACCCCAGGGTTTCACCCAGAAAACTTGCTAAGCCTGGTGGTTGGGGCGTCAAGTCAGCCCACTATGTTTTTGCATCAAAAGATATTAAGTTGACAGGAAAAGTAAAAATGTTACTGTGTAATGTTACAGGAAAAGATCTCCAGTGAAATGCTATTTAAACCCACAACTAGTCTAAAAACAACAAATTTTCACTTCTATTTAATCCAAATTAAGTCAGCGGCTCCATCAGGGCTTCATTGGACATAAATGCTGATACTTTAAAACAGACCCACAGATACATAAATGTAACATTTGTTTATTGAGATGATCAATGCTGTTAAATTTTATTCAATTGTTGAGGCATAAATTAAAAGATTTTAAATTGTTTAACATTTAGATGCAAGATTTTAAGGAGCTGGCAAGTTTACTTTGTAAAACTTCAAAGAACAATATTCATAGTTGGATTGTTTTGTTACCATGGCAACAATCTGATGCTGTGAGTTTAATCTTTGAGTTTACAAATACAAATCAGTAAACTGTGATTATAACTTATTGCTTTTTAGGCTGGCCAATTAAACTACTCCCTTCTCCCATATTTAACTAAATCTAACACAGAAGCTGGTAGAGGCGCTGATGTTTTTAGCAGCAAGATGAGCCCCTAAATCAGAGTCTGCTCTGGTCCAAGGCCTGATACAGCCTTGGACCGGCCCTGCATGATGAGTTAAATCTGCTGCACTGCGAAGAAATGCGCAACAAATGAGAGATTTAATTAAATGCTGCTAATGTGGCTTTAGTAGCTCTTTCATTCCGTGTCTGTTGAGTTTTTAATAATCATCACTATTCTGGTTGGTCAAGTTTATGGGATGAGTTTCTCAGATCTCCGTGTGGCCGTGCATTAACTCTAAGTAGACAACGCATTTGATATGGTTTGATGCAATGTGTAACTGGAAAAATAATACTAAAAATAATAATATAAAATCAGCGTCATGCGTGACTCCGAGGAAAATGCAAAAGCTCCTCTCTGGGCTGAACCTGCATGATGAGGTTAGCGCTGCTCGTTATCCACAAACACTCCGGCCAACCGGGACCACAGACATAAACGTTACAGGGAAAACAGACACCGAGCCACACGCTGGGCAGCGTGTTGAGATGTAGACGGTGCATATAATTGTTCGTTCACAAAGATAAATCATTTCATCACTTCACAATGCGCCTCTGAATTCACTACAAGTTATTCCTGCGGTTCACATGGAGCTACGCATAGAGCTAACGGCAGGTTTTAAAGTCTTATCTAGAGTTCTACAAAGGATCATAATTATTCACAGTAGGTTGATGTAAATATCCATACAGGTCAGCCTGTGTCCAGTTTGAGTGAAAGGAGGTGTGTGCGATCCCGCTGAGGTAAAGCAGCGGCAGCGCGAGGCAAAGCGCAGAGGCGCCAGCTGTGTGATTGGTTTTGCTGGCGGGTTTAAATGCATAAACTATAAACCTATCTATTATAAACCTTATTCTTTAGGAATAAATCTGCTCTGCTACTGAAATGCTAAGAGCAACAGAAATGTGCCTTTGCAGCCCGGCTTAAAAATAAAACGTGATTTTTCTTTTTTTTAATTTTCCTAGAAGCGTAAACAAGCAACGCTTAGCCTGGCGGTTGGACTAGTAAAGCATGGTGGGCCGCCAGGCTTATAATACACTGGGGGAAACCCTGCAACCTGCCCACCAAGTCATCAGTAGAGCAGGTGTTTAAATCAGCTAATCAACCACCCACCGAAAACTTAATCACAATATAGACATCAAGCCCGACAACATAACAGACTGAAATTTCTGTTTGGTGTTTTTGCGTACTTTGTGTGTGGGAAATGTTTGTTTCTTGATGTTGATTGCCCTGATCGGTAATCTCTGCTCTTATGTGCTCGTTGAGCTGTTGTCGGTTGCCATGATAACGGGTCCACGTAGGGTAAAACCAACACAGAGAGCGAGAAAAGGCAAAATAGAAGTGGTTTTGTCTAGTTTTTTTCTTCACCTGTTTATCAGCTTTTATTGCACCTTTATTGCGGCGCACTTCAGCTGCTGCAATTTCTAAAAGTTAAACAAGCGACAAAAACTGAACTAATTCCTTCTATTCGTAAAACGTAGCGATATTAACAGTCATCAAACTATGGCTCCTACAGCATGCACTGGACGAAAAGTGGGATTTTTGACCCTGTATTCTGACAAAAATGCAGCTAGTCAGTGACAGACAGCAATCAACAGTTTTGCATTTTCACTCACGGGAGTCGAATTCTGTCGATTGCGGAATCCTTGGAGGGGGGTGGTGGCGGTGTTAATGACTCTACTTAGCATACGAATAGCCTAGCACAGTGTTTCTCAACCTTTTTTGGCCCAGCACCTTTATCCAGGTCCCTCTCCGCCCCCCACCAAAGAATTTGTGGCTACTTTGCACTGACTATTATTTTATCATTAATATTACTATCACTATTGTAGATGTTTTTATTTTTATGCTTGTTTCTGTATTTATCATCAAAAATAATACATATAATATAATGATATAAAAATAATACACGTGTTTATGAAAAATGCAATTAACATTCAAGTTAAAATATTCTTATTTTGTGCCACTTTCTAGTTGTTAAATATTCCACAAAATAACCAGATAAAAGATGTTCAACATGCCAGTTTAAACTTTGAACTATTTGCAAACGACTGAGCTCTGCAACATTAAAACATGGATAGAACTATAACTACATTAATCATAGATCTTCTTCTCTTCAGTGTTTCTGGTGGTGCAGCTCTGTGCTGCCTTCAGGAGAATGGGACATCAGAGTATCATCCATAAAACTTCACCCACATGGCAGGGGCGGAGCTATAGGGAGGGCTGGGGGGGCGGTCGCCCCCCTGAACCAGGCCGGTGGGGGCCCGGGTCTGGAGGAGCCAGGGAGGGAGGAATGGATTCAAGTCGCTCGAATGTCGGACTATAGACCGAGAAAGTGCGCCCCCGCCTGTTGAGAAAGGTGTATCAATGTCACTAGTTGTCCGTCCCCCCCTCAACGGTTTCCAGCTGCTGCACGTAAGGGGCCTGGTGATTGGTCAGGAGGCCCGGAAATTTGCCTCGCCCCCCGGCCCGACGCCGACTTGTTCCGCCACTGCCACATGGCATTTATTGTGCAAACCAGAGCTTTCAGTGGAAAAACTAAAGTTCCAGATCCTTTTAATGCCATACAGATATGAGACAGAAACATGGATTATATCTTTATATAGACCTGTCTATTGATTATAGATTAATAGTTTTACTGGACAGAAATTACAAAGAACAAATCTGGTTCTTAATCAAATCCTAATGAGTCAAACTGAAAGTGTCATGGAGTCATCAGCCTCATGACATTAACACTGACATGAAAAATTATATTGAAGAAATAAATATAACAAATCTAATTAAAAACATAAATAAGTTATCAGTTATTTACTGTTATGGTCTGTAAGATATATTTATTCTCAGTATTAGATGTGGTCTCAACAAACCCATGGCACTTCAACAATAATATTTTTTACCTTTTATCTGGAAATAGTGTCTGTTTATTCTTGCCATACAGTCTCTGTATTAATTATTGCTCTAAAGGTCTTGCCATACCAGTTTATTCCTCTGTATTTACTTTAGTTTCTTAGTTTATTCTTGCATTTTGTTCTTCATTCATTTCTATTTAGTTTTCTTTGATTAGTATTATCCTCCCTTGGTTTACTGTTATGTCCACTTTAGTTTCTTTCCTGTTGCTACATTTATTTGATCATTTATTGACGCTGTTCACTCATCACCTGCTGCACCGCCAAATCATCATGTGTTTCACATCATGTGTTGATTTTTTCACTGTTCAGCATCGGCTTCTCTGTTTTAATGCCATAATTCACATCTAGTTCGCCGCTCCGTTTTATGTCCCGCTTCTCCTGTTTCAGAACGTGCGCCTCGTTTTTTTTTTTTTACCTCTTATGATGCGCAGCGGTCGGGAAGCGTATCGATGGGGAAAAGACAGTCTGACCAAAACCTTTTAAAACAACGGAAACAATTTCTGCATTCTGATTACTGAAATGTTAAAGTGCTGTGTTGTTCTATCACCCCGTTTCATACCGGAACCACTTACAGCTCCGGTGTTAACGCTATAAAATAAACGATCTCTATCTGGTATCACCATGGAGGGATTTATTTATTTAAATAGGTTCATTTTTCAGAGGGAGACACAGTGAGGGGATCGTGATTTTAGCTACCAGTAGCAGGAGAGGAGCTAACAAGAAGCTAACAGAAGCTACAAACACTGAATAGAAGAAGAGCCGCCATGTTGCAGCCAAGCATGATTTAATGTTACACAATACAGTTTTACCAAGTTGCTCAAAGTCTAAACTGGTATTGTTGTGCATTTAAGGTGTAAAGTTTACCTTCGACCAAACGCCCCCTAAGGCCTCCCAGCGCCCCCTGGGGGGTCGGTACCACCCATGTTGAGAACCGCTAGCCTAGCATATGCAAAGGCACTGCAGCAGACCCACGTGGATTCTCAGTCATTGGATGAAAAAAAAATGACATCAGAGTTCATCATTGACATGTGATTGGTTGGTTGATGTGTGCGCATTGGATAGCACTTATGACTTTATAAATAAACCCCACCCCAATCATTAATATTTTTAATGCTGTATTTTAAAAAATCTATATAAAAAATAAATGCTGTATTAAATATATTCATTTGATATTGGTTATATGCAACATGTTCATATGAGGAACATAAAAGAGACAAAGAAGTTTTTCTTTTTCTTTATTTCATTTTATTTTTTTTACTATTTGCACACAAAATAAGACATAAATGTTTGTCCATTTCTGGATCATCTGGCAGTAATTTTTGTCCAAACATGATCAAACATCATGCTGCGTTCAGGACAGGCCCAACATCTCTCCTGTATCATGGATCTGACGTCTCTTCCTGTAATGTAGTCCTGATGTCACTGAGCTCCTGGTTGGAGGAACTTGGGGTCCATCGTGACACCGCCTCATAGCTGCTGCCATCCTCCCAGAATGCCACCTCCTCTGCTGCCAGGACTCTCTGCCTTCCTCCATCAGCTGTAACACAGAACAGACAATCATTATGAGCTACAGGCATCTTTTTATCATTATGAAACTTGTTTGGCCACATAAGACATTAAAACTACGTAAAACAAACAAACAAACAAAACATTAATACATTCGTACAAAAAATAAAAACTTTAATGAAAAAGAGAAAACACTTGGAAACAATTGGAAGAAAAAAATAATTTAAAGCAGTTGGTAATAAATAGTAAAACATAATTCAACAAACTGAGGCAGATAATTTGCTTTGATGGATTTTAATAAATCAGTACTTTAATCATTCAGGAATGAATTGTGACATCTCTAGATTAGTAATAAATCTTACCTGCTTCTTTCTTTAGCTACATCTGGATGATTGGCAGTAGGTCCTGGATGCAGCTGGAAAACATTTTGTGCATTGTCAATACATAGCATAATTACATTATGTACATAAACAATATTGAAGCATAAAATATCATCAACATTCTAAAATAGTAGATACTCGCACACAGTTGCATCTCTGTCCTTATCATGGACATCAGAACGTTCCTGAAGAGTCTGATTGACACAAATGTGACTCCCATTCTGTGGAGTCTGTGGAAATAAATGTAAAATTTAATAAATATTGCATCAAATATATCGCTTTCTCAAAAATACATAAGTAAATAAGTTAAAATTATTCTCAACCAACCATTATACAGTCGGGAATCAATGCAGTGACTGTACATTATACATACCGGCTCAGGGTCTCCCCTAGTGTATTATAGGCCTGGCGGCTCGCCATGCTTTAGTAGCGCCACCGCCAGGCTAAGCCTTTGTAGATTTTTCTTTTTTTTTAGGGAAAAAAAAAATCGCCTTTTTTTTTAAGCCAGATTGCGAACGTTTCTGTTCCTCTGAGCATTTCACTATCGGAGCAGATTTATTGCTAAAAGATATGGTTATAGAAGATGTGTTTATAGTTTATGCATTTAAAGCCGGCAGCGAGCGAGGTGATTGGTCAGTCAACCTCAGCACGGATCGCGTGCGCCTCCTTTCACTCGAAATGGACACAGGCTGAACTGTATGGATATTTACATCATCTCCTTGTGAGGAATTATGATTAGTTATGAGAAGTTATTGATTAAGGTAAGAGTTTAAACTCACCGCGTTAGCTCTGGTTGCGCAGCTCTACGTGAGCCGCAGGAATAACTTGTAGTCGCTTTCAGAGGCGCTTTGAGGTGAGAATGATGTATATTTGTGAACAAAACATTATGCGGCATTTTCATCTCAACACCCTGCCCAGCGTTTGGCCCCGTCTTCCCTATATAGTTTTTGTATGTGTTCGCGGTTGGTCGGTGCGTTAGTGGTTAACGACCCAGCGCCTTGCTGTACTGCGTTATAACAAATTAAACAAAATAACCGGAAAATCAGTTTTCCTTACAAATATGCGAGTGTTCACTATTTACTAAATGTGAAATCATGACTTACTGAATTTCTCTTCGTCCTGGTGGACTCCGTAGAGCTCCTCAGCACCGTGGTCTGAGGTCTGGCTGTTGACCCTTGGCCATTTTCAGGTCTGAAAAAATCAAAGTATTTTTAAGAGTTCAGAACATCACATGTAATCGAGATTACAATACAAAATCTCACTCTACACTTGTTTCGGCATTAAGAAAATGACAGACCGCTTTCTGTAAGAAACAAACAACGCAACACGCCTCGCTCCACGTGCTCGTTATATATAAAAGTTTTTTTACCTTGAGTTGGGTCTTGTTGGAAAAAAACTCGGGGAAAAAAACTTTTTCGCCAGTGGAAAAGTTGGCGGAACTGCGGATTGAAGACATGAGGAGAGACAGTTAGTGGACCATGACTCGAGGCAGTTGTTGGCCAAGTCTACATGGGTATTGTGCTGTTGCAGCCATGTAAGGCCTAGAACCCGGGTGACTGGGCTGTTGGAAAAACAAAAAAGGAAATAGTCTCGTGATGATTCCCAGAAACAACTAACTGAAGCGGTTTAGTCTTGTGAGTGATCTTGGGAAGGGACTCCCCATTTAATGCGGTTACATTAAAAGGGACGGGAAGCCTTTCCGTTTCAATGTTCGACTGTTCGACTAGGGACTGATCAATGAGGCTTTGCTCGCTGCCAGAATCTATGAGCATGGAGAGAGGTAAAGACTGGTTACTGAGTTGAAGGACAGCAGGAAGTAAAAAACGGGGAGAGGGAGCAGAGTGGCTTTGGCACATCAGTTTCCCCACTCTAACTGATGGACTTTCGCGTTTGGGCAAACCAGACATGAGGCAATATAATGGCCCGGCTTGCCGCAATACATGCACTGATTTAACTCCGCCGCTGCCGTTCCTCCGGGTTTTAAGCACGTATGGCTGATCTGCATTGGTTCTGGCTTGGAGTCGGGAGTTGGATTCCCGGGCGGCGAGGGTTGAGGTGCTCTCTGCATAGCTAGACCAGGGAATCTGACTGGCTGCCTTTAATTTCTCTGGCTTCTACGCTCTTGGATGCGATTATCCAGGCGGGTGGCAAGGGTTATCAGCTCATTTAATGTCTTGGGCTCGTCCAAAGGGGCCAGCTCGTCCTTTATTGGCTCATTAAGCGTGTGAAAGAATGCGTTCCTAAGGGCGCAACCGTTCCAATCTGAAGCTGCTGCTAAAGTGCGGAACACAATTGAGAATTCAGCCAAGGTCCTTTGCCCCTGTTTAAGGGACCATAAACAACAAGAAAGACTTGTTTGGTCTGTAGTGTCCCTGAACACCAATTTAAATTCGTCCACAAATTCTAAGAAGGAGCAGCCAAACTTAGTGGGATCTGTGAACCTTGCTTCTGCCCATCTGAGCGCCTTTCCTGTGAGGAGCCCTAGTACAAAAGATATCTTGGCTTTGTTGTTTGAGAAAGAGTGTGGAGAGCGATGGAAAACCAGTGAACACTGTAGTAGAAATCCACCACTCCCCCCGGTCTACCCGGAAAATTTCTCTGGAGTGGGCGCCCTGTAATCAGTGCTCTGACTGGGCTGAGGAATCAGTGGAGGAGGCGCGCCATCGCCTGTTTGCTGAGGCTGTTGGGACTGCTGCTTCTGGAGTAGGGTGCCTAATGGACCTTACCACAGGGGCCACGTTTCATTGGCTAATGCCAATTTTACATCACAGGGCAGCTACCACGTGCGTGACCGTCTCACAAACACAAGCTACAGTAGTAAACACATGCTAATGTACATTGTGGACTAGCAGACCGGCAGAAAGTTTTTGCGTCAGGACTCGTAAAAGAATGGTTCTCCACCATCAGTGGAGTATCTGCACAGGCGATGTCAGGTATCCTCATCGTATTTGTGGAACTAAAATTCACAGATTTCCAAAATCTGAAACGGAAAGCCTTGCTTGGATCAAAGCTTGTGCACGACCGCATTTGCAGCTCAACCATTGTAGGATCAAAAAGAACAAAGAATTGTCTGCTGGTGTAAGTATTATTGCTTTGCTTTCTTTGTGTTTAGTGAATGAAAAAATAAAGTCAATAATAAACACATCCATTATGAAAACCTTTAAGCCAAGTACAGCATAATGGCAGTACCGATACAACTTCTACATCTTGAAGCCTGTCTGTTACAGCCTTATGTTAGCTGAACAGAGCAATATGCAATGTGTACCGTATCTGACATGCATTAAAGATCTTATTTTACCTGAAAAGGCTTTTTACTAAACTGTAATTGTGCTAGCCACGCTAATTATGTTAGCCACCAAGTACTGCGTATCAGGCCTAGACACATTTGAACATTTGCCAACAGAAATCACCCTCAAAACCAAGAACAATAGGCGTCAGTGATCTTGTCTACACCTATATTTATGCTGAGGGTGTGAGGATCTACTGTGTTTCTCATCGATCGGTAGCATTTAGCTGTGACGCGCACAATCTTGGAGGCATCACATGGCTAAAACACCTTGATGTCCTCCAAAAAAGATGACATGAACTTGTTGGTTCCCTTGTCCATTGTCGGGGCTGATATTTTTTGAAAATCCGGCAGAAATGCTACACTAATCGACTCAGAAATACTCTGCAGAGAGTCAGTCGAAAAGAAATTACACATAGAAACTAAGCACCGTGAGGCTTTGTTTGTGAGACATGCAGTCACGTGAGACTTTCGAGGGGCGTTTCTGGGTGGAGCTTGGTAAGGTCCATACTCTAGGCGCTGATTCATGTCGCTCTGCTGCTGCTTACTCAGAGATCGTAGAACTGCTTCGTGGGACTGGATAAGGGAATGGTGCTCTGCGAGGGTCTCACTGAGTGCATCTGCTAGGTTTGTTTGGCCAGAGTATTCTGTCATGATCTTGGGAATGTTCCGAACCCACATGCAGCAAAACACTCAGGAAGACTGAAGATTAAGGGTTTTAATCACAAAGAAATACTGTGGTACGGGTTGGAGGAAACTAAAGAGCAGGCTGGCCAGTAGCGTTGGGGCTGGAGTGAAATCCGAAGAACGCCTGCTCGAGGAAGCAGAGGGGGAGGGAAGCTGACTAGGTGAGGCTCGCAGCGTCAGGACGCCCAGGGCGAGGAGATCCAGATCCCTGCTAGCGGGCTCGACTGGTCCCGGGCTAGATCCGGATTTCAGGCTTGGTCCAACCTGAGACGAGGAGACGTGAGGTTAGAACAAGAATGTGTCACAACACAAGGTTTCAAAAAGGCTCTCAGTTACCACAAGGGTCAACACTCTGGCGTGAAAGTGTTGGCTGGAAGCTAGTCTTATACTCCTGGAGCTGATCAGATGATCTGTAGGTGTGTGCTGACACACCCGCAAGGTGGCGTGTCAGGAGAGAGCTCAGGGAGCCCCCTGGTGACGAGTTGGTGACAGCACAGTGACAGAAGACAACAACAGATATATATTTATTACTTTATTTATATGTTTAATCTTTTATTTATATATTTCTACTTTTATTTTTATAATTATTCTTTCATTTGTTATAATGTCTTTTGTCGGATATGTATATTTATTCTTTTATTATTATCCATCCATCCATCCATCCATTTTCTTCCGCTTATCCGGGATCGGGTCGCGGGGGCAGCAGCTTCAGAAGGGAGGCCCAGACTTCCCTCTCCCCAGCCACTTCTTCCAGCTCCTCCATGAACCCCAAGGCTTTCCCAGGCCAGCCGAGAGACATAGTCCCTCCAGCGTGTCCTGGGTCTTCCTCGGGGCCTCCTCCCGATGGGACGTGCCCGGAACACCTCACCAGGGAGGCGTCCAGGAGGCATCCTGACCAGATGCCCGAGCCTCAACTGGCTCCTCTCGATGTGGAGGAGCAGCGGCTCTACTTTGAGTCCCTCCCGGATGACCGAGCTTCTCACCCTATCTCTAAGGGAGAGCCCAGCCACCCTGCGGAGGAAACCCATTTCGACCGCTTGTATCCGTGATCTCGTTCTTTCGGTCATGACCCAAAGCTCATGACCATAGATGAGGGTGGGAACGTAGATCGACCGGTAAATCGAGAGCTTTACCTTTTGACTCAGCTTCTCTTCACCACGACGGACCGGTACAGCGCCACTTCACGGCAGACGCCGCCCCAATCCGCCTGTCGATCTCCCGCTCCCTTCTTCCCTCATTCGTGAACAAGATCCCCAGATACTTAAACTCCTCCACTTGAGGCAGGACGACCTGTGTGTATAATTTATAATAAATTATAAATTATGTATAATTTATAATAAATTATACACACAGCTGTTCACAATAAATTATTCAAGGCTGTGTGCTTTGTAATATGTTCATCATACATTGATATCAGAATATTCCATTCCTATTCTATTGTTATAGCCACTAATCATATTAAAAATGCTGAACTATGTATTAAAAACATACTTAAACAATACAATTGTTTATAAATGTAGCTTTGATAGATGTCTGAATATGGTTTCCAGTAACAAAAAAGTGTGTTATGATCGATTAAATGCGCTGATATGTCATTTTGCTGATAAACACATAATGCTGAGTTTAGTGGTCTACCGCTCCAAGATGGCCGCCCTAAATCTCGTCAGCGACAATAGGCGAGAGCGGTGCATAATGGTCTATCCTTATATTATGTCTATGGTCTCCCGCTCAGAGGAAACCACTGCGCATGTCTGGAGCTCTGCGTGCGAGTGAAGGTGGAGGGGATGGGTGGCAACAGACAGTAAGTCACGTTATTGCTCGGATTTTACGGCGCCACCTTAAGTCCCTGAACTTCACATTTTAAGGGGCAAAAAGCTCAATGCGTCTTCGATGTAATGAGTAACGCGACACTTTGGTAGAAATGTAGTGAAGTAGAAAGTACAGATACTTACTGTAAAATGTAGTGGAGTAAAAGTAGAAAGTATCCATTATTAAATCTATTTAAGTAAAGTACAGATACACAAAAATTGTACTTAAGTACAGCAATGAAGTACTTGTATGTAAGTATGACTTTTTTGAATTATTTACAGATCTTGAGTTCCAGCTGTCTTAATTGCTTGCAATTAAGTATTGGCAAAGCTCAAAGTAATTTTCACAGGTGGTGGAGAGTTGTTGTCAGCAGCTGCTGAAAGTAACTAAAAATCACTTTTAATGTAACTTAGTTACTTTCCAAATCAAGTAGTCAGCAATCTAAGTTGATTTTTAAAGGAGTAATCAATAATCAGATTAAAGTTACTTTTTCAAAGTAACTATGTCATCATTGGTTATGATCCAGAGACCAACACTGGCTGTCCTACTCAGAGACTGAAGACTGTCTAATGCAGTAGAGGAGCATGTTGGTGTCCACAGCCAAACGTCACTAACAGCCCAACAACCTGAAAACAATCTGTGTTATGCCCCTTTTCCACCGGCCCACCCGGCTCGGCTGGGCTCTGTTTCGGAGTGACCGCGTTTCCATCGGCTCTTCTCGGCTCTGTAGCAGGTACCGCCTCCTGGTGGCGGGGGGTGTAGCGCCCCGCCTCCAGGCTCTGTGCTGAGCTTCGTTACATGCGACCTAACACGAGTTGTTGTTTTTCTGATACAAAAGAAGAAGAGAGAGCTGAGCTATTTTGTTATAGCCTGATTGCGATTTTTCTGAGACTTCAAGAAAATGTGACAATGGAAGGAAAACTGCTGCGATGTGTTGAGGAGGAGCTGATCTCCGCCCTGCAGGGAGGAAAGCAGGAGGTTCAGACGGTTCAGGTGAGTTAACAAGGATTTTTAAAGTGATAAAACTTGTAATAGTGCCGAATATACATGAGCTAATGTTAGTCAGGGTGTTGCAAATAATTTAAAAATGTCAGAATAAATTCATAATATATTCCAATGTGTTTTCATGTTGGCAAACTGCCGCCGCAGACCATCGTGGTTCTTCCTGCTCCTTTGGGTTGGAGGATCTCATCAGTGTCCATCTTCCTGTCTGCTGGTCGGTGTTGACCTTCAGGATGTCCAGAGACTTCACCTTCTGGAGCACGAATCACATGACCAATATGCTGATGATACATTTCTCATAAAAAAAATTAAAAAACTGTGTCTGATGTTCTTACAGAGTTGAAGTGCATTAACAGTCTGTTTTTAACTTCTCAATAGTTTAATTATGATTCACCTGATGTCCAAGTTATACTGAGAACAAATAAGCTTATTCCTTCTAATCTGACTGGCTTCATTGGTAATCTATAGACAATCTATTTGTCTTTATATATATTAAGACAAAATGTAATTACTTGTAAGTTTTAGACCTATGCAGACATGGATAAATAACACCATCGTTTTCTTCAGGTTTATTGTTCATTCTACAATTAATAATTCACAATTGATTAGAGAACTGATATCTAGCCATTTTACATAGGATGTCATATGACATGTTTTATTATCTCACAATGGGAAACTCAGACGCAACAGCAAAATGAGAAACTCGAAGCTCGTAGATTCACAGATAAACAAATGACGTAACATGCTGTACAATATTGAGTTATTTATAACTGCAATGTGCAACTTAGTGTCTTCAGAAAATGCGCGTGTTGTGTTTGAGCAATAAAAATACAGCAGGCTGTGTGTTTTAAATGTTCTCCACCTTAAATGTAGTAAAAACCAGACATATATCTTCAGTGGGGAGAACAAGTATTTGATACACTGTTGATTTTTCAGGTTTTCCCACTTGCAAAGCTTGTAGATGACTGTAATTTTTATCATAGGTTCTCTTCAACTGTGAGTGATGGAATCTAAAACAAAAATCCAGAAAAATACAATGTATGATTTTTAAACAATTAATTTCCATTTTATTGTGTGAAATAAGTGTTTGATACACCAGAAAAAAGAAACTTAATATTTGGTACAGAAACCTTTGTTTGCGATTACAGAGATCAGACGTTTCCTGTAGTTCTTGACCAGGTTTGCACTGCAGCAGGGATTTTGGCCCACTCCTCCATACAGGTCTCCTCCAGAGCCTTCAGGTTTCGGGGCTGTCGCTGGGCCACACGGACTTTAAGCTCCTCCAAAGATTTTCTATTGGATTCAGGTCTGGAGACTGGCTAGGCCACTCCAGGACCTTAAGATGTTTCCTACGGAGCCACTCTTTAGTTGCCCTGGCTGTGTGTTTTGGGTCGTTATCATGCTGGAAGACCCAGCCAACACCCATCTTCAGTGCTCTTACTGAGGGAAGGAGGTTGTTGGCCAAAATCTCACGATACATGGCTCCATCCATCCTTCCCACAATATGGTGCAGTCGTCCTGTCCCCTTTGCAGAAAAGCATCCCAAAGAATGATGTTTCCACCGCCATGCTTCACCGGTTGGGATGGTGTTCTTGGGGTTGTGCTCATCATTCTTCTTCCTCCAAACATGACGAGTGGAGTTTAAACGAAAAGGTTCTATTTTTGTCTCATCAGACCACATGACCTTCTCCCATTCCTCCTCTGGATCATTCAGATGGTCATTTGCAAACATCAGATGGGCTTTGACATGCGTTGGCTTGAGGAAGGGCACCTTGCACTGCAGGATTTTAATCCTGGACGGCGTTGAGTGTTACTGATTGTTTTCTTTGAGACTGTGGTTCCAGCTCTATTCAGGTCATTGACCAGGTCCTGCCATGTAGTTCTGGGCTCATTCCTCACCTTCCTCAAGATCAATGATGCTCCACCAGGTGAGATCTTGCATGGAGCCCCTGACTGAGGGAGATTTAACGTTATTTTGTATTTCTTCCATTTTCTAATAATTACACCAACTGTTGTTGCGTCTCACTAAGCTGCTGGCCTATTGTCCTGTAGCCGATCCCAGCCTTGTGCAGGTCTACAATTTTATTCCTGATGTCCTTATGCAGCTCTCTGGTCTTGGGCATTGTGGAGATGCTGGAGTCTGATTGATTGAGTGTGTGGACAGGTGTCTTTTATACAGGTAACAGTTCAAACAGGTCCAGTTAATACAGGTAATGAGTGGAGAACAGGAGGGCTTCTTAAAGAAGAACTAACATGTCTGTGAGAGCCAAAATTCTTACTGGTTGATAGATGATCAAATATTTATTTCACACAATAAAATGGAAATTAATTGTTTAAAAATCATACATTGTATTTTACTGGATTTTTGTTTTAGATTTTGTTTAGACAAAAACGACTCATTCTTCACGGCTCCATCAGCTGCCGCTGAATATTGAAATCTGAAGCAAAGAAAAAAGCCGGCATTTTTAGTTCACGGCTTGTTTGTATCTTCCATCACTTCCGTGTTGCAGCGAGTTTCAAACATTGCCTCTCTTCACCTCGCTCTTCTGACCACGCCCTCGGCCAATCAGTGAACAGCAGTGAAGCTTGCGTCACCTACCAAACCAGGACTGGCCCCGCTGGCCCCTCTCTGAAGCAGGACCCAAGGAAGCAGCGCCAGCCCCATTGAAAAGGCCGGTGGAAACGGAAGGAAAGCGAGCGGAGCCGAGCCGGGTGGGCCGGTGGAAAAGGGGCAATAGTGAGCGGACATCTCTTTGGGGGAGTGCAGAGAGTAACTCTCTTGTCAACAGAAACAAAAACTGGATAAGAAATTATCTGTTGTGTCCTGTAATATTCAGCAATCTATCTGTTAAAAGAAAATGTACTCTATCATATTACATGAACTGCATGCATTGATACAGGCTTTACTTTTTTCACCTTGTACTTTGTACAATTTCATGCATATGGTATTGAAGAAAAATGTATTAAGCATACTGCATTTTGTATTGCACAGCTGAAATGTCAGACATTTTGATAAGCAATATGTGAATGAAGGCGACATGTGAAAGATGCACATTATTCCACATTATAATTTGTTTTGTAATTATGGTGCAAGTTTTGAAATAAATGCATTTGAGAAAATCATTGCCTCTTTATTAAATGTTTATTTTCCAAAGAATTTTTAAAAGTTCAAAACAATAAAATACCTATTTAATATTAATTACAAATAACTCTTAAGAAGTTAAAGAAGTTCTTTGTGACAATATTAAGCTCTAACACTGAATTAGTGATAGTAAGAGTTAAATGATTAACTCCAGCAGGTTTGATATTTGACACTTTATAAGAGTTAAGGTACTAACTCTTCAAAAAGAGTTAAATTAATACTTTCTGGTGTGGACCCATATAGACACTTTAAAAGTGTTGAAATTAAATCTGACAGAGTTCATTTGGGCCTCCTGGATTTGCTGTGTATCTGTGATTCGGTGGCTGAATGATTATGATATAACATCTCTGTGGCTTTTATAGTGTTTCTCTGCAGTAAGAAGGTTTATCTCTTTTCCTTCCCAAATCTTTCAGGGAACAATTAAAGCACCCAACACCCCATGTGTGGATGTGGTAATAAACTTCTTTGCAATCACTGTGTTCTCTGACTCTGAAAGTTATCTTCATGAGAAAAGTTAGTGGATCTACTTACCTGGCTAAATCATAATCCTCAGCATTAAGTACCAACTGAGTGTCACTTCTCTCCCTTCCAGAAATAACTTACTGCTGCTGGAACTCCATCCAGCCATCCATCCATCCATCTTCTTTACACCCTTCTCCCTTAGTGGGGTCGGGAGGGTTGCTGGTGCCTATGTCCAGCTAACGTTCCAGGCGAGAAGCGGGGTTCACCCTAGAGAGGTCGCCAGCCTGTCGCAGCTGGAACTTAAGATCTGTAAATAATTCAAAAAAGTCATGCATAATCTTACAAAGACCACAGAATGAAAGTACCAATTTAAATTATGTGTAAAGGGATTAAATGTGCAATTCAGGAGACTTTGAATGGAACTGGATTGATGGATTCTAGAAGGGAAACGGGGTTAGACGTTGGGAGTTTACAGGTAAGTTTAACTTGGATGTACTTTGGGATGATTAGTCTTAATTTGTGCTGAGGGAGAAGACATTGGGTTCTGCTGACAGATTGGTTTGATTGTTTGATGAGTCAAGACCAGCATTGAACAGAAACTGGGGTGGTAATCCAGGAATCGGCCACCCACAGGTAGCGCGTTGGAGAGTGAGCAGGCAGGTAAGTACTAGGTCATAGTGATACATCTTTTGTGCCGAGGCTTCGAAGCATGTGTCGAGTCATCCAGGAGGATTTTTTATGAAGCACATATTGAGTCTTGTGTTGATGGAGCAGGTTGTGACGTTTGAAGCCTTGAAGCGGGTCGTACCACTTGACAGATTCAGAAACTGGTCAGATTTAAAAATCTATTTTAAAAAGTTCTGACTTAAAAAATTGGAAACATCCAGGATAACAAATTTAGCCAGTAAATAGCAATGATGAAATCTAATTGGCTTTTTATATAATTCCATCCATCCATCTATCCATCCATCCTCTGCTTATCCGGAGTCTCGTCGTGAGGGTAGCACTCTGAGTAGGAGGCCCAGACTTCCCTCTGCCGAGCCACTTGGGCCAACTCCTTTGGGAGAATCCCAAGGTGTTCCCATAATAGCCAACAAACATAGTCCCTGCAGCGTGTCCTGGGTATTCCTCTAGTCTCCTCTCAGAGGGACATGTCTTGAACATTTCACCATGGAGGTGTCCAGGAGACATCCTAACCAGATTCCTGATCCACCTCAACTGGCTCCTGTCGACATAAAGGAGCAGCAGTTCTACTCTGAGTTCCTCCTGGATGGCCAAGCTTTTAACCCTACCTCTAAGGGAGAGCCCAGACACCCTATGGGGAAAACTAATTCCGGCCGCTTGTATCTGTGACCTTGTTCTTTCTATCATGATCCAAAGCTCATGACCATCGACTGGTAAATCGGGAGCTTTTGCTTTTTGACTCTGACTCTGCTCTTTCTTCACCACAGCAGACTGTTAGGCTTCACTGCAGACGCTGCGCCAATCCGACTGTCGACACTCAAGCTACTCCACTTCTGGTAGGACGTCTTCTCCAACCTGAAGAAGGCACTCTACCCTTTTAGAGCTCAAGGCCTAACGGGGACTGATCCTCATACTGGCCGATTCAAACCCTGTGGCAGTGAAAGCTGTAGATTACGACCTGATGAAGCCAGAGAGACCACATCGTTTGCAAAATGCAGAGATGCCACCAAAACGGATCCCCTCAACACCTCGGCTGCACGTAGAAATTCTGTCCATAAAAGTAATGAACAGAATCAGTGACAAAGGGCAGCCTTGGCGAAGTTCAACTCTCACTGGAAACAAGTCAGATTTACTCCCAGCAATGTGGACCAGACTCTGACACCATTCATACAGGGACCTAAGAGCCTTTATCAAAGGGCCCAGTATCCCATACTTCCATAGTACCCCTCACAGGGTTCCCTGAGGGACACAGTTTAACACCTTTCCAAGTCCACAAGACACTTATAACTGGAGGTTATAAGTGCCCGCACAACCTTCAGTTCCATGACCAGAACAAAAACCACACTGATTTTCCTGAATTCTTGAGGTTTGACTGTCTGATGGACCCTCCGTTGGATAGTCGATGGAGGGTCAACTGTCCAAAGGATAGACTTAATACCTTTAATGCATAATTAGAATTACTTCCCAGTGGTTTGAGTACAGTCTGGATAATCTGTGACCAAAAAGTAACTTTGCCAAGCAGATGTGACGCTCTCATCTTCTGGTGGATTTGTGCCTTATTAATGGCACAAAACTTGGGAAAATGTTTTTACAGCCATGCGTACAATCAAGATCTGACATATCATATTCTCCAATCCTAACTTATTCATCTTCAATCTGTTGGGGGTCTGCTGAAGTCAGTAAGAAAGATATGAAGGTTTGGAAAGGCATTATGATTTGGGGTGGGAGTTTTGCTATGCATATGCTGTCTTAGTCTATTTAAACAAGATGGAGGAAGAGTTGAACAATGACAGACAGTGGGAGAGGTTAGATACAGTTGTAAAGATAAACTGTATTTGGGTTCTTGTAGTCTGTCAGAGATAGTCTTCTCTACAAGTGTTATGGTGCTGTCTTTAATCCAGCTGGCCCCTGTTCCCATCCCCCACCAACAGTCGGAATGGTGGTGGTGGGTTGTTTAGCCCCCAGCTAAACAGCAGGCCTGCTCACAAGTCATTGAAATACCCTTATTCTCCTCTTCACTCCCTTACCCTTACACCCCACACTCTGTTCGCCTTTCACCTCCCATATTGTCTCATTTTTTTCCAGAGACATCAGACATTTACAGATAAATAGCAATTGAAGAAAATATATCAGTGTTTGCCCTCTCTGGTTCATTATTCTCAAAGAGTTATAAAACAATTGTATTTGATCCTGCAAAGTTGAGTTTGTTGCACAGACACCAAAAGCCTGGCTCATTATTGAGAGACGTGCCTATAGGCTTTATTGTTGATACTAAAGTTGTGTCAGAATTTTAAACGGGGGCAGAGATGCAAACTGATGTATACTCTGCAACGGAAATATCCTCATCTTGTTTAAAGCTTGCAAAATTGTTGTGAAATTGTGGAGAGATTTTCAAAATTATCCCCAAATGCACTGATGTACTTCAAAAGTGACATCAAAATACTTTAATTCAAACATATATCTTTCAAAGTTTGTAATATTTGATATAAGTGCCTTTAGCATTCGTGTAAACAACACAGATGTGACCAAAGCAGCGTGATGCCGGTCTTTGATCCCAGCGTCTTTGCTTTGATCTGGCTCACAGAGTAAAACATGTATTTTCCGAAGGGGGAATTCAGCCAGGCACCACAGTGAAATGGCCCTGGCAGCTTTAGCCAAATCTCAACTTAGGTTGCAAATGCAAAGAGCTTCACAAATTAACTAACATACTTACTAGTTTCATATGTTCAGGGCAGAATGCCCTATGAGGCATAAAAAATTGTTGTTGGTCTTCTAATAATGCATTTTATAAGCCCCTCATGCCCCGCATTTGGATTAATAATTAATTTATGCTGATAACCTATTTGCACAAGAACAAACTGGAAACTTGTAGAAAATTACATCCACTGATCTAATGCCTGTGAACTCATGAACACTTTCAATGGAAAGTTTTGAATTTTTACAACTAGTGCTGTAGCAAATAATTTGTACTTATTAGCTTTGAAGCCAATTATTGCAAAAAGTAGACTTAGTGGAAGGATTGCTGGGAAAATGGCATTCCAGGATAAAATGCATATTGATGGTTAGCATCAAAGCATGCCCCTTTGAAGTGGTGCTTTGGTGTCAGCATGTAATGATAGAGCTGATGGAGGAAACTAGACATGAGACATGTTCTTCATAAGCTCGTGGATGGCTGCTAGAAGAGGTCACATATCCGATAGTAGTTTAAGCTGGATGTTTTTTGAACAAAATTATCTTTGAAAAACAAGTTAATTTGTGAGTGACACATTCTAGGTGGCACTAAGTGGCCTCTAGTAAAAAAAAAAAGAAAAAAGTAAACCTTAGTGTTATCTATGACCAGAATACTAATTTAAACCCTTGCCAAAAAATAAAATTTTTGCAGAATGTTTTCAATAATGAAAAAGAGATTTTTTTTTTAAATTTTACAAAAAAGTTAAAATTGCTGCACAAAACCTTCCCAAAAAAGGCAATATTTTAACAGTACATATTGAAAGTGCAAATAACAGTACCTTATTGAAATAACACCTTCAATACAAATAAAATAATGTGCGATAAGAACAAGAAAATGTCACGTTGGTCATCCAAGTTAACACCAACACAGAAACTCTCAAAAAGTCAAAGTGAGGTGAAGTGGTGGTGAGAATGACGCAGAGACCCAGGTTGAAAGGTGAATGGTGGTTTAATGATGAAGATAAAACAGCTCAACAGTCCAGACGAACAGGCAGCACCAGGGCCAGCCCAAACCTCCATGGGGCTCTAAGCGAAATTTGGTTTTGGGGCCCTCAAGTTCTGCTAATAATGTAGACTCGCTGCAATCAGCAGCCCGATCATTAGGCCATTCACACACCTGTTATAAACTTATTGCAGAATAAGTTTACATTATATACAGTGCTGGTAGTGCTGTTTACATTCTATACATGTATAATAGGATACATTTATTGGTCAACTGATTTATCGACCAGTTGATTTCTGTCGCACAAATTGTCGCAAAATAGCCAATGGGAATCTTAAAGGTGGTTTTCCATTCGTCCCCTTGGCAGACATAGACAAGGTGGAGGAGGAATCCCGAAGCTGGAAGCAGAGAATTTTCTGGAGCAGTCAGAGAAGAGCTGCTGGATGGTGAAATCGTTGTAGGGCAGACAGATTACACAGCCGCTGAGGTACAAGAGGAGTGGAGAGTTCCCAGTCATGGAAATTAAACCAGAAATCATCAAGATAATCTTGAATCAAGAGGAGAAACCAGGTCAGCACGAGCTTCACTCAGGAAGCCGCTGATAGAATCTTTAAAGGAAACCACAACAACTAAGAGTGTTTCCAATAGATGAGACAGGCTCTGATTGAGGAGGGTATTTATTGGGAGGACTCACGCCAGGATCAGGTCCTGTCTGTAGTGCTTGGTCTATGTATTTTTCAGTGTCTACATTGCATGTGACTGTGGCAACGGTGCAACTGGATGGAAGGATGACAACAGGAGTTATCAGATGAGTATAGTCTGGAAAGAGCATCAGGTTTGAGATTCTTGGAGCCTGGACCATAATAGATGGAGAGATTAAAATAAGACAAGAACAAGGACCAACAAGACTGTTGGGAGTTGAGTATTGTGACTGATTGACAGTAGGAAAGATTTTTATTGGTCCAGACTAACTCCGGTCTGAACCAATTGTCAACCATTGACAACACTCCTCCACAGGAAGTTTTGCCAAAATTCCTTGTCCCCCACATCGTAATTGTGCTCACTGGGTGAAAGTCTATGGGACAAGGCAGCGCAAGGATGAAGTTTATTGTCAGCGCTGGAACACTGAAAGAGGACAGCACCAACCCCGGTCTCAGAAGCATCAACCTCAACAATAATTAGTTTGTTGGGATCAGGTTAAATGAGGATGAGTGCTTGAGAGACGTGGTTCATGAACTAGAGAAAGGCATTGTGTGGTTTCAGGGGTCCAGGAGAACAGAGATTTAGCAGAGGTGAGTGCAGTCAAAGGAGATCTGCCTGTAATTATGGATAAAGGTATAGCAGATATGACAAATCCTAGGAATTTTTTAAGCCGTTTGAGGGTCTGAGGAATGGACCAATAGAGCATAGCCTTAACCTTTTCAGGAGCTGCACTAACCTGTCTGCCCTCAAGGATGTAGCCCAAAAAGGCAATGGATAATTTGTGGATGTCACATTTTTCTGCTTTGATTTACAGACAATTCTCAAGAAGACTTTGGAGAACCTGACGGCCGTGATCATATACGGATTTGGAATAGATGAGGATGTCACTGAGGTATGCAAACATGAATATGCTAAAAAAAAAATCAAAAAACAAAAAGAAGAACATCATTGACTAGGGCTTGGCAGACTGCTGGAGTGTTACAGAGACCAAAATGCATGACTAAGTATTCAAAATGGCCAATGGGAAGGTGGTTTTCCATTCGTCCCCTTGGCGGACATAGACAAGGTGGTAAGTGTTGAGGAGTTCCAGTTTGGAGAAAATGGTATCACTCTGAACTGCTACCTAAACAAATGGGTGTGGAAATGATTTTGTTGAGACTTGGATTAATCTAATGCAACCAATTCATTGTTTAAATGGCTGCTTAAAGCATGAAAAATGCATTTTTAAGTGCGGTAGAATCTAAAATTCTACCGCACTTAAATCTTGGAGCATTAAATTTTTTCCAAAAGACAAGATGGTATGTTCCAACTTTGTTAACAAAGTTGACTTTAGTTATTTAATTTTGTCACTTTAATGATATTCACCTACTTGCCAAATTAATGTTAGTTTTGCTTTAGTGGTTATTTATCAATTGAGGTATTTTACGTTGAAGTTTGATGCTTCGTTAAAGATTTTTTGGTATTATTAAATTGACTTTCTTTTTCAAATGTTTGAAGACTTTTTGTCCTTGGTTATGTCTGGTCCCTTACAGTTGGTGTAGGAAGACCAACTATAAGGTAATTGGTGGGGGGAATTTTTCTCCCATAATTCGAGAGCATACATTCTCAGACCAAAAGCAGGATTTCATGTCTTTTGTTCTAAAAACTTTTAATACTTGTGTATGGGGGAATTTTTCTGCCATTGAATTATGATAGAAAAATCCCCCCATACCAAGCTACTCTTGTTAAGTCTATTTTTGACCTATCGTAGAAGCTAAGCAGTGCCAGGCCTGGCCAGTACTTGGATGGGAAATGCCTTGGAATTCAAGGTGTTTTTGGTCATGGTGAAAAAATATTCATGGATGATGTAATCTGTAACTAATAATAATGTAAATTACGAGAAAAAATAGTAACACGGTGGGTTATTAGAGCATCCAACCCCAGGTGGGATAGTTATTTGTTATTTTAATATTTATTTTTTATAAGCTGTGTAATGCTGTACAAGCAACCATTTGTTCTCCCTTCTCTCAGCCCTGGAGGACAACAACAGGTCTGTAAACCCAATGGCAGTAGAACTATGCAGTGGGAGAGACTGAGTGCTGTACTAAACAGGAGAAGAAAAGAAAAAAGAGTTAGTGTGTTGGTTTGCTGGGTGGGTTCAGCAGTTCTGAAGGTAGCTTACCTCTGGGAAGAGTATTGGTCTCAGCTTGACAGCCAACTCTGTAATTCCTTATTGTGACCCCTGAGAGGCAGGGTCACAACAACATCACAGTCACACCGGCTGCTGTGGACCATCCTGGGGCGAGGTGGGGTTTGTTCCCCACACCCCCACAGACACAATGCGAATCCAATTATTTGCTTTGTCTCTGGCCAGAATGCAATCCTACAGGCAGGGTAGGAAAACCACGGCTAAACAAGTCAGCTTCCAGGAGAATCACAAAGTTATCTTCAGTAAGTAGATGGAGAGCAAAATTTTTCATAATTTTAATTTAATTTAATTCAATTGCAGTCATGTAACATTGATATTTTTCATTGTTTACATTATTGTACATACATTTTATTCAACTACAAATTTAGCATTTTATTTGTTAATATATTCGACTGAGTTTAGTTGATTCTCTTTATTTGTGGAGTCTCAAATCCCAACAAGTTATCTCAAAGCTTTGTGTAGGTCTAAGTAATTTACTTAAGGCGCTTGTTCCACATAAAGACTCAAATGCAAGTCAAATTGAATACATTCTTAAAAATAATCGGTTTTCTAAAGAAGTCATCAAAATGCAATGAAAAGGATTTTTGCAGCAATTCATCTCCTGACTTAACAGAAGGGGACAGCAGACTTTCACTTGTCCAAATTGAACTCATTTGTCTTTGAAAGTGAAACACCTGGTTGGGGCTCACAGACAGCGGTATTTATAAAGTTGGAAATACCTAGCTTAGAAACAGACCCATACTTCCATCCTCCTGATGTGTTGATCAAATTACTGACGTTGCCTGAATTCACACCACATCTATGTCATAAACAACGTTTCTCGTTACACTGGAGCAGCCTAAAAAACGTACAGAAGACAGGACTCTGCACAGTTTTTCCATACATGCTAGCATATATTACAGAGTTGCATTGTTTCCATGGTTACTGACAGTTAGATACATACCTTTGCCATAATGCAATATTTGATATCTTCCTACCCTTATGAAAAATACCTACACTAAGTATGTAAAATTTTAGCATACTTGAGATTAATCATGAGTATACTTCAGCTTTGCTTGGGATTAGTATACTTGAAGTGTGATATTTTGAACAACTAATTTTGTGCTTAGTGGCTAAAGTTTTATAAAGAGTTTTATAAATTATTTTGCAAATGGCAACAGTGCTATAAAGTTAAAATCAGAAACTTCCCCTAGATTTCAGTTACATTGAGGGATCAGGCAGGGCTGTCCTGTTTCTCCATATCTCATCCTCCTAGCTTAGCGGTTCTCAATGTGGGCGGTACCGCCCCACAGGGGGCGCTGGCGGACATTTTTACAAAAGGGGGGCGCTGGGAGGCCTTAGGGGGGCGTTTGGTTGAAGGTAAACTTTACACCTTAAATGCACAACAATACCAGTTTAGACTTTGAGCAACTTGGTAAAACTGTATTGTGTAACATTAAATCATGTTTGGCTGCAACTGTATCGATGGCAGCTCTTCTTCTATTCAGTGTTTGTAGCTTCTGTTAGCTTCCTGCTACTTACTAGTAGCTAAAATCATGATACCCTCACTGTGTCTCAATCTGAAAAATGAACCCATTTAAATAAATAAATCCCTCCATGGGTGGTCTCTCTATCCACGATAGAGAGACCACTTACAGCTCCGGTGTTAACGCTATAGCGTTAACACCGGTATGAAACGGGGGTGATAGCAGAATGCAGACATTGTTTCCGTTGTTTTAAAAGGTTTATGTCAGACTGTCTTTTCCCCATTGATATGCCTCCCGACTGTGCACCATAAGGGGTAAAAAATAAATAAAAAAACGAGGCGCACATTGTGCAAAACTCTGAAACAGGAGAAGCGGGCCAAAATACGGAGCGACGAACTAGATGTGAATTATGGCATAAAAACAAAGAATCTGACGCTGAACAGTGAAAAAATCAACACAGGATGTTAAACACATAAGGTGGCGCAGCAGGTGATGAGTGAATAGCATCAATAAACCATAGAATAAATCTAGCAACAGGAAAGAAACTAAAGTGGACATAGCAATAAACCAGGAGAGGATAATATTAATCAAAGGAAAATAAGTGGAAATGAATGAAGAACAAAATGCAAGAATAAACTAAGAAAATAAAGTAAATACAGAGGAATAAACTGGTATGGCAAGACCTTTAGAGCAATAATTAATACAGAGACTGTATGGCAAGAATAAACAGACACTATTTCCAGATAAAAGGTAAAGTAATATTGTTGAAGTGCCATGGGTTTGTTGAGACCACATCTAGTACTGAGAATAAATATATCTTACAGACCATAACAGTAAATCACTTATTTATGTTTTTAATTAGATTTGATATATTTATTTCTTCAATATTATTTTTCATGTCGGTGTTAATGTCATGAGGCTGATGACTCCATGACACTTTCAATTTGACTGATTAGGATTTGATTAAGAACCAGATTTGTTATTTGTCATTTCTGTCCAGTAAAACTATCAATCTATAATCAATAGACAGGTCTATATAAAGATACAATCCATGTTTCTGTCTCATATTTATATGATATTAAAAGGACCTGAAACTTCAGTTTTTCCACTGAAAGCTCTGGTTTGCACATTAAATGCCATGTGGGTGAAGTTTTATAGATGATGCTCTGATGTCCCATTATCCTGAAGGCAGCACAGAGCTGCACCACCGGAAACTGACAAACACTGAAGAGAAGAAGAGTATGATTAATGTAGTTACAGTTCTATCCATGTTTTAATGTTGCAGAGCTCAGTTGTTTTACAAATAGTTCAAAGTTTAAACTGGCATGTTGTTCATCTTTTATCTGGTCATTTTGTGGAATATTTAACAACTAGAAAATGGCACAAAATAAGAATATTTTTTCCACTTTGATTGGCTGCTGTTAGACCTACCAATTTTAACTTGAATGTTCATTACATTTTTCATAGACACCTGTATTATTTTTATATTATTATATGTATTATTTTTGATGATAAATACAGAAACAAGCATAAAAATCAAGATATCTACAATAGTTATATTTATATTAATGATAAAATAATGGTCAGTGCAATGTAGCCTACAAATTCTTTGGTGGGGGACGGAGAGGGACCTGGATAAGGTTAGGGGGGGCGCTGGGCCAAAAAAGGTTGAGAAACACTGTACTAGCTGGCCACCTCTGTTCAACCCCTCTTAGGGCGTGCCCCATACAAGGCATCAACATAGTAAACAAGAATAGCAGATGATACCACGCTTTTTGGGGGGTAACCGAACAAGTTCCTTTAGCCTTTGATATTAATCAGACCTTTTCTAGAGCCTCTATTTTATATCTAAATGTCAATAAGAACATTTTGCTATTAAGGATTGTGTTTTATCATCAATGAGCAATATAACAATTAAGCAAAATGTTGTACTTAGGAATCACCAAAAATTATAAAAGTATATCTGTTGAAAACCTATTTCCTGCTATTAACAGAATAAGAACAAAGTTGAACCTTTTGCTGCATAGAGATCTAACTGAGGGAAAGGACCAGGGCCAGCCCAAGCCTCCATGGGGCCCTAAGCAAAATTTGGTTTTGGGGCCCTCTAGCTCTGCTAACTATGTAGACTCGTTGCAATCAGCAGCCCGATTATTAGATCATTCACACACCTGCTATAAACGTATTGCATCTCTGGCAGTGCTGTTTACATTATTTACATGTATAATATAGAATACATTTGTTGGCCAACAGATTTTATCGACCAGTTTATTTCTGGGTGCCGATTTCCCTAATTTTGGGGGATTGTGATTGGCCAATACTTACATGTGAAGCTGATGGCATCACCTAAACTTATCTTCATCAGCAAAGGTTTAAAATCAGTCTCTGTCCGTTTCTGCTCTACAGTGAGAGGTTTGACTGACAGACTGGCCCACAAGGTCAGGTCTACACGTTTGCAGTTAACAATAACTGCCTACTCAGTGACTTTCTTGCTATATTTAGTGACATTTCAGACAAAGAAAATTCATATCAGCCAAAATCAAAATCAACAGGTCAGGCTTTTTTAGAGATCAGAAACCATTAATCGGCCAGAAAACTGCAATCAGTACAGCCCTACACACATATTCATGACATTCTTTGATTAAATTAATTTCTCTTAAACATAACTCCAATAGCTAAAAATTAAATTTATACCAGGTGAGTCTTTCTCCCCTGAGAATGTGGACCGGTACCGGTTCTGGACTGATTCTGAGCCTTCAAATGATTTTAACAGAAGTTTCACATAACTTAGAAGTTGATATAAAAATAATGTTTGTTTTAGCCACAAAATGATTATGCTCAGCAGCAAACAACATATCCTCAACTATAGCATAGAGCAGCTCATTGATGCAGCAGCTATGTAGCCTTTTGCTAGACAATGTCAAACATTGAGAAGTTTTAATTATCGTTATCAAACACGGTGTTTGGAAACCAAAAATGCCTCAATAATATTCAGATCTAACCATGAGAATCAACTCATTTAAAGTTAAAACTCAGTTTCACACAAACACAAAGACGGTAGCATAAATGTTTAACTGTTGAACTGGACCATTCCAGGTCACTATCAAGCTAATTTTCTATTAGCAGCTTCACAAATATTTACATTGCATTACGTTACCAAGGCACATTAAAACAAACCTTTATATTGGCTTTTTTTTCTCTTTCCCTGAAGAATAAGTCATTTTTTGAGACATTGTTTTGCTTACGTAACTTCTGACCGGAGTTTTGGACGTTTGGATGATGTTGCACGGCAGCTCAGGTTACCGGTGAAGCGTGTGGTACGTAAGGCGGCTACCATGGGTCCCCAAGAGCAATTTATTTTTTATTATCCATAAAATAATAAATATAATAAAATAAAATAATTATTTCTACATACATTATATATATTATTGTAAAAACTAATCACTTCATAGTGAAATTGTGTGTTTGTGATATGACATAGAAATTATTACTAAAAAAGAAAAAAAAATCAGCTCCACTGAGGGGGCCCCTGAGTGGGCCCTAAGCAGCCCTAAGCAGTTGTAGTTTGCTTATGCTTTGGGGCAGCCCTGGGAAGGACACTGCTCTGAAAGGTATCTCTAGTTTGGTTTATTTGACCTCTCCTCTGTATGTAGGCAACAATACTTATAGAAAGCACTTGTAAAAGTATTGACCAGATGTTATTCAATTTTCTTTGGAAGCACAAAATTTATTACATTACAAAGTCTATTATTATTAACCCAAATTATATGGAGGGCTAAATTTACTGGACTTTTCTACTTTAAATAATATTCAAATGGATAAAACAATACATGTCATGTTGTGCCTTGCGCTGGAATTTCATTCCGAATCATATATATTCTCTCAATTGAGTGGTCTTGATTTTCTCCTACTCTGTAATTTTAATTTAGAAAGAAATCCCAGCCAAACTGTTAACATTCCACAAACAATGTTTGCTACCATAGTTATAAGCACAATTATTCTCCTTACGAATATCAGTAAGAGTCAGAAAGAGTCAGAAGTTTTATGTTTTGCTTTTGCATTTTGCACATAGGTTGTGGTCCATTTCTATCCTACAGAAAAACATATAAAACTTCCATATATCTCACAAATGAGATATTAACATACATGGAAAAACTTTACAAAAACCTTATATTATGGCAAGAAATCAGTGGCAATCAGTACATTAATGCGAGGGAATGCAAAACCTATTGCAAGAGAACGCAAAAATACTGTGAGGGAATGCCAATGTTCTGCAAGGTAACACAAAGAAAAAAATCTCCTCCATGTCCTCTCGAGGGCTCCATAGAGCAGAGGTTTGATCTGAGCAGAGAGAAGTTTTGAGCGCGAGGAGAAAGGTTTGAGAAAGCACAGAGAATTTTTGAAAGAGAGCAGAAGTCTTTAGTACAAGCATTACAAGTTTTGAAAACAAAGACATGAAGTCCTACTTTTAGACTGAAAATGTAAGCACAAGTATTAAACATTTTGAAAACAAGAGACATGAAATCCTGGTTTTGGACTGAAAATGTTTGCTCTTGACTTATGGCAGAAAGATTTCCCCATACTCCATCAGCTGAGAGGACCAGAAAAAGACTCAGACATGCAATGCTCTACCAATACCTTAAAACAGGCAGAAAATCAACTAAAATTAACAACAATACACTAATATTAAAAATGGAAGGGAAAAATTAAGAACTGATGCGTGGTGCTTCTTAGACCCCAAATACATTTTACTTCTTAAGCAGGGAATTACAGAATCATCAGCGATGATCCATTTATTTGTGAATGTTCCAACCAAGGACGGATCTAGAAAAATATCTAGATCCGTCCTTGGTTGGACGGATCTAGATATGGCAAGAGGGGAGCAGGGATTTTTTTCCAAGTTTGTCGTTTATTGAATGTTCAGAAACTACAGCGACTGTAAAATGCCACAGCAAAGGTAAATAAAGGTAAAACTACCTGAACAGGTGATCAACTCAAAACCACTCGCACCTTTTTATTCTCTGGGTGCGTTCACACTGCAGCCTGAAGTGACCCAATTCCGATTTTTTTTGGCAATTCCAATTTTTTTGCCAGGCCGTTCACACTGCCAGTAAATGCGACCTGTATGTGTTCTGCAGTGTGAACGGGCAAACGACCTGAAAGTGTCCCACATGCGCAGTAGAGGGCGCAATAGCGTCAGCGTTCTCAGTGTTCTGCCAACCGCCATAAAAAGAAGAAGAGCTCAGTGTTTGCGGAAGTACACTTACATATTTGAAGTTGTTGTCCAGCCGGAGACACATATTAACAATTTAATCATCATATAGTCCGTCATGATTGTTTTTCTTCCCACTTGCACATATCAGGATGCAGAATAGTGAGATTTGTTGAGAATCAGTGACGTTCAGTTCGGATGAATGCGACCTGGACGTTACGTCGCATTTGAATCGGATACATATCGGATATGGGTCACATTCGAAAAAGTATCCGACCTGTGCTGTTCAAACTGCCATGAGAAGATCGAATACAGGTCGCATTACATCAAAAAAATCGGAATTGGGTCACTTCAGGCTGCAGTGTGAACGCAGCCTCTGTCTCTGTAATTTAAGCACACCCGTTGTCATGGCAACCTCCTGTGCTCCACAAGCCGACCAGAGGTTAAAAAAATCATAATATTCAGTCCGATATGATATTAGGTTTGCAGGCTTGATATTTATTTTGCAATTATTAATAAGCGGTCCCCTCCCCTGAACACAGTGGTGGTTGATTAGTTAATGTTAAACTCCTGCTCTGCTAGTTATTTTGGTAATGGAACCGAAACGCACAGAATTGCGTAACACCTTGTTGAAATAATAATCACTGAGATTATTATTGTTGGGTCATTAATTTGAGCACATTATGTTGATTTATTTATTTTTGCTCTTTAATAAAGTTACGAACGTTTTAAGCCAATCAGAGGAGGACATGCTGGTCTCAGCTTCCTGGCGCGTTCAGTTTGTCACCTAAAGCCGAGATCAACTCAAAACCTTCCACGATCGACATATTGCTCTAGCATATGGAGGACCAAAACTGACATAATAATAAATAAAATAATAAATATATAAATAAAAGAATAAATATATATCCAACATAATAAATAAAATAAATATAAAAATAAAAGTAGAAATATATAAATAAAAGAATAAATATATATCCAACATAATAAATAAAATAAATATAAAAATAAAAAGTAGAAATATATAAATAAAAGAATAAATATATATCCAACATAATAATTGTCGTGATCCGTGTTTTCTGTGTTTATTTTTGAGTTTTCTCTTTGTGATCCTGTTCCCTGAGTTCTGTCTCTGTGTCTTCCCCATTGATTGTCTCCCAGGTGTGTCTCGTTCCCTTGATTACCCCGTGTGCATTAAGTCTTACCTGTTGTCTGTGTTCTTCGTCGGATCCTAGTCGTGTGTAACCTCTTTGTTTCCCTGTGCCTCTGCTCCTGATTATATTCATTAAAACCATCATCATCATCACCTTACCTGGGTCTGCCTGCGGCTCTCTCACCTCATCAAGAAACCACAAATCATGACACTAATAAATGAAAGAATCAATATAAAATTAAAAGTAGAATTATATAAATTAAAAGAATCAATATAAAAATAAAAGTAGAAATATATAAATGAAAGAATCAATATAAAAATAAAAGTAGAAATATATAAATAAAAGAATATATATACTACATAATAATAAAACAATAAATCAATGAATATATATTTTGTTAAGAAATAAAAGCATAAATATCTAATTTGCTTTGTTTCTTTTTTTGCTTCTCCCTTTTCTGTTTGCTGTTTTTCCATTTGCTGTATTTATTTCTGTATTTATTTTTGTATTATTTGCGCGCTGTATTTCTGCTGCGTCGTTATGTTAATGAGGTGGGCTGCCTTCTATGTCCAGCTCTTTATTGGTCAATAAACAGGAAAGAGAATGATCCGTGTGTAGATTGATTGTGAATGCCGACCTACATGGCGCTTTCGGTCTCAGTTCAACAGTCCTCGGGAAACCTGACTGAAAAATTCATGAATACTCATTATCTTAAGCATACAATAACAGGTAAGGTTAATCATTGCATTTACGTGTTAGATAGCTGTTATTACTGTTGGGTTCCTGAGTGTTTTCTTTCTTTTTGGGGGTTGCTGTTTTCTTTCCATCCTTCCGGGGGCGCCTGGAGGTCATTCTCGGAAGGTGTGGACCAGTTGATCTGAATCACCTGCTCTGCATTATCTCGTCTGAGAGGAGTATAAGAGGAGGAGGTAGCCTACACATCGGTGCCAGAGTGTTTGCCAGTTTCAGTACTTCAGGCCACCAGTTCTAGTATTGCTCTCCTTGAGAATTCCCTGTGACTGTGTTTGTGTCTTCTTCCTTAGAAACTCTCCCTGAGATGCTGGTGGATCTTACCCACCAGAGGCCTTTGAACTCAGCAAATCATTGTGACCAGATTCCACAGGATCTCCTAGTAGGCTGTCTCCCTCGCTCTCGCCACTGAGAGAACCAGAGCTGATCCTGTCCGCCTTCCAGTGCCGCCCCCTCCGCCGTTCATTTATCCAGCAGCAACC
Organism: Poecilia picta; assembly: GCA_033032245.1. Taxonomy (NCBI): domain Eukaryota; kingdom Metazoa; phylum Chordata; class Actinopteri; order Cyprinodontiformes; family Poeciliidae; genus Poecilia; species Poecilia picta. The sequence goes on from CM065355.1 coordinate 1,104,983, forward strand.
TCTGGCTCCAAGACATTCACCCCTGGAACAATCATATCCCCCCAGTCCTGATCACCTCCACCCAGTGTAAGTCTGCTCCACTCTTTACCTGCAATTCCTCATTTCCCTCAGCCAGAGTACTCACCTACCTTCTCTCATCCTCTAGTCCCACCCTGAAGCGCTGATCCTGCCCGGAACCAGATTGCCTGTCAATTATTGTTTTCTTTATAATAAATATCATTTTACTGATATTCCTTGTGCCGAGGGTATTCTTGCATGTGGGTCAGAAAATTAAAACCCGACATGACAATTACTCATTGTCAATTCACCATTCTCTCACTCTGTATAAAATAAACAGCCTCCGATCGGAGAGTAAACCAGCTAGCAGCAGCTTTAGCCACATTTAAGAAAAATATACACCACTCTGTCAGTGCTGTAACGTTTAGAGATTCACTTTATTTATCAACTGTAATAAAACAGCATTTAAGTGTTGGATAGCTGTTATTAGTCATTGTCAATTTACCATTCTCCAACTCTATTTAAAGGAACCTGTCTCTGATCGGAGAGTAAACCAGCTAGCAGTAGCTTTAGCCACAGTTAGGAAACATGCATGTGCACCTCTGCCTTTCAGTGCTGTGTTGTTAAGTTTCACTAAAATCACGTATATCTTCCAACATAGCTGTTTAGAAAAGCATTTTAAATATTGATTTAAGCACAATCTGCCAAATAATTTACATATTCTGATGTGATTCATAATTTTTCTATTTGTTTTGTTGTCCATCTTTCTCAACAGTAGCTGACCTAACAACCTACCATATCTGAGATGGTCTTGTTCCTCTATCCATGGCAGCTTCAGTCAATCAGCTGTGGGACATCTGCTGCCTAGTCAAAGTATCATGGGCCTCTTGATTTAAAAGGACACAAACCAGTACAGAGCCTCTCTGCTCCTGCAAGTCACACTTCTTGGATGAACACTCACTACTGCTAGCAGCTGTTAGAAATGAAATCTTTGTGTATCTATTCTGTAATTAATATCTATATGTATCTATTAATAAATGAATTGATGTGTAGAGTTCTGTAAAAAACTATTGTTAATAGTGTCTCTTGAATAATCTACATATGTGCAACTTTTACATTTAAATTGCTTCTTTTGTACATTTTACACATCTGGCAAAAAGTATGTGGAGGAGAGGAAATGCTAAAATTAAAGCTGCCATTGTGGACCAAAGACATAAGATTTGTTTCTTTAAAACATCTATTTAATAATTATATTAAACACTGTACATGGTTACTACATTACACAAACATAATTACCACAGTTAACAATTTAAGTCATTGATAGAGAAAATGTATTTACAAAAGGCATATCAATTTTATTTCAACAATATGTACTCAGAGTTTATAACTTAAGAAGACGTCCATGTATGTCATGTTGGATTTTAGTTTCTTGACCCACATGCAAGTTCACACAAATACCAGGGATCACTTTTCAGTGAAAGTTTAATGCATTTCAAAAAGGGTACAATCTGATTGTGCTCAAGAGGATGGGTATGCGGGTCAGCTCAGGTTCTGTTCAGAGAAGGGAGATATTAGTAGGGACTGGAGAATTTAGATCTTGATGGGTTTAGTGTGATAAGCTTACTGTCTTTTCGGATGGTGGTTGCGCAGAGGGAAAGGCTAGGATCCGGGAGCGTTCTGAGGATCGATGATGGAGAGGGGAGGAGAGTGGCAGGCGGAGATGATCAGTCTTTGCAGGAAGCGATCTCAAAAAATCCAGACTTAGTTCAACAGCTCTTTGTTTTCTGAGAGAAGACACAAGGTTACTTGGAGTCTCATACAATATTCATAACGTGATCTCAGGTAAGACTCTGACCAACAAGTGGGACCATCGAGCGATGAGTGGCTGCTCCACTGCTTCTTAAAAGGCCTTCCAGTCAATCACTGGGAATCAGCTGCCGGTGCGCCAGCCTGTCAGAACTCTCTCCCGAAGATCCTCTATAGGAAAGAGCACTCACACTAACCCGAATCCTAACAATGTGGGGTCCTTGGCAGGTGCCAGTCTGCAGTGAACTGGTGGATGACAGAGGCAATGTTATACTGTAGTGAGCAGTTTGAAGCAGAAGTCCCACCATGTGATCCACAGGGTTTTCCCACCTGAGCACAAACTTCATGCACTTGGTTTCCACAGCAACCAGAGCAGAATCAAGTGTAACCTGTTAAAAGGGATATAAAGGTGTTATTCCTATGTTATCAATTTTCTACTGCCAAGTCTACAACCACAGGAAAACAAAGTATAAGAAACTTAACCTTCTATTCATAACATTTGATAAATATTCATTGGAGAAATGTGAAGTTAATAAGCTAATATAAATATATATATATATATATATATATATATATATATATATAATATATATATATATATATTATATATATATATCTATATATATATATATATATATATATACTATAATATATATATATTATACATAATTACATTCTCCAATGAAACGTTAATATCTATCTATCAATTGTTAAGAAAATATATTTAAAATAAGCTAGTTTTAAAATGTAACATGACTTGATGGAAATAGCCTAATTATAGTTTTAAAATTATAACTTATTTTGGCCTTTTGACCTTTATGTTACCTGTAGTTAAGGCAGACTAAGATTTAAGACCAATATCTAAGTCCTTTCCTTTTGTCTGTTTGGGAGACAATCATTAGGAAGTTCAGCTTTCACACTTATGTGTGAAAGCCATAAACCAGTAGGAGATCAGGAGAAGTTCTCCTAGGGACAAAATGGCTTTAGAGAAAGGGTCAGAGACAGGTCCTGGTTGGATGAGCAAAGTTCCACCCTATTTGAATAAATTAAAGAAAAAAGGATAAAACTTTCCACACAGAGTAACAAATCAGATTTTGCTCCTTGCAACTTCTCCAAGAACGTTCTTGCTGTCTGTTTGTCATTTCCATCTTTTGTCTTTTCCTCTTCTCAGGTAAATATATGTGTTGTTTGTGCTCTGAGGTTTTCTGATGTTTTTGATGAGCTTTTCTGGTGATGGTTTGCATCTGTCTTGAATAAATGCTGATTATGGTGACGCTGTTGTCTCTGCGTGGTCTCAGTCCTTGCGCACAGCATTTTTCTGAACCCGGGCAGAGAGGATAGAACGAGTAAAGTTTTTGTAAATTATTTATCTTCTTCTATTAACACTTATCTATCTATCTATCTATCTATCTATCTATCTATCTATCTATCTATCTATCTATCTATCTATCATCTATCTATGTATCATTGACTACTACTTCCTCCTCTATATCTTCATATGGTCATCTGATGTAGAGTTTAACTTCTCAGGACGTGATGGAGTATCGGGTGTTTGGCATAACTGTCAAGTTTTGAACTTGTGGCTACAGGTAATGTGGCTACTTAGCGGGTGGTGAAACTAGGTAAATGAGGAGGGTTTAATACGATCATGCATTTTACATGACGGGTGGCAACCTCAGTCTATACTATAAAAATGTGATTAGGATTAGAGCCTAAATACAGTATGTTCTATTTCCAAAACAGAAAGGCTACTTAATGTTAGCCAGCTAACAAATTATTATTGCTAGCCTAGCATATCAACTAACAGCTAGAAAAAAAAAAACAAAACACGTACCTTCGTAGTCAGTCAGTGAGGAATTTGTCCAGTTTAGATTATGTATAGATAGTGGGTAGTGGATGTTAGGGGCCAAGGGGGGCAGGACTATCTCTGAGGGGGCAAAATTTAAAATGTGTGTGCGCACACATTGGACCCCCCTCCCACAACTTTAAAAGTCTAGTTACGCCACTGTACAGCAGGGTACTGCGACCCTAAAAGGTTTAGTGGGGGTACGCAGTACCTGCAAGAGAGAGGAGCGGCTGTCTGCTGTAAAGAATCAATGGGTTCACTGTGCAGCGTGAGTTCATCCACTAATAAGCCATGACTCATTAGTTTTTCAAGAACAATCTAAAACACGACTTAATCAGTTAATAAACAACTTTTTTCCCCATTTCATATTGTTTCTGAACTGTTCGTGCTTTGCTAGACCAGCGGTGCAACACGTGGATCGTGGAAGGTTTTGAGTCGATCTCGGCTTTAGGTGACAAACTGAACGCCGCCAGGAAGCTGAGACCAGCACATCCTCCTCTGATTGGCTTAAAACGTTCGTTAAAAATTAATCTAAATTAACTCAGATTATTTAAAGGAATTAACTAATTAACCACCACTGTGTTCAGGGAGGGGACCACTTATTAATAATTGCAAAATAAATATCAAGCCTGCAAACTGTCAGAGTTGACACCTATTAAACACAGCAAATAACACAGGAAAGACAAGAGAGTTAGATTCTGAATACTCGCGAGGAGAACAGACAGAGATGAGCTTTCAGTTACACATCTCCTACTGCTCTGAAAGCACATTTGCCTGCCCCTCTCTTTTTATTGTTTTTAGGATCCCTAATCACACAGAGCCTGTAACTCTAAAGGGAGGGGGAAGAACACTTTCACACAGTTACAGCGCCAAGATTATTACTAACTAACAATCACAATCTAAGAGGTCAAAACAGGGCGTTCTGTGAAGAGCTGCTGTCACTGCTCTTCTTCAGAGAGGCCCTCTGAGAAAGGAAATCAGAACATTAACAATACAGAATCGTGTTCTTAAAATATATGACTAAACTAATAAGAGTACATAAGAGTACCTAAACTAAGAAAATAAAGGCATAACAAATAGTTAATAATAATACAATTTACCTAACACAAACCTAATATCATATCGGATTGAATGTTATGTTTTTTTAACCTCTGGTCGGCTCGTGGAGCGCAGGAAGTTGCCATGGCAATGGGTGTGCTTAAATGACAGAGACAGAGAATAAAAAGGTGCGAATGGTTTTGAGTTGATCACCTGTTTAGGTAGTTTTACCTTTATTTACTTTTGCTATTGCATTTTACAGCCGCTGTAGTTTCTGAACATTCAATAAACGACAAACTTGGACTAATTTCCTCGCTCTTTGTGACTATGCATCATTTACAACAAATATTTAACACTGTAAATACATTTCATTAAGTATTTAACAAACAAATGGCTTCTACCACGAAATTATGTAAATGTCGGACTCAGAGTCTGAGAGGTTTTTTCTCTATCAAACTATCTATTTTGCCTCTTATTTAGTGGAAATATTGATGTTGATGAGATTTTCTTTAAAATAATAACCTTTTTCATCCTTTATAGCTCCACTGTTGAAAATGAGGCTCTAACATTCACAAATGACATTGAAATAAAATCCAGTCCAGCATCTGGTTTGAAGTGGTTCCTCTGGAACCTGTTGGAGGAAAAATATCCCAACTTCAGAAGATGAGCTTTAACCTAACAGACTCTGTGGTTCCTCCTATCAGTATGAGAGTCAGGATGAGGAGGCGCCATGTTAGGAAGAGAAGTGGAAGCTGCTGGATCTTCAGAACAAACAGGTCATGATGCTGGGCTACTGTTTATCCCTCTGTCTGGACAGGATCAATAGAACCAGTTTAAAAGATAAAATGAATGGTTATATGCCAGACATGGAAAACTGGGATGCACTTCATGCCATGACGTTCAGAATTTAGGTCTCATGGCATCTCAAGGTGTCAACATTGCAGCCAGTGGACTGAAGGAAGAAATACAGCTTTATTTTGTAGCAATTCAGGAGCTACCCAGCTTATATATATATGTATTTTGTCATAGTACCCCCAAGAATTTAAAACTACTTTCACCCCTGGTTATAGCCACTGTAGGAGTTCAGGGTTAAGAAGTAAAGAGTTATTGATTCCATTTTAACACCTCTAGATTTGATACAAAAACACTTTGTTTTAACACTGGATTTTAACTACTAATATTATAAACCCCAGAGATACATAAACAGAATGTGACTCTATAAGAGTAAAATTAACTGCTTTTGCATAAAGTCTCCTAACACCAAAACATTTAACACTTTTGAATTTGCTGTGTACATCGAGGGTTACTCGACTCAGTTCAGCAAGCAGGTCACTGCTTAAAGGTTGTAGCTGGCTGACTGACAGCTTGTTCTCACAGGGCTCAGTGGCCTGAGCATTTCATGTGTAAAGCAGCACTGGCCTGGATGGTTTCAGATGTCATAAGGAGTAGCTGGCAGGAGGAGAGCAGCAACAGCAGATGCAGATCAACACGCTCAGGGCCTGAAGCAAACCCTTCGAAGCAAATGCCCGCTCAAGCAACCGGAAGAGGTGACAAAACACATCAGGTAGCTCTGCCTTTCCACATCATTCTCACCCGTTCTTGTCACATATGTTTGAGACTTTCACATCAGACAGAAATGGCCACTGAAAGTGACAAGCTCTGAGGCAGAAAAGACATTTTAACTGGACCTTTAACTGGGTCCCCAGATGTCCACTAATATCTTCAGAGACAAAAGTGAGACATAAATATTTATACCAAAATAGGCTCCTATGTTCTCAGAGATAATTAATAGAATTAAGTGCTCAGGGCACATAAGGCAAATGTCAAAATAAGATTAAATAAGTCTAATCATTTTATTTAATTCTTATTTACAATAAATTAAAGACTTAAGGTAAAGTGAGTGTTGAATACAAGAGTCATAAAACAAAATTCATAATACCATTAGACAATTATTTAATTTTTAGCAAAACTGAATATTTGTGCCCATTTGTTTTATAAGGATGGTCAGGAAAAGGTCTTCTGTGGTTATTACAATCTACCTCAATTCCAGTGAAATTGGGACATTGTATTTGGGACAAATAAAAATCTGAATATGATGATTTGAAAGTGCTTTTCAACCTGTAATCAATTAAATTCACTAAGACAATATTTAATATTAAAATGGATAAACTTCATGGTAGTTTTGCAAATATTCACTTATCGTATTTTCTGGACTATAGAGCTCACCTCACTATAAGCCGCACCTACAACATTTAAAAAAAAAACTGGAAACATACATATATAAGCAGCACTGGGCTATATGCTGCTGATATTTCTGCTGCTCTCAGTTAATAAATCTGCTGGATTTATTAAGGACACAGCCACTCCAACACCGAACCATGGATCCGTTCACGCTGAATTTACGTCTTACCTCTATTTCCCTCCTCAACTTAGAAGCTGCATCATATGAACTTCTTTGTGTTGTTTCCATGATGAGGGGGGATGAGTTTGAAAACATTCTCTGCCATGCCTGCTGCTAGCATGTGCTTCTTCTAAATTAGCGGTTCTCAACATGGGTGGTACCGCCCCCCAGGGGGCGTTCAGAGGACGGCAGGGGGCGCTGGGAGGCCTTAGGGGGCGTTTGGTCGAAGTTAAACTTTACACCTTAAATGCACAACAATACCAGTTTAGACTTTGAGCAACTTGGTAAAACTGTATTGTGTAACATTAAATCATGCTTGGCCTGCAACATGGCGGCTCTTCTTCTATTCAGTGTTTGTAGCTTCTGTTAGCTTCTTGTTAGCTCCTCTCCTGCTACTGGTAGCTAAAATCACGATCCCCTCACTGTGTCTCCCTCTGAAAAATGAACCTATTTAAATAAATAAATCCCTCCATGGTGATACCAGATAGAGAGCGTTTATTTTATAGCGTTAACACCGGAGCTGTAAGTGGTTCGGTATGAAACGGGGTGATAGAACAACACAGCACTTTAAAATTTCAATAATCAGAATGCAGAAATTGTTTCCGTTGTTTTAAAAAGTTTATGTCAGTCTGCATTTGTCCCATCTATATGCTTCCCAACCAACCTGCACCTGAGGGGCTTAAAAAAAAAACACTACGCGCACATTGTGCAAAACTCTGAAACAGGAGAAGCGGGACATAAAATGGAGCGACGAACTAGATGTGAATTATGACATAAAAACAGAGAATCCCACGCTGAACAGTGAAAAAATCAAAACATGATGTGAAACACATGACAATTAGGCGGCGCAGCAGGTGATGAGTGTAGATTACTGGTGGTGAATAGCGTCAATAAATGATAAAATAAATGTAGCAACAGGAAAGAAACTAAAGTGGACAAAGCAATAAACCAGGAGAGGATAATACTAATCAAAGGAAACTAAATGTGGGGTATGCACAGTGGCGCAGTTGGTAGAGCTGTTGCCTTGCAGCAAGAAGGTTGTAGGTTCGACAGACTGGCGGCCAGTCCAGGGCGTAACCCGCCTCTCGCCCCCGAACGTTAGCTGGAGATGGGCACCAGCACCTCCCGACCCCATTAAGGGACAAGGGTGTAAGAAAATGGATGGATGGATGGATGGAAACTAAATGGAAATAAATGAAGAACAAAATGCAAGAATAAACTAAGAAACTAAAGTAAATACAGAGGAATAAACTGGTATGGCAAGACCTTTAGAGCAATAATTAATACAGAGACTGTATGGCAAGAATAAACAGACACCATTTCCAGATAAAAGGTTAAAATAATATTGTTGAAGTGCCATGGGTTTGTTGAGACCACATCTAGTAGTGAGAATAAATATATCTTACAGACCATAACAGTAAATAACTGATCACTTATTTATGTTTTTAATTAGATTTGATTTATTTCTTCAATATTATTTTTCATGTCAGTGTTAATGTCATGAGGCTGATGACTCCATGACACTTTCAATTTGACTGATTAGGATTTGATTAAGAACCAGATTTGTTCTTTGTAATTTCTGTTAATATTAATCTATAATCAGTAGACAAGTCTATATAAAGATATAATCCATGTTTCTGTCTCATATTTGTATGGCATTAAAAGGATCTGGAACTTTAGTTTTTCCACTGAAAGCTCTGGTTTGCACATTAAATGCCATGTGGGTGAAGTTTTATGGATGATGCTCTGATGTCCCATTATCCTGAAGGCAGCACAGAGCTGCACCACCAGAAACTGACAAACACTGAAGAGAAGAAGAGCTATGATTAATGTAGTTACAGTTCTATCCATGTTTTAATGCTGCAGAGCTCAGTCGTTTTACAAATAAATCAAAGTTTAAACTGGCGTGTTGAACATCTTTTGTCTGGTCATTTTGTGGAACATTTAACAACTAGAAAATGACACAGAACAAGAATAGTGTTTCCACTCTGATTGGCTGCTGTTAGACCTACCAATTTTAACTTGAATCTTCATTGCATTTTTTGTAGACACCTGTGAAAATAATTTCTAGTCCCAAGCATAAAAATCTAAACATTTACAATAGTGATTGTAATATTAATGATAAAATAATGGTCAGTGCAAAGTAGCCTACAAATTCTTTGGTGGGGGACAGTGAGGGACCTGGATAAAGACTAGGGGGGCGCTGGGCCAAAAAGGTTTGAGAAACACTGTTCTAAATGAAAATTCCTGCTTTCTTCTTTGATTTCCAGTTTTGACTTCCAATGAATCACGTCCTGCTAAAGAGCCCCATGGCAGTTGAAGAAAAAACCACAGAAAAGCCCACCAGGCTATAAACCGCATGGTTCGAAGCGTGGGAAAAAAGTAACAGCTTATAGTAAAAAAATATGGAATTCTGATTTTAATGCCCCACACTGCAAAGGGGTCAACATACCCACCTGGCATGCACCTGTTCAAACATTCAAACAAAAATATGTCACCACAACTGCAACATACACCCAGGAGAGAACCACCACCAAGCCCAAACCCAAAGTCCAGCAACTCACTTCTGAAAAGGAATGGAAACAATCCACAACAGACTCTGCAATCCCCATGACAACCCGTCAGCCCACCTCTGCAATGGCAGCAATTCCTGTCCACCTGTTCACACTCCAGATACCTCCAGATGAGCTGACCAACCACCCCAAGCTGAACAAGTTGAACTCTGCTGCCAGAGCCAAAGGAAAAAGCAGCGATGGAAGGCTGGCACAGCACGCCAGAGAGGCATTCCCATAGAACATCAGAAGGTTTAAACCTCTAAGCATTGTAGCAGAACAAACTGACTAGATCTTGCATTAGGCCCACAACAAGTTAGAAATGGCCTTACAGTGGTGACATCAAAATTTTAAATGTGATTCATTGCTTTCAGTTCAGTGTCCATATTCTTAAAAGAATAAAAAAGTCAAAATACCTTCACATGTCTAATGGCACTGAATTTGAAAGATACAAATCATGTGCTTCATTAATAGAAGTAGTTTTGCCATTTGAAAGCAGGTTGGATAGTTGGGAATTAAAATCATTTTTGACTTCCATCTGTTTAACAAATACGTCAGCTAGACCACATGATCCTTATACCAACTTTTCTTGAACTAATTGCCTGAGAACTTGGATGATAGTCTATTCTACATTGCCTCTGACAATAGTCCTATTTGCTGTACACAATTGTCACAAAAATATCTTAAAATGCATGCAGAATGAACCCCACTAATAAATAACATGACCAAAAGTAGATAAATAAATAAAACATAAAACTTATTGAGGTCTTCAGCAGTATTCTGATCAGTTGACTGATGCTTTTTGAAACTTTACATATGCAATACACAAGACACAAAACTTTTTTTTTTCTTCCAATGAAATAACAGCAACATAAAACTGTTATAAACAATACAAATTCAAGCTTTAGCAAAATTCAGTACAATATGTAGAACAAAGTGACTCATGTAAAATCTGCTTAGCAATTTACAGAGGTATTAAAAATATAATTTTCTTGTTTTTACATGGCTAAGGACAGTTTTGCCATTTGTTTTGGCATTTTACTGACATGGATGTGGGAGGAGGGGGTTTGGTGGTGCATTGGAACAGGGAGGGGAAGTTGCAGGGCAGGATGGCAGACCAAGTCCAGTCATCAGTCCTTGAGGGTTCTTGAAACTTTATATAATCTACAACGGCACAGTTGTTCCTGCAATCAGTTACAATACAATAAAACTTTAAATGCTTGTGTGGATTATTCTTTTTTTTTTATACACAGAGGAATGTTTTGTGTAATGTTTAGGAATATTAAAGCATAATTTATATTTCAGGACTTTGACACCTTGACACTTTGGCACTTCTGTTTTGAATTTCAACATGCGGTTTGACATGTTTGTATTAATAACAGTGTGATCTCAGAGGGCCATGGCCTCGGGCTACTTGAACAAGACTACCAAAAAAAGGGTTTCAAAAGGAATTGTAGAGTAGCCTGGGGACTTGTCAAAATCAGCTCTGATACTGTTGCCCTGAAAAAAATCCATTACCCACACATGTGGGGGGATGGTAGTTAGCAGGAGTGTGAATGAAGCTGATGTCTGGGAGCTTTTTTCAATGTTCAGTGCTAATATTCAGATTCTTTCTGCATCATGATTATGCCTAATCTCCTAAACTTTATATTTTTTGCCCTACAATGTTTGTTCACCCTATCAGTGGCGTTTTCTGATATGGACCCCCCCAACCCTTATGGCACCTCCCCTGGTTCTCAAATACCTCCCCACTCCTAGAATTGGAGGATTTCATGTCAATTGTGCCTAATGCAAACCCCCACCCCAGTCAACAATTTTGTGGATGGGGGGAAATGTCGCGCCAGAAGGGCAGTTCGCCCAGGGCACCAGACAGACTACCTCTGCACCCCAGCACTGCCAGGATTGTCTTGACTAAATAGATTTACAAGATGTAAATCTCTGTTACAGACTGTCAACATGGAAGGTTGTTTCTTTTTGCTCCTGTTTTTTAAAACTACATTCTTATCTTTTCTTTACAAGTTGTGTCAAAGTTGATCAAGATATCAAGTTTTGACATAGCAGACTCAGTGTTTTTGCTTTATTTGCTTTATTAAAAACGCATCATTTCCCCATCTGAACCCTCTGAATTTAAAAATTTTCTTTGTAAAAAAATTTGCATAACAGGTCCTGGTAGAGTGCAGTTCACAGGAGGGTTTGTTAACCCTCCTGTTTTTTTTTAAAAAAAAGGAATGAATATTCTTAATATTTAAGTGAATGTGTCAGGACTCAGGGTTTTTGGGTTTGGTTTTGCTTCTAGTCATGTTTCAGTTCTTGTTAAGTTAGCCCTTCATAGTCATTTTAGTTTTATTATCTTGATGTAAATTATTTGGGATAGTATTGTCTTGGTTCTTGCTTTTCTTCTTTCGGTTCAGTTCTTTCAGGTACTGTTTCTAGTGTTTCTAGTTATGTCTAGAATAGAATAGATAAATAGAATAGAATAGAATAGAATAGAATAGAATAGAATAGAATAGAATAGAATAGATAGAAACATACTTTATTGATCCCCAAAGGGAGATTGCTTATTCGTTGACAAGCTACTCCAACTGAGGTAATAAATATCAATAACACAAATATAAACGTATGAGATAAAGTTTATATATAGTGTTAAGAAAAATACATTTAAAATAAACTAGTTTTAAAACGTATCAGGTTTTGATTGAAATAGCCATAATTATAGTCTTAAAATTATAACTTATTCTGGCATATTGACCTTTATTTTCCTTGTAGTTACAGCAGATTCTTTGATCTGCCCTTTGTCTGTCTGCAAAACAATCAGTAGAAGTTCCAGCTTTTCACACTGATCTTTGAAAGCCATGAAACAGCAGGAGTTCAGGAGAAGCTCTGCTTCCACTTTATTTAGATTAAGGAGGGACAAATGGCCTTAGATCGTGGGAACAAATGGCAAGGAGATAGAGAGGGGGTCAGAGACAGGTCCTGGTTGCATGAGCAAAAACATCCCTTATTTGAATAAATTAAGTACAAGAATATAAAACTTTCTACAGAGAGTAACAAATTAGATTTGCGCTTGCAGTTTTCCAAAAACGTTCTAGCTTTTTGTTTATCGTTTTCATCTTTTGTCTTTTTCTCTTTCTCAGGTAAATAATTCATGTGTTGTTTGTGCTCTGAGGTGTCTGATGTTTTGTGATGTGCTTTTCTGGCATCTGTCTTGAATACCCAGCCAGCATGCATGGGTGGGTATTGGGCTAACTGTATGGGACCGATATGGTAACCTAAAATGGGACCCATATGGGCTGGCCCATGTGGGCTAAATGTATGGACCCCATTCAGCGGTAATGTGGGCTAACTGTGAATGGGGCAGAAATGGGCAACATTGTTTGGGGCCCATATAGTTTCAGTATCATGGGCCCAACATGGGAAGTCCATGTGGGCTGACCGCATTGAACCCACATGAGATAAGCATGAGCTGACTGTACATGTGTTGGACCTGGACAGGAAAAAGTAGACCCTAGTCCTTTTTTATGTGGGGTAATGGAATATTTTTTTAAAATCTGATTAGACAATGTGGTTACCCTGTCACTTACAAACTTTTCACTATATGTCAAAAGCAAAAGCTGCAAGAGCAAGATTATAAGAACTTTGAAAAAAATTATTGACAAGATTATTGAGCTTTAGCTAAGGAAATTGTTACTCAGCTGGACTGTGTTGGAGTTGATAAAAGGTAAATTGTAAAAGCAATTGTATAAGCTTTTCTTTCTACAAAATGAAAAGCTCTCCTTGGATGGTGACCTTGTCTTGGAGGTCATAAAGAGGTATTGTATTTGAACCTAAAACATGTTCACTACATGATTTCTGTGTTTGGCTCATTTACTAACACCGACATGACACTAGGCTTCTAGAAGACCAAAATATGCTTATTTATTTTTTTAAACCAGTTCAGTATTGTTCAAGCTACACTTTGAACTCCTAACATTTTTCTTTTTATTATTGTACACTAGAACAGTCCAGATGTCTTCTAACGTTTTTGTGACATTATCTGTTTTAAATATGCATAATCTTCTGCTGCTCACTCAAAATAGGTCATGGTTCAGAGTGGACTTTTGTCCTTGCTTCTTTTCCATCCATCCATCCATCCATTTTCTGCCGCTTATCCGGGATCGGGTCGCGGGGGCAGCAGCTTCAGAAGGGAGGCCCAGACTTCCCTCTCCCCAGCCACTTCTTCCAGCTCCTCCGGGAACCCCAAGGCATTCCCAGGCCAGCCGAGAGACATAGTCCCTCCAGCGTGTCCTGGGTCTTCTCCGAGGCCTCCTCCCGGTGGGACGTGCCCGGAACACCTCACCAGGGAGGCGTCCAGGAGGCATCCTGACCAGATGGCCGAGCCTCAACTGGCTCCTCTCGACGTGGAGGAGCAGCGGCTCTACTCTGAGTCCCTCCCGGATGACCAAGCTTCTCACCCTATCTCTAAGGGAGAGCCCGGCCACCCTGCAGAGGAAACCCATTTCGGCCACTTGTATCCGTGATCTCATTCTTTCGGTCATGACCCAAAGCTCATGACCATAGATGAGGGTGGGAACATAGATCGACCGGTAAACCGAGAGCTTCGCTTTTTGACTCAGCTCTCTCTTCACCACGACGGACCGGTACAGCGCCGCTTCACGGCAGACGCCGCCCCAATCCGCCTGTCGATCTCCCGCTCCCTTCTTCCTTCATTCGTGAACAAGATCCCCAGATACTTAAACTCCTCCACTTGAGGAAGGACACCCCCCTGACCCGGAGAAGGCACTCTACCCTTTTCCGGCTCAAGACCATGGCCTCGGATTTGGAGGCACTGAGCCTCATCCCGGCCGCTTCACACTCGGCCGCGAACCGTTTCAGCGAGAGCCGCAGATCACGATCTGATGAAGCCATCAGGACCACATCATCCGCAAAAAGCAGAGATGAGATCCTAAGGCCACTAAAACGGATCCCCTCAACACCTCGGCTGCGCCTAGAAATTCTGTCCATGAAAGTAATGAACAGAATCGGTGACAAAGGGCAGCCTTGGCGGAGTCCAACTCTCACCGGAAATGAGCCCGACTTACTGCCGGCAATGCAGACCAGACTCTGGCACCGATCATACAGGGGCCTGACAGCCCGTATCAAAGGGCCTGGTACCCCATACTCCCGGAGAACCGCCCACAAGGCCCCCCGAGGGAAACGGTCGAACACCTTCTCCAAGTCCACAAAACACATGTAGATGGGTTGGGCGAACTCCCATGCACCCTCCAGGACCCTGCTGAGGGTGTAGAGCTGGTCCAGTGTTCCATGACCAGGACGAAAACCACACTGCTCTTCCTGAATCCGAGGTTCGACTATCCGACAGACCCTCCTCTCCAGGACCCCTGAATAGACCTTACCAGGGAAGCTTAAGAGTGTGACCCCTCTGTAATTGGAGCACACCCTCCCGGTCCCCCTTTTTAAACAGGGGGACCACCACCCCGGTCTGCTAATCCAGAGGAACTGCCCCCGATGTCCATGCGATATTGCAGAGTCGCGTGAGCCAACACAACCCTACAACATCCAGAGCCTTAAGGAACTCCGGGCGGATCTCATCCACCCCCGGGGCCCTGAGGCCACCGAGGAGCTTTTTGACCCCTCGGTGACCTTGTCCCCAGAGATTGGAGAGCCTGACCCAGAGTCCACAGGCTCAGCTTCCTCAACAGAAGGCATGTTGGTGAGATTGAGGAGGTCTTCGAAGTATTTCACCCACCGACCCACAACATCCCGAGTCGAGGTCAGCAGCCACCATCCCCACTATAAACAGTGTTGGTGCTGCACTGCTTCCCCCTCCTGAGATGCCGGATGGTGGACTAGAATCGCCTCGAAGCCGTACGGAAGTCTTTCTCCATGGCCTCTCCAAACTCCTCCCATGCCCGAGTTTTTGCCTCAGCGACCACCCGAGCCGCCTGCCGCTTCCCCCGCCGGTACCCATCAGCTGCTTCTGGAGTCCCACAGGCCAAAAAGACCCCATAGGACTCCTTCTTCAGCTTGACAGCATCTCTCACCAAAGGTGTCCACCAACGGGTTCGAGGGTTGCCGCCGCGACAGGCACCAACGACCTTGCAGCTCACTGCTCCGATAAGCCGCTTCGGCGATGGAGGCACGGAACATGGTCCACTCAGACTCAATGTCCCCCACCTCCCCCGGAACGTGTTCGAAGTTCTGTCTGAGGTGCGAGTTGAAGCTCCGTCTCACAGGGGACTCCGCCAGACGTTCCCAGCAGACCCTCACTACACGTTTGGGCCTGCCAGGTCTGACCGGTTTCCTCCCCCTACCACCGAAGCCAACTCACCACCAGGTAGTGGTCAGTGGACAGCTCCGCCCCTCTCTTCACCCGAGTGTCCAAGACATACGGCCGCAGATCCGATTAAACGACGACAAAATCGATCATCGAACTGCGGCCTAGGGTGTCCTGGTGCCAAGTGCACGTATGGACACCCTTATGCTTGAACATGATGTTCGTGATGGACAGACTGTGACGAGCACAGAAGTCCAACAACAGAACACCACTCGAGTTCAGATCAGGGGGGCCGTTCCTCCCAACCACGCCCCTCCAGGTCTCACTGTCATTGCCCACGTGAGAGTTGAAGTCCCCCAGCAGAACAAGGGAGTCCCCAGGAGGGGCACTCTCCAGTACCCCCTCTAAGGACTCTAAGAAGGGTGGGTAATCTGACCTGTTGTTCGGCCCGTAAGCACAGACAACAGTCCCCCCACCAGTAGGCGGAAGGAGGCTACCCTCTCGTTCACCGGGGTAAACCCCAACGTGCAGGCGCCAAGATGGGGGGCAACAAGTATGCCCACTCCTGCCCGGCGCCTCTCGCCGTGGGCAACTCCAGAGTGGAAGTACGTCCAGCCCCTCTCAAGGAGACGGTTCCAGAACCAGAGCCATGCGTCGAGGTCAGGCCGACTATTTCTAGCCGAAACCTCTCAGCCTCGCACACCAGCTCCGGTTCCTTCCCCACCAGAGAGGTGACGTTCCACGTCCCAAGAGCTTCTGCAGCCGAGGATCAGACCGCCAGGGTCCCCTCCCTCGGCCGCCGCCCATGACTCATTGCACCCGACCCCTTTGGTCCCTCTGACAGGTGGTGAGCCCATTGGAAGGGGAATCCACGTCTCCTCTTCGGGCTGAGCCCGGCTGGGCTCCGTGGTTAAAAGCCCGGCCACCAGGCGCTCGCCATCGTGCCCCACCTCCAGGCCTGGCTCCAGAGTGGGACCCCGGTGACCCGCGTCCGGGCTAGGGAACGCCAGATTCAAAGTTCGTTTCCATCATAAGGGTCTTCAGGCTGCGCTTTGTCTGGTTCCTCACCTAAGACCTTCTGCCTTGGGTGACCCTACCAGGGGCATAAAGCCCCAGACAGCAGAGCTCCTAGGATCATTGGGACACACAAACCCCTCCACCACGATAAGGTGGCAGCCCAAGGAGGAGTTTCTTTTTTTAATTTAATTTAATTTTATTATCAATTGGATGTTCAGACATCCAAAGTGTTAATTGCAGCTTTTTCACACCAGGACTCAATTCTGATTTGGAGAAATAGTTCAGATCAGATCAGGCCATCGTGAAAAATATTACAAAATGTTTATAAAATAAATAAACAAAAACTCAACAAGTGAGAAGACAAGAGTAAAATTATGAGCATCTGTTTTTTCATCTGTAAATATTTTCCAAGTTGTCAGCATAAGTAAAATAAAAAAGTAACATTTCTATTAATGATTATTTGTATATCTTTCAATCTTTTTTTCATTTTAGTTCATTTTTTCTCTGGCACCGTTGCCAATAAAGGTTGGTGAATTGAAGTAGGCACTTTACACATTCACTAAAGAAAATAGTTCCAAATCATATTTGAATAAGGGCGACTATATTTATTTATTTTAATTGAGAACGTTTGTGAGTGCTACATCGGTTTTACAATTGTTAAACCGATGTAGCACTCTCAAAATTAATGTAATGTTTCTTGGAAAACGTACAATTGTTAACTGCGGAGGGATATGCGGTTTCAATATTGCAGTCTCTTCATCAGTCGGTTTGCGTGGAGTCTGCGGGTTAGCTGGCCTTCTAAAGAATCTGTAAGTACACTTCTGTCTGTTTTGTCTATTTTGTATCAAATTTTAGGCAGTGTTGTATAAAGTACTGAAATCTCAGAGTCAAGTAAATGTTTAGGTTCCTCTCCAAAATATGACTTTGGTAAAAGTCCAAGTCACTGACTGAAATGTTACTTGAGTTAAAGTCTTAAAGTATCTGAAACGTCTTGTACTTATGTATGGAAATTACTGTAAAAATGGATGTACTCAAGTAATGTAATGAAAAGTATAAGTAAAAAGTAAAACAAGGCAAATGCAGTTAGAATTACATTTTTATATGTTGGTAAACTTGTCAAATACAGTTAAAATAATGTACACAAGGAAGTGCAGGCAAAATTAAACCTGCTAATAGATAAACCTGCAGCATCATTAGGTGCTTTACCTACAAGGTTAATAACTTAACCTGCTTTACAACTGAACCAGCTTCTTAGTTTCCCCTCCAGGACAGAAAATACAAAGTTTTTGTAAGCCTTAAGTTTTCCCTTCAAGTAAGGTCAGTGCTGAAAATGAGAAAAATAGTACAGAAAATGTGGCCAACATGAAGAAAAAAAGCCGTTACGATTAATTACTCTACTTCACAAACTATTGGTGCAACAACTGGTCATTATGTGGCATTAGGGACATGTGGCTGCTGCTCATCACCAGACTTTGTGTTTAATGGGAGAAGCGAAACAGGTGTTTCCATAGACATAATATAAGGATAGACCATCATGCGCCGCTCTCGCCTATTGTCGCTGACGAGATCTTGAATATTTTATTGTGAACGGCTGTGTATAATTTATTATAATAATACATATTTATATAACTATACAAACACAAATAAATAATGATTAATACTGAATATATATATATATATATATATATACTTAGACACCATCCATGTTATTGGACCTAAGGAAATTTCGCGCATGCGTACAACGCTGGGAGGCAAAAACACTAATCTTTTACATGTCATTCATAGCCGCGTTAACTCAGTGAAATTTAAAAATTCAGGTATTAATTTTGTGATATGATCCACAGCAAATTGATCTGTATTCACCAGGCTACGCAGACTTGTTGCCATAGCAACTGACAACAATGCCACTTCATGTTTTAGGATTTAAACACCAAAAAACATTCAAGAATTTTGCACACAGAACAGAACATTTAGTTTGTTTTGTAGTTCGTTTTAGGCTTAATGTTTTATTAATAAATAATTGCTGTGGTAGATTAGCTACAGCTTCTACTTCACTGAATTATTTAAACATTAACTGTAGCCCACAAAACGCACATTTAATTACAAAACTAAACAAAAACATCTTATTGCTGTCTTACTTTATGTATCAATGAAATCCATGAACCGCTAATTCTGCACAAAAATATCCGTCCATCCAAAGCCAAGTTTATCCTCTGCATGTCTTTTCTACTCCGTTTGAGAATCAAACTGTCTTGTAGTAAAACTTTCAGCTCCGTGTTGGTCTTCCTTTAGTTATCATCTCCTGTTCAATTGAAAATCCACTTTAGAAAACTGTTTAAGTGTAGAAATGTAGTCTTTTATGTTGACGTCCGAAGAGAGAAGAAAACAAATTTACTTATTTACTTATTTACTGTGTGGCTAGCTCCATGGCTAGCTCTCTGTGTCTCACTCTGCAGTTGTGTAGTCACAATATCTGGGAACAAGAGCGCCCCCTATAAAAAATAGCGGTGAGGCAAAAGAACTGCCTCACCTGGACTCTGCCTTTTCTTATTGCTCCTCCGCACACAAAACACAATACAGACACAGTTAGTGACAAAAAACACTGTATAAGCGAAATTATGGAAAATCAGTCCATATACTGTATTAAATGTTTCTTAGCCATTTTATTGCCGGCGTACAGACAGGACGAACATGCTGTGATATAATGGCAGCCAGTGCAGTTAGTGAGCGACTGCGTAACCGCAGGAGAGGCTGAGCTGCTGCTGCCTCACCGGCTTCTGAGCGTTTGAATGGGAAAATGCGAAAATCCAGCGATTTTGAAGAAAAACTCATCAGAATTGGTTAAGCTAAGTAAAAAATAGATACTTTATAGTGCAAAACCACAGGGTGAAAATAACAATAGCTATTAGCTGTGAGGCTGCTACAAAGCCAATATGGAAATGAGATTCAGATTGCTTCAGCTTATATGGACAAAGCCTTACAGTGGCCTCAAATTAAGCCTGAAGATGGAAAGTCATTGAGTTCTTTTTCTCTTTTCCTCACCAGCTGTTGTAACGCTATGGAAGACATTGACTACTTGGATGAGATGGACAATCCTGTCAAAATAAGAATATTGACATCCAAACTACCATATAAGATTCGAGAAAAATGGAGAGCACATGCTTTTGAACTACAAGACAAATGTAAAAAAAGAGCCAAATTCACAGACTTGGTGAATTTCATCGACAAACAAGCTCGGCTGATGACAGATCCATTGTTTGGGAATATAAACCCGGATCAACCATCAGAAAAACGAGAAAAAAGAAAGACACAGATCAGAAGTGTAAAAGAAGATGGCCACAAGAAAAGTAGCTTTGCAACAGACATCACCTGTAAAGAAGAAACCACAACTAAAGCTACTAAAACTCACTCAGAAAGAGATACGAACAGCACTGCTTTCTCAATACCATGTCTGTTCTGTAAAAAGAATCACACATTTTAAATGTGTAACACTTTCAGAGAAAAACCTCATAAAGAAAAGGTTGAATTTCTGAAGAAATCTGGACTTTGTTTCAGCTGTTTGGTGAAAGGTCATCTTAGTAAAGACTGTAAACGAAAGATGTCATGTCACTTTTGTGCTCAAAAACATCCAAGTTTGCTTCATGTTTTACGACTTGAAGAAAATAAACCTGAATCAACCAGTGATGAAAATGAACCACAGGTCCTCAAATGCTCTTGCCTCAGTGCTTAACGAAAATGATTTGACTGGGGATAAAGACGGTATTCTTGCAATAGTGCCTGTAAGAATCAAATCAAAGAAAAGTCCAAAAATGGTTGGAACTTATGCCTTTATTGACCCAGGGATTTCTGGTACTTTTTGTACTGAAGATTTAGCAAGACAGCTCAATCTCACAGAGAGAAAAACGAAGATTTTTCTTACAACTATGAATAAACAGTCCAGCATTGATAGCTACATGTTGACAGACCTGGAAGTGAGTGGTTTGGAAGGATGTATGTTTATTGACTTGCCAAAAGTATTCACACAAAGGAAGATACCAGTGAGCAAAGCAAACATCCCTCTGCAGGAAGAGCTGGATCAGTGGACATACCTGAAGGATGTAAAATTGCCATCCATAAATGTGATTTGAGTCTTTTGATCGGAAACAATGCATACAAGGCCATGGAACCCTGGAAAGTGATAAACAGCCAGGACAGCGGATCATATGCAGTGAGAACAACACTTGGTTGGATAATAAATGGACCACTTAGAGAACCCAATAGAGAATCCGCGCGTGACGTCACGCGTGACGTCATGCGTGACGTCGGAGGGGTATCGGCGCCATCTTTGGTGTCATAGCAACAGTCTCGCAGTATAAAACCAACAGTCTTGCAGATTTTTTCAATCCAAGTTACTTAAAATAATTTAGCTATGGCTCTAACTTGCTGCGTTATTGTCTGTAATGTCCGATCACACGACTGAAACGGTAAAAAGTTGGAAAACGGACTTTTGTTTCACTATTTTCCTGCTTGGCAACAACGTGAAGAGGCTAAGCTAACGGAAGCTAACAGAAGAAGTGAAGAGGCTAAGCTAACGGAGCTAACAGAAGAAGTGAAGAGGCTAAGCTAACGGAGCTAACAGAAGAAGTGAAGAGGCTAAGCTAACGGAGCTAACAGAAGAAGTGAAGAGGCTAAGCTAACGGAGCTAACAGAAGAAGTGAAGAGGCTAAGCTAACGGAGCTAACAGAAGAAGTGAAGAGGCTAAGCTAACGAAGCTAACAGAAGAAGTGAGGAGGCTAAGCTAACGGAGCTAACAGAAGAAGTGAAGAGGCTAAGCTAACGGAGCTAACAGAAGAAGTGAAGAGGCTAAGCTAACGAAGCTAACAGAAGAAGTGAGGAGGCTAAGCTAACGGAGCTAACAGAAGAAGTGAGGAGGCTAAGCTAACGGAGCTAACAGAAGAAGTGAGGAGGCTAAGCTAACGGAGCTAACAGAAGAAGTGAAGAGGCTAAGCTAACGAAGCTAACAGAAGAAGTGAGGAGGCTAAGCTAACGAGCTAACAGAAGAAGTGAAGAGGCTAAGCTAACGGAGCTAACAGAAGAAGTGAAGAGGCTAAGCTAACGGAGCTAACAGAAGAAGTGAAGAGGCTAAGCTAACGGAGCTAACAGAAGAAGTGAGGAGGCTAAGCTAACGGAGCTAACAGAAGAAGTGAAGAGGCTAAGCTAACGGAGCTAACAGAAGAAAACAATGTCCTGGTATCAGCGGTGAGTCGCTGATTTCAGCTTCTCCAACATCCAGATTCCTACAGGTTTGATCCAGACATTTACATTCTGGTGAGTGAATAAATTTGATTTGTTGCTTTTGTGTCATAATTTATTTTGCTATGATTTTGTCCGAGTGTCTCATGATCAGTTTCTGCTGAGTTCATTTAAGTGGGTCAACCTTGTTTAGGTCGGACTAATATTGTTTATGTAGCAAAGCCGAGTTTAGTCAGTGGACATCGAGGTTATTACATTATTGTGAAGTAAATTATTTTACTAGTGTTATCAAATTAACAGTATTAATACTGATGTATTTTCTGATTTGTCCACTTAAAGGCAAACCGACGTATGAAGGTAAACGACACAAACCGGACCGACATGGACGACAATTAAAGAGGAGATACAGCAAAACCATCAACAAGTTACTGAGACAGTTTTAATTATTTACCCCAGAAGAGATAAATAATGAAAACACAGTGGAGGCAACAGAAGAGGAGAAGTTGGAGAGGCTGAGGAGGAAGAAACCAGGATTTGAGCTCAGCAAGACTGAAGAGGATCAGGAACCATTTGGGTTAAATACAGTTAAAGTGGCTGTTTTCTCTCATTTAATATATTAAACATCCATGAATCGTTTGATTCAAGCACTTCAAGTTGCAGGTGAAGAAATGAATCACAATTTACGTAAAAATGTGATATTTAAATATTTCAGGTAATAAACATACATGTAATGAAAGATTATATTTTATGTGATTAAAGTAAACAATTATATAATCAGTCATTGTCAGGACTCTGGGTTTTTTGGTTTGTTTTGCTTTTCATTTTATTTGCTTCATGTTTTAATTCACTTTAGTTTAGTGCTTCATGGTCCTTTTGATATTATTAGAGGTATTTAGTGTAGTTATTAGAATTATATTATTGCTTTTCCTTGTTTGTCTGAGTCCATGTCAAATTTCTTTAATGACTATAGTTTAATTCTATTTTATCCATCTAGTTATTTCTAATTTCATCCTCCCTGCAGGGTTTCTAGTCATGTTTATTTCTTAATTTGATCACCATAGGTTCAGTTATTCTTCCATGTCTGAGTCAGTATCTTTCTTTAGTCATTCTAGTTGGGTTATTTCTTTATGTAGATCTTCTAGTTTCTCTTGCTCTGTGATCCTTAGATCTTATTGTTAGATCAAACTTGTTTCTACATCCACATAAAGTTCATCCACTTCCTGCTGCGTTTGTGTCCATCACCACATCATGACACAAACCAGATGAAAAAGCAAATCTTTAAACATTTAATGTGTAATTAAACAATAAAGGTGACACATTTTATGAAATAGAGCAAACTTTTAATAAATATTTGTTGTATTTAACATATTTCAGGTAAGTGAACATGTAATGAAATTGATCCTGTCCTAGAATTTTTATGCAATTGAACATTACGAGTAACAAGTGATGATCATCTGTGGTAATATATTTTATGAATATTTTTTTAATATAATTTTGGTAAACAAATAAAAAAGGGATCAAAATGGAATAAAAATATGCCTAATCTACATAATTTAGTAGAATAATTTAACACAGATTTTGAGTTAATGGGTCACATGACCTACAAGCTAAGAAAAATAAAAAATTTTGACTACAGAAATAGCTAAAATTATATAAAAAGTTAAAATGTAATAAAGATGAATGTGCCTCATCTATAGTCTAGTAGAACAATTTCAACCAGATTGAGTTAATGGGACACGATTTGGAAGCTACTGAAGAAAACATTTAATATTAAAATGATTGAATATGACTTAAAATGTTAATAGAGGACAGTGAGCCTCGTGTAATAGCATGAATGTCCACTTTTTTGTATCAGTTGGTCACAAGACAAAGCATTTATTTACAGGAGTGATTGGAAATTGACAGCAGCTGTGAAACTTCGAGCGCTTCAGGAGAGACTAGTAAAGAACAACTGGCCGAAATTGGTGTTAATAAATCGGATCAACCCTGAGCTGAACGTCCCTTAACTCCGTGGAGCGGAAATATCCAGGATCCAACTAGTAAACAACTTTACTGCGGTCGGTAACGTAATGAAAACACTGGTGTTCTGAATAGTTAGTTTAGTCTGTGGACACCAAAGATGGCGCCGAATGACTAAAACGTCATATCCTGTGACGTCAACGCGGATTCTCTATGGGGTATGTTCTCAAATTGAAAAGCAACAACAGGTTACTGTCAACAGAGTCAGTTTGCAAACAATAGAAGAACTCACAAGGCAACAATACAACCATGACTTTCCTGAAAGAAACTGTGATGACAAGTTGGAGATGTCTCATGAAGACAACCTTTTCATGGAACAAGTAACTCGCTCATTGAGTTCAATAAATTGTCATTACTGTATGAAGCTTCCTGTCAAACATGAACCTGTCACAATGCCATGCAACAAAAAGTTGGCTGAACAACGTGCACTTAATCTGAAGAGGAAATTTCAGAGAAACCCATCATTCCACGATGAATACAAGACATTTATTTCAAACATGATGGAAATGGGCTATGCAGTACAGGTACCGGATCAACAACGCAACAGACAGGATGGAAAGGTTTGGTACATATCACATCATGGTGTGTACCACCCTCGTAAAAAGAAGTTGTGTGTAGTGTTCGATTGTGCTGCTTCATTCCAAGGAACATCCCTAAATGACATACTGCTACAGGGACCTGACCTTGCTAACTCCCTTATCGGTGTCCTCACTCGGTTCAGGCAGGGTCCTGTCGCTATGACAGCAGACATTCAAGCAAGGTTGCAAATGAAGACACAGACCTTTTGAGGTTTTTGTGGTGGCCTGAAGGCGACTTCTCAAGGCCCCTAGAAGAGTTTAAGATGGTTGTCCATCCATTTGGGCCACATCTTCACCTAGCTGTGCCATGTTTGTGCTAAGAAGAACAGCTGAGGATAATCAAAGCAAATCATCATCAGAAACAGTCAAAACTGTACTAAATAACTTTCATGTTGACGACTGTCTGAAGGCTGTGGTCACCAATGCAAAGGCCATTATCATGGTTGAAGAATTAACTGCATTGTGTGCCACATGAGGGTTTCATCTGACTAAATGGGCAAGTAACAGCCGGGAGCTGTTGGCTACCATCTCCGAAGAAGAGAGAGCAAAGGAGTTCAAAGATCTGGACCTAAGCAATGATACATTACCTAAGGAAAGAGCACTGGGAGTTCAATGGTGCACCGAAAGTGATGCCTTCACATTTACCATCAATGTGAAAACCAGACCGATGACAAGACGAGGACTTCTCTTGGTGGTGAGTTCGATTTATGATCCACTGGGTTTTCTAGCACCCATCACTCTTCTCCCAAAAACCCTTCTTCAACAAATGTGCAAGAACAAACTTGGATGGGATGAAGAAATACCTGAAGAATTTGCAAAAAAATGGAAAAAGTGGCTGGATGAGCTTGACTTGCTTTCAAGCTTCAGCATTAACAGATGCATAAAACCACCTGAGTTCAAGTCTATCGTCACATTCAAACTCCATCACTTCTCCGATGCAAGTGAGTTGGGATACGGGACTGTCACATATCTGAGCATAAAGAATGAAGAAGGAAAATTCCATTCTGCTTTCATCATTGGAAAGGCCCGTGTTGCACCAATAAAGCAGACTACAATACCCAGAATGGAACTTGCAGCTGCTGTCGTTGCTGTAAAAATGGACAAAATGTTGAGGAAAGAAATGCAACTCAACTTACAAGACTCACAGTTTTGGACTGACAGCACTACAGTGTTATCTTACATCTCATCTGAAACACACAGATTCAAAACTTTTGTTGCAAATAGAGTTGCAATTATAAGGGAAAACACAAAGCCATCTCAGTGGAGATATGTCAATACTTCCCTCGATCCAGCAGACTGTGCATCATGTGGGTTGACAGCAGAAAACTTTATAAAAAATGAGGAATGGATAAAAGGCCCAACATTTCTTCAAAATCCGGAAGAGTCATGGCCTGAAGGTCATGAATGTAAACCTGTGGACCAGGATGATGCTGAGTTGAAGAATCTAAAGGTAAACTTAATATTGACAACAAATGATCCATGTCCTACAAACCAGCTGATTGAGTACTATTCCAGCTGGTACAAGTTAAAAAAGGCTGTAGCATGGATGCTAAGATTCAAACAAATCTTGTTACAACTTAGCCAGCAAAGAAAACTCATCCAAAAGACAACCAGCAATGCAGACACTGTCAAGAGGATGAATGAGCATAAGACTAAAAGGAAAATGAATCCACTGTCAGTACAAGACCTACGAGATGCAGAAAGGGCAGTTGTTCGGTATAGCCAATGCCAACGGTTTCCAGAAGAAATCTCATCTCTGCAAAGAGGTGTTTGTGTGAAAAGGAACAGTGAGATCTATAAATTAGATCCTCTCATTGTTGATAACACGCTGAGAGTTGGTGGCAGACTTTGCAGTGCAGCCATGCCTGAAGAGGCTGTACATCCTGCTATTCTCTCAAAAGACATGCACATATCAAGACTCATTCTCAGGAATATTCATGAACGATCAGGACATAGTGGAAGAAACTATATGCTTTCTCAACTGTGACAGAAATATTGGATTCCTAAAGCGCATTCATCAGTAAGGAAATTGCTTTCAAACTGTACTGTATGTCGAAAGCTTCATGGAACACCTGGAGAACAAAAAATGTCTGACTTACCACAAGATCGAGTTTTGCCTGATTCACCACCTTTCACTAACACAGGGGTCAATTTTTTTGGACCAATGGAAATAAAGAGAGGAAGGAGCCATGTTAAAAGATACGGTGTCCTATTTACATGTCTTGCAATCAGAGCTGTGCATATAGAAGTGGCTCATTCACTGGACACAGACTCTTGTATAAATGCTATACGGAGATTTATGTGTCGAAGAGGACAAGTCCTGGTGCTTCGCTCAGACAACAGCACTAACTTTGTTGGTCCTGAAAAACAGTTGCGTGAATCTATTCAGCAGTGGAACCTATCTAAAATTGAAGATACACTGAGACAAAATGGAATTCAGTGGATATTTATTCCACCAAGCGGCTCTCATCATGGTGGAGTCTGGGAGAATAAGGTACAATCTGTGAAGAGAGTCCTGAGCTCTGTGCTGAAACAGCAGATGCTTGATGATGAAGGTCTCCAAACAGTGTTGTGTGAGGTTGAAGCTATCATTAATGCAAGACCTATAACAAGTGTTTTGGATGATCCTAGTGACATTGAACCATTGACTCCTAACCATTTGTTATTACTGAAAAACAACCTCTGTTACCAGCTGGACTATTTCAACAGGCAGATCTCTTTGCTCGCAGAAGATGGAGGCAGTCTCAGTACCTTGCTGACCTATTTTGGAAACGGTGGACAAAAGAGTATCTCCCCACACTTCAAAAACGTCAAAAGTGGTTTCAAATTAAAGAAAACCTTGCAAAGGATGACGTGGTCCTAATCATGGATGAAACTGCTCCCAGGAATGCATGGGTCATGGGAAGAGTCCTGAAAACTTTGCCAGATAAGAAGAGTCTTGTTCGTAAAGTTCTTGTGAAAACGATGACCAACACATTAGAAAGACCCATTGACAAGCTGGGCTTGATTCACAAACAGGACATTGTATAAAGACATTTATGACACCTCTGTTTTGAATATATTCTATATTTTTGCTCTTGCTGAAGTTATGTTATATAATTGGTATGTTTTCCTCCATATGCAATTATGGGGCCGGAAATGTAAGACCCAAAAAGGTCAGTTTGTAACATTGTTACAGTTTGTAACATTGTTTATTATTGTGTATGCTGTTTGCATATTTTAGATAATTTGTTAATAAGATTCCATTTCATTATGGTTGATTTTGTAGAAAAGCGCCACCTAATGGACGTAATTGAAATTATGCGAAAAGGGTTGTGGCACTTCAGTTTAAAAAAGGAAGTTGCATGTGGCGCATTCAGCTGAGCTCTACACAGTTTTTTGACTGTTACGTTAAGTTATGTTACTTTACGTGTGGAATGCTGTGCAAGATTAAAGAATCATCTGTAACATCTGCTCAAAGAAAAGTAAAGTTCATCAGACTTTGTATGGATGTTGTAAGTACTTCTTTAATTCACTGAAAGATGCACAAAGGCATATCGTGGGACAGAAACGCGTCAACTGAGCTAATGAAGGTCAACAAAAGAAAATGGAACCTTGTTAAATAATATAGTTTCTTACACTGAACCGAATAAGCAGCCACTACAGACCTAATGAGTTTCTTTTTCTTTTTTTGCTTTTCTTTTAGGTGATTTATATAAATGGCGGCGGCGGCAGCAACAGCAGGAGTTTACCGTCCTGCCTCTTCTCGCATAAAACCTGAAGTCTACAATACTACATGCGGTAAAGTGATTGTGGAAGATGAGCTTTTACATTTTATCTCTGCCAAGATAAAAACACTGCCGCACGATGACATTGTTTTGTTGGCTACAGTTTCTCATCTGACTGGATTGAAGAGTCCAAACGTCTCCTGTATGAACTGTGCCCAGCAAAACATCAAACATAAGGGCACAGAAAGACATAAATAATGTGAAGGATTGCTTGAAGTTGTTAAACGAGCGTGGTGAGAATATTCCCCGTTTTGTTTCGCACTACCTGGATGACCTTCCACCTGTTGGCTTCGGCAGCATTGATGCCTCGGTTCTGCTCGGCAGAATGGAGCGTCTAGCCAGGAAGTCTCTGCGCTAAGAGGAGCTATGGAAGCTCAGGCCACTGTGAGCCAAAATCTTGGACGAGCGACGGTGAATTTGGAGGCCGACTGACTGATATTGAAACACCTCATGAATCTAGTCAGGCTAACGAACCGTGAATGGATCAAACCAAACTGAGGCGCAATTGGAAGGAGAAGATGCTAAACGGCAGCAGCCAGAAGACGCTTCCATTCAACAAGTCCTGCATCCGGCCTGGAGGAGGGAAGGGAAGCCGGAGCCCCAGAAACCCTTGAAGGGAGCTGAGTCACTGGGACATGGGACACAAAGTCAAAGGAGGAATTATTGGCACTGGCACAGCGAGTAACATCCCAGCGGTTAAAACCAAGCTGGTCAGTGTCTTTGCTACGAAATTCTCTCCCGACCTCAATGCTGACACTCTGCGTGTCTATCTGACAGAGAAACTGGGCCAATCGGTGACATGCAGGAAGATGGACTCGATGCATAACCGATTTAGTTCGTTTCATATAACTGCAGGGCTCTGAAGTTACAGAAATGTACGATCCAAAACTCTGGCCATCGGGTGTGAATGTGCGTCGCTACTTTGAGGCGCGCAGATCAAAAAATAACAGGATCCGTTTGGCTCAAACATCAGAGACTGGAATACTGCAGCAAGAGAACGAATCTGCATCTGTAGCACCGCAGATGAGCAACGGCCAGCAGATCCTGATCAATAAATGACTGGTATTAATATTGTGTCGTATAATGCGCGAGGTCTGCGTGTTGGACACAGTGAAACAGACAGAGCGTCGCTTTGTGGTGGACAAATTACTGGAGACTTGTGATGTCCTGTGTGTGCAGGAGACATTCTTAGCTAAACAGGACCTGGAGAAGCTGAACTGATACATAAAGACTTTTATGGCGCTGGTGGATCCACTACCGACCTTTAGCACCAGAATAACTCAGGGAAGGATAGCCAGTGGTGTTGCAATATTGTGGCACAAAAAATATGATCAGCTGGTTAATGTGATTAGATTGGATGTGGATTGGGCCATTGGACTTAAGCTCACCTGTGGAGATAAAAACTTTATTGTTCCGAACATATACACACCTTATGAATGTCCTCAAAACGAAGATGAATTTCTTAATAGACTGTCTTTTATTATGTCTTTTATGCAAGATAATCCATCTACTTGCTTTTTTATTGTGGGGGATTTAAATGCAGATGTCACAGATAATCATTCTATATTTGCTAAGCATTTAATGCAATTCTGTCTCAACAATGGCTTAATTCTTTCTAGTAAGGTGCTTTTGCCTAACGACAGTTATACCTATATTACTGATGCATGGCAAACAACCTCATGGTTAGATCATTGTATCTGTACAGCTGATGCTCATGACTCCATCCAGGACATTCGTGTCAACTATGAATTTGCCACCAGTGATCATTTACCATTTTCCTTATGTGTAACCATGAATTCCATACCTTCTGTTTTGCTTGCAGACTATAATACAAGCATAGGAAAAATAGCATAGGATAACTTGACTGACAAAGATCTATCAGATTATTGTTATCAAACGAACAACATGTTTAGCAATATATACTTACCAAAGGGAGCAACTCGTGCCGTGATATGAATTGTAAAGACCCCCAACATGGTATTGAGTTATGTACCTCGTATGAGAATGTTGTAAAGTCCCTCCTTACCTCAAGCCACTGCATAAAACCAGCTCACAAAGCACCAAGCCAGGCTGGAGCGACTATGTAAGAGAACATCATGCAGAGGCCAGAAGGGGTTGATTCAGGTAAACAGAGACATGGCCCCTAGTTTGAATACAAAAAACAAGCAAATGCCAATCAATGCTTTGAGATTGCTTTAAGCTTTATGCTTTAAGATTTATAAGGAGAAATGAAAATACTATGAGGTCTGACTCTCTTGCTAGAAAGTTAGGAAATAATAATGTTAAGGACTTTTGGAAAGAAATAAAGAAAGTAAATAACTGCAAAACATCACTTCCAGCTACTATTGACGGTGTTAGTGGTGTAAAAGAAATCACTCAGTTATGGAAGGAGCACTACAGTCACTGTTTAATTGTGTCAAAAGTGACACTTTTGAAATTAAAAATATTCACAGTAATGAGAATGTGAATGTATCCCCACAAGAAATATATCATGCAATTGTGACACTGAGAGACAACAAGGCCTGTGGGATGGATAACATTTCCTCTGAGCATTTGAAAAATGCAAGTAAGAAACTTTGCGCATTACTTTCTATGTGTTTCACTGGCTGTCTAGTACATGGTCTGTTACCTAATTCAATGTTATCTGTCATTCTGGTACCAATTATTAAAGATAAAGCAGGTAAGATTAGCTCTTTGGAGAATTACCGACCCATAGCTTTAGCTAGTATTTTGTCGAAAGTTTTAGAAAGAGCCTTTTAAATAGGCTGGAAGAGTTTCTCTTGACCTCCGATAATCAATTCGGTTTTAAACCCAAACATGGCACAGACGTGTATTTTTGCACTACAGGAGATTTTAGACTTGTATAATTTGCACAACACTACAGTATTTATGTGTTTTATTGATGCCTCTAAAGCATTTGATCGTGTGAATCACCAAAAACTGTTCGGCAAGTTAGAAAGCAGAGGTGTAACCCAAATATCTAGTTAGGATTCTGGTCTACTGGTTTGGTCATCAATCAATGTTTGTAAAATGGGCCAATACAATGTCTGATTCGTTTAAAGTTGGTAACAGAGTAAGGCAGGGAAGTTTACTGTCCCTTTACCTTTTCAACATCTACATGGATGAACTATCAACGCGCCTGAATTGTTGTAAAACAGGCTGTATAGTTGGTGACCCATAATCAATCACATAATGTATGCAGATGATTTGGTAATCTTAAGTCCATATAGTGCTGGCCTTCAACAACTATTAAGGGTCTGTTCCCAATATGGTTGTGACTTTGACATCAAATATAATCCTAAGAAAAGCAATGTTATGATTGTTAGAAGTAGGGCAGATAAGCATCTGATAACCTCTGACTTCTCTTTATCTGGCATTGTCCTCAACAGATGCAATGAAATTAAATATTTGGGACATTACATAACTGATGACCTGTCTGATGATTGTGACATTCGTAGGCAGTATTGTATGATGTATGCACAAGCTAATACTTTGGTCAGAAAGTTTAGTATGTGTTCAGCTCTTTTTAAAGCTTTTTGCACTTCACTTTACACGGCCCATCTGTGGCGAAAATACAACAAAAGTGACCTGCAGAAACTTTATGTGGCCTAATGACGGCATGAGGCTCCTACTCAGAGAGCCGAGATGGAGCAGCACCAGCCACATGTTTGTACATAATGATGTTCCCACATGTGCAGCTGAGCTCAGGAATCTCATGTATAGATGTATGTGCAGATTTTCTGTGTCATGCAATAATATAATTGCAATTTTAGTAAATTCTGTTTTTAGTACAGTGAGATTTTTCTCAAGATTGTGGAAACATTGGTGTCATCATTTATTTGTGACTCAGTGAATGTGATTTTTTTTTATTTATTTTTTTTATTTTTATTTTATTATTTTTCTCTTATTTTGTTTTTACCTTTTTTATTATGGACCTTTTTGGTCTGGAATAAAGATTGATTGATTGATTGTTGTTTGATTGATTGATATATATATATATATATATATATATATATATATATATTATATATATATATATATATATATATATATATATATATATATCTAAAACACACACAATAAGTCATCTGCCATCATTAAGGTAAGAATATTTGGATACAGAGCGATTTCAAACTGTTCTGGGCCGGTAAATTTGAGAGCCAACGCGGTAGAATAAAATCGGTTCACTAATGAATCTACGTTGCTAGCAGAGGTTGCTTTTACTTTTAAAGTATCTTGACACGATAAAACCACTTACATTATTTATAAAGAGTAACTACTCTGCTTTTATTCTATGTACATGGGTTATTAATAATCTTTCTCACAGCCAATTAAGCCAGCCTGCATGGCTGGATCCCATGCTGGCTTGGCTGGGATCCATCCATTCATAGGTGCATTTTTTAAATGAAACTGCATTGAATCATGTCGTTGTGGGCTAGATAGGTAATGATGATGGTCCTGGGTTTTGTCTGGACTAACTACACGAGGCTCATATGTTTAACCTAAAATGGGACCCATATTGTCAGCCCATTTGGGCTAAATGTATAGACTTTATTCAGCATTATTGTGGGCTAACTGGGAATGGGACAGAAATGGGCAACACGAAATGGGGCCCATGTGGTTTCAGTATATTTGGCATAAAAGCTTTTTTGTAAATGGAATGAAGGCATAGTACTAAATATTTTAAAATTATGTTTGTTTTATTGTGTAAGTGATATTTTGAAGCGTTTTATTCTGTCATAGTTTGACTGAAAAAAACAAACTGCATGACAAGTATTAAGGTCTCAACTAGCTATTTGTTTGGTCAATGAAAATGGGACCTTTAGATTTACCAATGTTTTAATACTTTTAAAAAATTATTTTCTAAAGATTACTATGGAGAAGCACGACATAGGCGTGCAAGAGCAGAAGCAACATCAGATCTTCAAACAGATAATGATATTCCAGAAAAGCGACGTAGAAGGTAATGTGGAACAGGGACTTATGTAACACAACTGTAGACCTTCTGTCTCCCTAGTTGTCATCTGAGCTGCTCTCAGTTATTTTACCCATTTGCTTTACTTTTTCCTCCTAATCTTTCAAAATTTATTGTGACTTAAATTGATATATAAATTAAAATTAATATTTTGTCCTTGTATAAAAGTAAGCATATAAGTTATATATATGTGTTAAACAATAACAAATGGATTAATAAAAACTAAATGCATCATGTATCCTGATTTTAAAATATTGTCTTGTAATTGTCATTATACTTAAGGTTGCCATGGTTGCAGAAATTGGAGGAAGGTCCATAGATGATGCATTAAGACGAGCTGTGCGATTCCTCATGTCCCCTGAATTGGCCGTCCAGTTCAACATTTTTGGCCAACATGGGAAACAAGTTCCGGGACCTGCATCTCTGATGTTTTGTATGGTAAAAATCAGTTTTTATATTCACTTTTTTTCTTAAACATTTGTTAATTTATTTTGGTTGTCATATGCCTTATGTTTGTTATTTTTAGTAATCTTTTAAATTTGTTTTTAAAAGATTAAAAACTGAGACTTCAATTTTTGGTTTTATTCATATAGTATTCTTTCACTGTGTTGCCAAGAACTTAAAGTTTTGATTGCTGACAAAATTTGAAGGTAATATTGTTTGCTTTTCAAACAATATTAACAAAATAACTATACAAAACCATGATAGAACCTTTATGTCAGTAGATTTATATAGATTAATATATTTTAAATTTACAATAAGAATATAGTGTGTGTGTGTGTGTGTGTGTGTGTGTGTGTGTGTGTGTGTGTGTGTGTGGTACTAGGGATGCTCCGATCAGGTTCTTTGCTTCCAACTCTCCCATGGGGCCCATCTCTGCCGATCATCTGGATTGGCTGTTATTTTTTTTTGCTTTAGGTGTAAATGATAACATTATCTGGCAAAATTAAAACATTTTCTGGTAATAAATTCACCTAATTTAGACATAAACAATCAAAATACTTTCAGGCACAATACAGCAGCCCAAAAAGAAACTGAAAAACCTGCAATCAGTAAAATAATAACAGTAAGATTCTCAATTCCACAAATTATTAGTCAAATAAGCCTGCCTATATCAAATAATGTCAAGTAGTAAAGGAGTCATTCATTTAAAGTTAAACGCAGGCTGCATCAAAATAAACAATCGAGTTACTAAATCATAACTTCCTGATAGTTGATTAGCTGATTAGTACTAGTTCTGATTGGCTGTTTCAGACTGAGCTGAGTAATTCTGCATAAATAGGGAGGAGGTTGAGGAGATTCATTATTTTCAGAAATTATCTATCTTAGGACAGCAAAAGTTTTAATACATATGTAAAATATTTTTGTTTAGGTTTCATGCTGCAGCTTTAAGCAGACCTTCGGTGTGAGAGTTCACTGCTGGGTGAAGGTTGAGCAGCGCTACGTCTGCGAAATATTACTACCAGTAGCGGCGGTTCAAGAACGAGAGCAGAACCAGAGTCTTACACCACTAGCTCCAAGACCTAAATTATTTTTTGGTGTATTTGTTGAGCTTTCTGACCGTGATGCTAATCCGGGTGAGTGTGGCTAGTTGTGCGCTGCTTTAACTTCTGATCACTCCAGATGCCCTTTTGTTCCTGCATCGAGCCTCGATGTAGCCAAACTCCAAGTTTTTAAATGCCATATTAGATTCATTATGTTGGTTCATTTTGACAGGGTAGTTTTCCAACCCAACACGCAAACATCCCCGTTCACTCAGAGCGTTATAGTTCCAGACGACAGGATTTGTTGTTGCGTACCTGCGCAGTGTCACAGAAAGAGTAGATCAGCTGCGCACGCAGGCTGCGAATGAGATACAGGTGATCGGCAACAAGAGATCGGTGATCACTAATCCTACACTTTTTCACGGAAGTCGACCGATTATGATCGGTGGCCGATCGATCGGCACTCCTCTAATATGTTCATTAATAATGACTCGTATGCTTTGATTTTGGCAGATCTCTGCAAGCATTTCTGCCCTGTGAAGGGGAAGATGCAAATCTTATTAATGTTGCATTGTACTTAAAGTAAAAAACTAATACAATCTCTACCTTTGCTTGTTATTTAGGAGCTCTTAAAAAAATGGATCCATCCTCGGAATCGCACATAAAGATAAGGAAAAGGCTCTGGAAGTGGGTAACTGGAGCCCGGGACAGAGGTGGAAATAGAAAAGTTAGAGCGACTAGGGAGGCAGCCAGCTCAGGTGGGCAGGTCCTCCAAGATGGACAGTTACAATGATGTAAAAGAGCTTTCAAGTGTGGCATATAGGTTATTAAAAATGTTTAACAAAATCGTAGTGTGAAAGCTATATAGGTGTGTGTGTATGCTGATATATGTTTATATCTAAATATATAGATCTATCTATATAGTTGCATATCTATAGATATGTGTCTATATATATATATATATTTACATAAATTGATCCATAGTTATCTAGATAACTAAATATAGTTATTTAGAAATATAACTAGATATATAGATGTATACGTATATATTTATATCTATAGATTGTCGTGAAACCTGGTTGGAACTGATTGAGATCTTTCCAGGGCTCACAGAAAACAGATCACAAAGATCCAGAGGCAACAAGTAATTTTGAATTATGATTTAATGTTAAAACTTATATAATCTTTATTCTAACAGAAATCTAGAAGTAACATGTTGTATTGTGATTCAATGTGATTAAAACTTATGTAATTCTTATTTTAAATGTACTACTGATTAATGTGATGAGTTATGTGGAACTTAATTCAAGAAGTAAATGGTAAAAATAAGAAATAAATGTTCTTATTCGAGTTAGATGAAGAAGTTTCATACTGTGTCGCAGCTAACAGGAAGTGACTGAGGGGAAGAAAGAGCAATAGTCTCTATACGATTTTTTATGAGGTCACAGATTTCTTTTGTGAGTGTAACACAGGCTTCCATCTTTTTGACAATCTCTGCTGTGGTGTTACTGTTTCGTAGAATGGGTTCACACTGCAGTCTTACAGCATCAAACTTTGCTTGAATGCTTTCCTGAAAATCATTGAGTTCTTCTAATGTACAGAGGGCCTTTGGGTTTTTTCCTAGTTTCTCTTGCTACCCACTTCCAAGAATCATAAACTTTGTGAAACGCTTTCTCACGTTTTTTGTTCTCTTGGATGTGCATCTCCTGGCCTTTTTCTGTTAGTTTTCTTTCTCTGCAACTCAACGGCATGTCAACAGGATTTTCT
Source organism: Poecilia picta (assembly GCA_033032245.1). Taxonomy (NCBI): domain Eukaryota; kingdom Metazoa; phylum Chordata; class Actinopteri; order Cyprinodontiformes; family Poeciliidae; genus Poecilia; species Poecilia picta. Next base: position 1,141,736 of record CM065355.1, read on the forward strand.
GTTTTCTCTGTTGGAAGTGACATTCTATTTCCTTTCTGTAACTGCTTTTTAACTGTCCCATGACACTACGCCAATTCAGTTATGCTGTGAGCTTGTTCTTGTGATTGTCCGTTTTAACTTGCTTTATCTTGCCTGTGTGAGATCATTGGTGCGAGAGAAGACAGCTTCGTTCCAGATGGGATGGTGTCAGCTTCACTGCAGAAAGATCTGGTGTCTTGCGATAAGTTTTCACTGTAGCGGCCTCTCGGACTGAACAGCCAAATGCAGGGAGTTTGGCTGCGAATACACATAACATTGTGGTCAATGTTATGTGTAGAGTGTTATGGGGTTCCCCTGTCTGACTCTGCTGACTCCCCCTCACATGTGATGGACCTGTCATGTGGACGAGGGAACGGGAGGACCGGGATCAATCCTGACAGAACACCGGAAGAGCGGAGAGTTCAGTGTGTGCTAGCATTGAATCTATTCAGTTGAGTGTAACGATTTGTTAGAGGCGCAGCTGCAGCCTAACAGCTCGCTCTTATTTCTAATAAAAGCTGTTGGCGGTACTACATCTGTGGTGTGTTGATGTCATTACAGTATTTACTTACAGTACACCACTTTAAAAGGTAATTACAGGATTGAAAAGGTAACTGTCCAGTAAAATACTGATATCTACAGACGCCAGTTTTTTGTTTTTTTTACCATATTTTCTGAAAAAGGTAAAAAAAAAAAAATCTGGTGTCTGTAGCTACCAATATTTTTTTATTGTTCTTTCTGAAAAACTGTAATTACCGTTCTTTCGAAACAACAGTAAACTACTGGCAGCTACAGACGCCATAAGTTTACCGTTCTTTCACAGTATCTATACCGTACTTGCATTGACGGTAAATTACTGTCAGGATTAATTGTGGTACAGCTACTGTGCATTTACATGCATTGTGCATTTACCGTGCATTTCTGGCATCTATAGCTGCCAGTATGTTACTGTAGATTGACTGCATGGAAGTGAGATTGCAGACTTACAATCAGTATTGAAGCTTTGTATAGCAAGAACATAGATTGGTTTAATTGACAGAGTCCTCCTTTCCAACTCAACAGAGTAGAGATAATTCCCTTATCCACATCAATGCAGAGTCTCTGCTGGGTGCAGTGAAAGAAGCTGTGGACCCGCTGTCTGCTGGCAGGATCTGCCAAAATCAATTAAACAAGCTTTGATAAATACTCACCTTACACTTGTGAACTATGTGAAAGAAACCGAACAACAATTGCTGAGACAATTGCCTAGCTGTACTTCCATTTGCTGTCGAAAGATGAGCAAAGTTGGCTTTAAGTAATACCAAAGTCTTTGGATGTGATTCCGTTGAAGTTGATAATTTATTAATCTATTACAGGGATGAATCTTTACCTCTATAACCACAAAGCTGTGTTTCCTAATGTGAGAGAGTAAAAATCATCAAGTTATGGCTCGTTGTGTTCTCTTATCCTCCCAGATTCAATGATGCCATTAGTGGAAATACAAGCCACACAGAGTTAACAATCAGAGCTCCACATTATGCATTTTCAGGGTTTAATACAACATTCAAAAGTATAAAATCACATCAACACAGACACTTCATACACATGAAGACAGACCTTCATTTATCTGAGACAAATAGGATAGGGAAAAAAAATGCCAAGACAGGAAAAAAAGCAGGGACGTCTTTGGAGAGTTCCAAAAGCAAATCTGACTCGTTCCTCTGGGGCCCTTTTATTCAAAAGGGTGTTTCTTTTGTTTTAATTTATGCAATTAAGGCGTGCTGTTCTCCTTGTATGGATAGACCCAGTTTCAAATTACTCAGTTTGGGCATTTTATTACCTTCTGAGACCTGTTTAATTTCAGGGCTATGTTGCTTCTCTATGTAGGCAAGGGAGAGCAATGGTCATTTCACTAGCCACAGACGAATGCGTTTAAAGATTTATTAATGAATGCGTGAGGGATGGAGGGGAGACGGAGGAAGGGGAGAGGGAAGAAGGAATCAAAGAATGTAGGGATGGAGGGATAAAGGGACGGAGGATCTTCATTTGGTCGTCTGGGAGAATGACAGAGGGCTTGGAATGTGAAGACTCTGAGTGGGGTATGTCTTCAGGAGGCAGTTCCGCTTATTTATTCCCGAGCCAACAAAGGAACCCCAAAAGAGTCTGATTAAATTGAAATGAGAAAAGAATGGGTTTGTGATAAATCATTGAGGTTATACGGACGCATGAAAGGTACACCTGTAATGACTTGAACCGTCTTACAGATCATGTTTCTATGTGTTTTAGTTTTTTTGTGTTCAGTTTGCTTCTGCGTCTTAATCGTTGATTGTCTCCCAGGTGTCTCGTTCCCTTGATTACCCCATGTGTATTAGTCCCACCTGTTGTCTGTGTTCTTCGTCAGATCCTTGTCATGTGTAGCCTGTTTCCTTGAGCCGTCTGTTCTACCATCGTATGTTCTCCGTTGTTCTGTGCCTTGGATTATTATCATTAAACTCATCATTTTCATCACATAATGGGTCTACCTGCGTCTTCGACTTCATCACACCATACCACGTTATGACAGAAGGATCCGACCAACACCGATGAAGACGTTTTTACATCATGAACGCCAGCACTAACCCTTGGTGCAGAACGCGGCTGGTGCTCTGCCCACCAGGGGTCGGACATTGCCGCCCTGAGCCGCCGGAGGTCTCAGCCCCTGGGCCAAGCCGTCACCGCTGTCCCCGCGCCGAGGCAGAGTCAGTCTCGTCTCCGTCTCCTCCAGAGTTTCCCGAGCTTCCAGAGTCCGCTGCATATGAGCAGCCATCCAAGCCTCCAGAGCCTTCAGCGGGACGTCCTGCCGGCCCTCCAGAGCCTGCAGCCAGCCCCATGGGATCCTGGAACCGCCCACCACGGCTCCAGCTCCGCCTCCGACGTCGCCGCCCACCGCAGCTGCAGCTTTTTTATTATATTTTGAGTGTTATTAATTATATAATAATTGTATAATTATGTCTCAAAATTATATTGAATATGCTTCAAATATATTTTAAATATACTATTAATATAATAATGTATTTAAAATATACTTAATTTTTATTTTTGATTTCCTGCTATTGATAATAAAGGACAATTTTAATTACTCTTAATTCGTATTTATTCCTACAATCCTATTTTGTAAATGACATGCATAGCTACACTACAGTACTTACATTGTTTTAGTCTAAAATTACATGCAAAGATTAATTAAACAGGATGCCCAAAATAATTCAAATATTTTTTATTACAGATATTTTAAAATTGTCCAATTTTACTCACAACTTTATGAACTTTACATAAATTATCAGTTTACACATCAAAAGTGAACACATGAACATGAAAATTTTAAGTGTGACAATAAAACATGAAAGTGAGGATTAACGACAGAACATTCCTGTTCACTGCACCTTACAGAAACCTACAAAAACGAACAATAGAGCAATTAAACAGAGAAAGTATTTGTATTTAAAGAGAAGAGAAAAATGGCAAATAAAAAATAATACTTACAATTTCAAGACGTTGTGAACTCGCCATGTATGTGACATCATAAGAACTGATGATGATTGGGACCAGATGCCTGGGGTGGAAAAACATTTCTGGGTGTCTTTGCCTGTTTATGTTGGAAGTAGAAAAAAAATATCAGCAATGTCATAGTCAGTTGATGTTGGCATTAGCTATGAAGCTGTTTTAAGTGTGAACTTAAGGAGACAAACTACCTTAAAATCTTTCCCTCCATGATCTGAACACACTGATCCTTGCAGGGTGGTGAGGGGGGCTGGTGGTGTCCATCTCCAGCAGCCATCAGATGAGAGGCAGGTTCACCCTGGACAGGCCACCAGTCCATCACAGGGCCCTGAAAGTCAACTACAAATAAAAAAGGAAAGATAAATGTTAAATTAATGAGAAAAATTCTTTCCAGTTACCTTTAAATCAAATCATGTTTATTAAGCACTGAGTGTTGGTAACAGCAGTTTTTGTTGTTGAAAATGTAGCTAGCTCATCACTGAAAAAACAAGCTTACATCATGAAGACGATGTGGAGGTTCATCCTCAGAGCTGGTTGTTCTTCTGGTGGAGTCAGAGCTTCTTCTCAGACAGAAAGTCTTTAGGTTTCCTAACACCTGATTTCTCTGGCTTCATCTTTCATCTTCATTTGCTCAGTTAGACTGCAAACATATGTTGAAGATAAAAACATTGATGAACGAGTTAGAACAACAACCTCACAATATCAAAGTCTCTCTGTCTTATGGAGCTTAATTAAAACCAGGTTAAGTTTATGAATTAAAGTCTAAGTCGCAACAAACAGCCTCCATGCAGTTATAACATGAAGCTGAATTATTACTATTATAATAGTCATACAAGTCGCAATAAAATTAATAAAATAATTATTTAAGAAACCAACGTAAGTTATATATCTTTACTGCACTGTTTATAATTAAATAAAGATAATTAATAAGCAAACTTACCACCAGCTAGCAACACTTAGCAGCCTTTGTCCTCTGGGCTCCTTTTGTGACACACATTTCATTTCCATCGGTTGTTGTCTCGTTGTGATGTCGTCTAACTCGGACTAGGACGTCAACAGCTTGAATTTAACAAAATTAGTAACTATTGTCCAGGCCCTCTCTACTTTTAAGGCAATATTATGCGAGTAAAAATGGCGAATTTGAAAAGCGACTTATCTTCCCAGCTTCAAGTTTTTTCTTCTCTTTGTGGCGTTTTTTAAATAAATGAAAATGTGCAATACCGCCACCATCTGGTCTGGAGTATGAACTGGAGCTAATGCCGTTGTATGCAAATTTAATGAATAGTAAGGATTATTAAGGCACTTAAAAGTTCATACATATTCATTCATATTTTGTTCACTTCAATTATACTTTTATTTAATATATTAAAAGTGGGGCTGCACAGTGGCGCAGTTGGTAGAGCTGTTGCCTTGCAGCAAGGAGGCCCTGGGCTCGATCCCCGGCCCCGGCCCCCCCGCATGGAGCCCGCATGCCCCCCCCGCACACGGCGGGCCCCCCCCGGGCACCCCGGCACCCCCCACAGCCCAAAAAACATGACCGTCAGGTTAATTGGTCTGTCCAAATTGCCCCTAGGTGTGCATGGTTGTTTGTCCTGTGTGTGTCTCTGTGTTGCCCTGCGACAGACTGGCGACCTGTCCAGGGCGTAACCCGCCCTCGCCCGGAACGCCAGCTGGAGAGGCACCAGCACCTCCCAACCCCACCAAGGGACAAGGGTGCAGGAAAATGGATGGATGGATATTAAAAGTGTAATTTGGTACAATTATGTTTAAGTGTGTTTAGAGTACTACTTTCAAAATTGGTACAAGTGTATTTTTAGTATACTTCAGATATACTTATAGGTAGTACACTTAATATTTAGCATACTTAACGTGTACTTTCACAAATTTAAGTATGTTTGATGTACACTAAAGTATGCTTTCTTTACCAGGGTAGTTTATTTGACAGCAATCTGACTGTAAGGGGGCAGAGAGAGCAGAGAGAGGCCTGGGCCCAGCAAATGGAGGACGGGAGTCAGACTACCTCGGGCTAAAGTCTCTATATGAGGGGCGCCGCTCTAACCACCGCGCTGCGCAACGCCTCTATTGCGGGAGTCTATGCTGTACAGTTTCTCTTTGTCAAATTATTACATTTTTATACAGTTTGAGCTTTCTGGTGAACTCACCTAGTCCATCTTCTTTTATTATTGTTATTTTTATAACAACCTTGTAAATACATATTTATACCCTGTATAGCACTTCTGAATAGATGCAAACTCCATTTCATTGCTTGTACTTGTGACGGTGCAATGACAATAAAGTTGAATTCTATTCTATTCTATTTCATTGGAAAAATCTGTTTTGTCACGTGATTGCGACTAGTCGACTGGCCCAGAAAAAAGTCATTGCAGAGAAAAGAATCGAAAAGTTGACTAATCGGTGCAAACCCTACCTTCCGTCACCCTGTTGGGTTGTTTTATGTTTTTGGGACTGTTTTTCTCTGGACCTGATTCCACACTGAGACCTGAATGAGTCTGAATAAACGAGAGTAAACTTCTTACGCCATTCATGTCCCCAAAATTTCTTTGCCATAATTATGGGTTCAAAGTGCAAGAAAAAATGAATTCTTAGGCCATTTTGCTTCAACTATTTGTCTCTGAAATGGCCACCAAGCCTATGAGGGAGTTGAATGTCTTCGGGTTGAAAGAGAAAGTCATTGTAGAAGAGAAAACTTGCCCTTGCAGGAGTGATTAGGACAGATGGGGGAGCTTTGATTATGCATGTTAAAAAGATGATGTATGTAGAGAGAAGAAGAGAATGAAGGAGAGATGGTAGTATGTTTGAAAATAAAGTGAAACCTAATGTAAATTGCTACTGCTCAGACTGATAACGGTGTTCTATAGGCCAAGTAAAGATGTACTACTGTCCTGCTAAGGTACTATTAAGTAGACAAACATATTTAAATGTTCAAACTTTGTGAAGCTTGGGAGAATGGGGATGAAATGACGATGCAGAGTCTTTGAACTGAGAGGATGCAGGCAGAGAGTGTAATGCAACCTGGCTCCTGCTAGGGGAGCTATTAATGCGAGTAGAGGGTTCGGAATCGGTGTGAGTGAAGGAGGAAGTGATGTCATCAGGGATGCTGGAGGAGGAAGCGGAAGCCTGGGATGTTTGAACTTTGGTGGTGGTGGTGCAGTTGACTGAGTTTCTGAGGCAGAACACTGAAATGAGGATATGTTTGTGTTGCTTGGCTGAGAGACTCTGGAAGTTCGCGATGATCTGAGAGGAGTGTGACGCTCCGGTGGAGGTCTACGAGTCGGCATCAAAAATTACATCATCAGAGAATATAGATGAGAAAACGGACATTGAAGAACTTGCTGGGTGGCTGAAAGAGATTTGTTTCTCCTGTATAGAGCGTTGGAGGTGAAGAATTGAGACCTTGATCAGTTGATGCGCCTGCGATGGAGCGCTGAGGTGTGGAAGCGTTGGTGTTGTTTGGTTGAATGACTCCGGAAGGCGGGGGTGCCCTGGAAGAACGAGCCTGATGTCTGACGTCTCTTGGCGTTCTACGTTCACTGGACTGGAATGTTGGAGGTGAAGGACGAACCTCGGACTGATGTAGGAATGAGGTGCGAGACGGAATATGAAAGAGCACACGGCGTTTGCGACTTGGAGCTTGGCTAATTGCTGGAAGAGGAAAAATATTTGGCAGCAGGTGGAGTATTGAAGAACATCATCTGAATCTGAAGGGAAGAGCTGAAGAGTGGTGAGATGAATTTGTAGGCTTGTAATCGTACCAAAAGTCACTGGTCTGACGTTTGACAAAACACGATAGACTGAGTTGAGTGGATGAGCGGAGTACAAATAGGCCGCTTGAAGAGTTAGAGGTGTGGTTTGGATGTGGCCCTGCTCCCAAAATTAAGTTAACACATTAACTTCCACTTAGAGGAAGCTCTTCTCATGCCAGTTTGAAATGTGATGTTACTCCTAATTCTTGGTTGGAACAAAACCTCTAGTCTTTTACCAGAGTTCAACCAAAAGTTAACCTGTCTTAAACCTATTTTATTCCCTGCCGGGCAAATTCCTATAAGTACAGATTAGTGCAGTAATTTTAAATTGACATGAAGCTTGGTACTACTAAGAGAGGAAAAATTATAAAACTTTAAAAACCTTTTGACTCGTTATATCCTCTCTAAGCCCGGATTCAGAAAATGCTGTGCGCAAAGACTGAGATTACGCAGAGATGACAGCAACACAATAATCAGCATTTATTCAAGACAGATGCATACTATCACCAGAAAAGCACATCACAAAACATCAGGAACCTCAGAGCACAAACAACACATGAATTTTCCTGAGAAAGAGAAAAAGACAAACGACGGAAACGACAAACAGAAAGCAAGAACGTCCTTGGAGAAATTGCAAAGAGCAACATCTAATTTGTTACTCTGTGTGGAAAGTTTTATCTTCTTTTCTTTAATCAAGTAAGGCGTATCCTTGGCTTATCCGACCAGAACCTGTCTCTGACCCTTTTTAAAGTTAGAAACTCCCTGCAATTTGTTCACAAGTTCAAACACCAGTTTCTCCTTTGTATAAATAAGTTGGAAGCAGAGCTTCTCCAAACTCCTGCTGTTTGATCTTTCACACATTAATGTGAAAAGCTAGAACTTCCTACTGATTGTTTCTCAGAGAGACAAAGGGCAGATCAGAGATCTTGGCAAACAATCTGCCTTAACTACAGGCAAAATAAAGATCAATAGGCCAGAATGTTATAAATTTTAAATCTATAATTAGGCTATTTCAGTCAAGTCATGTTAAATTTTAAAACTAGCTTATTTTAAATATATTTTCTTAACAGTACGCAAAGTGGTTCAGAACTTCTGCATCCTCTTGGACTCCATGTAGTTGTTACTATAAAGCTTCAAATTAGACTACTTCAAGTCATGTTAATTTTAACTAAATAGTATTCTACTAACTAAATTGCAATTATTGTTAGTATTGTGTTGTTAGTTTTGTTTGCCCTTAAGTTTTAGTGTTTCTCTGAGGGAGATGATTTGAGATGTCTCCTTGCTGGCTGCTCATTTGAGACACGGCCTTTGTGCCAGAGTTAATTTATGACGTGGTTCCTCCCTGATAACAGACATTCTTTTCTGCAGGGCTAACTTAAAGCCCTCTAAGATGTTATCCAAAGGAATCTTGCTTAATCCACTATTTTCACATATTGTCCCATATTTGCAACAAGTCAGTCAACACCTCCGCACAATAATTAAGTGCAGTGAGTGACAACTTTTTTCATCACAAATGCTTATGTGTCTCTGTTCAGCTAGCTTTGCTAACATCACGTCAACGGAGCTTACCTTTGTTTGAGCTTCTTTTCTAAGTGTGGCAGTATGACCTGTAGGCTTTGAACGCAGCTCAAGTAAGTTAGTAAACTTACCGCCAACAAATCATTTGAATTCCGACAACCTTGAACACACCATCTTGTCTCCTCAGTGTGCGTTCAGTCCCATCTTATATGAATCAATGGCAGAAAACTGAGTTTTCATCGTGGTACTTTCATTTGAAGAATGTCACTTATGAATTCAATGTTTCAGAAAAATAACAAATTATTTCACCATGAAGGTAATATCAGAACTGTATTCTCATATGAGAGGTGAAAAATTACACAATGTTGTATTTACCCCCATTTTCCACCCTGGTTTGTTTATTTTGCATCAATGGGATGTTAAAAGTCTTGTATCTAAACATCTTATGGAGAGGTTAATCAGGATTCTTGAATTCTTGAGGGTGTATTAATTAATAAATGACCGTTTTAGACATTGTCAAGGATTGAATTTTTGAAGACTGTTTTTTTGCTGCAAGGCAAAGCTTTATTCATGCCCACATGCTCTTTGTGTCCCCTGGATCTTAACTCTAGGTTTCTGTGAAGCTGCTTCTTCCAATGGATGTGTTATCCTCTCTGATGTTTAAGATTATTTTTCTCTTTTATTGACTGCTGTATAGGAATAGGTGTAAGTGCTTTGGTAGAACTTGTTTTCACCCTGATTTCAGCACTCTCCAATGGCCTCTTCTCCGTTTACAGTGCCAAGAGAAAAAACATGTCATTGTGAACATTGACCCCATCCTGATCCACATCCACTCTCCATCAGGAAGGCAAACACATGGCTTTACAATTAACTCCTGCACTGCCATCAATTTATCCAACAGAGAAGAAAAGACAGAGTCATCCAGGATCAAGCAAGGAAGAAAAAAGAGAAACATAAGTATAAAAAGGTTTTCTTGAGAATAGGAATGAAAAACATGTTTTTCAGTCCCTTTAAAGTAACTGTCACTGGAGTGACAAGGAGACAGTATTGAGAGGCTTCGTTTATTCAGCCAGTTTGTCTGAACTGTTCAAGAGACAATTACAGGGAGTCATGAAGGTTATGTTTATCTTGAAACCAGGCCTGTGAGTAGCTGCCTTAAAAGCACTGGAAAATGATGCAAGTTACGTTTCTGATGGTTGGTCTTAGAATTGATCCGTGTTTAAAGCAGCAGCTGCTGGTCAGCATGAAGCTAACGGCAGTATGACCCACTGTCTGTTCATATTACACTGAAGAAGCTCTATGAGGCAGGCATAACACGTTAAGTTTTTCTATTGAAAGAAAGACATTATCCACAAACATTCTTCCTGTCTATCCTAGAATTCTTCTTATCTTACAATCAGGGGCGCCTCCAGGAATCGTGGGCCCCCTCACCAAAAATGTTGTTTGGCCCCCCTGCGCAGCTGCTGTTACAATTTTTTCAGTCTATTTGACTCATAAAGCGTCACAATTTTAAAGGCTTGCATCTGCCTTACTTTCTTTGGTTCAATACTGATAATTAGCATAATATTTACTGCTCAGGAATTTTACATCCAACAGTCCACATCCAGTATTAAAGTAGGTTGCTTACATTTTTTCTATTAATTTTAGATACTGAAATGTCTCTCAATCAAAAGCAACGTGCAACAACTTATTTTGTACGTAGTATACTTTAGTAGTATTTAAATTGTTTAAAATTACAATTAATTGCATACTTTAGTATACAAGTAAGAATACACTTACTTTTTTGGAACAACTTCAAGTATACTTAGAGTGTACTTAGAGTATACTTTTTAAATTTCATATTTCAGATCTTTATTTTGATATTATAGTTTGAGTGTTGTTAATTATATAATAACTATATAATTATGTCTCAAAATTATATTAAATATTAAATACACTTCAACTATATTTTAAATATACTATTAATATAATAATGTATTTAAATTACACTTAATTTTTATTTTTGATTTCCTGCTATTGATGATAAACTACAATTTTAATTACTCTTAATTCGCCTTTATTCCTACGTACCTATTTTGTAAATGACATGCATAACTACACTACAGTACTTGCATTGTTTTAGGCTAAAATTACATGGAAAGATTAATTAAACAAGATGTCCAAGGTAATTCAAATATTTTTTAATTACAGACATTTTGAAATTGTCCAATTTTACTCACAATTTTATTAACTTTACATAAATTATCAGTTTACACATAAAAAGTGAACACATGAACATGAAAATTTAAGTGTGACATTAAAACATGAAATTGAGGATCAACGACAGAACATTCCTGTTCACTGCACCTTACAGAAACCTACAAAAAAGAACAATAGAGCAATTAAACAGAGAAATCATTTGTATTTAAAGAGAACAGAAAAATGGCAAATAAAATATAATACTTACAATTTCAAGACGTTGTGGACTCGCCGTGTATGTGACATCATAAGAACTGATGATGATTGGGACCAGATGCCTGGGGTGGAAAAACATTTCTGGGCGTCTTCTTTGCCTGTTTATGTTGGAAGTAGAAAAAAATGATCAGCAATATCATAGAGTCAGTTGATGTTGGCATTAACTATGAAGTTGTTTTAAGTGTGAACTTAAGGAGACAAACTACCTTAAAATGTTTCCCTCCATGATCTGAACACACTGATCCTTGCAGGGTGGTGAGGGGGGCTGGTGGTGTCCATCTCCAGCAGCCATCAGATGAGAGGCAGGTTCACCCTGGACAGGTCACCAGTCCATCACAGGGCCCTGAAAGTCAACTACAAATAAAAAAAAAGAAAGATAAATGTTAGATTAACAAGAAGAGAAAAATTCTTTCCAGTTACCTTTAAATCAAATCATGTTTATTAAGCACTTAGTGTTGGTAACAGCAGTTTTTGTTGTAGAAAATGTAGCTAGCTCCTCATTGAAAAAACAAGCTTACATCATGAAGACGATGTGGAGGTTCATCCTCAGAGCTGGTTGTTGATCTGGTGGAGTCAGAGCTTCTTCTCAGACAGAAAGTCTTTAGTTTTCTAACACCTGATTTCTTTGGCTTCATCTTTCATCTTCATTTGCTTAGTTAGACTGCAAACATGCTGAAGATAAAAACATTGATGAACGAGTTAGAACAACAACCTCACAATATCAAAGTCTCTTTGTCTTATGGAGCTTAATTAAAACCAGGTTAAGTTTATGAATTAAAGTATAAGTCGCAACAAACAGCCTCCATGCATGACATGAAGCTGAATTATTACTATAATAATAATCATACAAGTCACAATAAAATTAATAAAATAATTATTTAAGAAACCAACGTAAGTTATATATCTTTACTGCACTGTTTATAATTAAACAAAGATAATTAATAAGCAAACTTACCACCAGCTAGCAACACTTAGCAGCCTTTGTCCCCTGGGTTCCTTTTGTGACACACATTTCATTTCCATCGGTTGTTGTCTCATTGTGTTGTCGTCTAACTCGGACGTCACCAGCTTGAATTTAACTAAATTAGTAACTATTATCAAGGCCTTCTCTACTTTTAAGGCAATATTATGCGAGTAAAAATGTCGAATTTGAACAGCATCTGTTATCTTCCCTGCTTCAAGTTTTTTCTTCTCTTTGTGGCATTTTTTAAATAAATGAAAATGTGTAATACCGCCACCATCTGGTCTGGAGTATGAACTGGAGCTAATGCCGTTGATTATAAGGTTTTTCTATCACACATCTGAAAATTGATTGGGTACTTTCTTAAAAATTACATCATGATTATCCTTTTTTGTATTGTATGCAATTTTAATAAATAGTAAAAGATTATTAAGGCACTTAAAAGTTCATACATATTCATTCAGATTTTGTTCACTTAAAGTATAATTTTATTTAATATATTAAAAGTTTTTGGTACAATTATGTTTAAGTGTGTTTAGAGTACTAATTTCGAAATTGATACAAGTGTATTTTTACTATACTTCAGATATACTTATACTGTAGGTAGTACCCTTAATAATTAGCTTACTTAAAGTGTACTTTCACAAATGTAAGTATGTTTGAAGTATACTAAAGTATACTTTTTTTTTACCAGGGAAATGGTTGATAATCTCACCCTGCGACAGACTGGAGACCATTCCAGGGTGTACCCTGCCTCTCGCCTGGAAAGTTAGCTGGAGATAGGAAATAAAAAATTTGGTTAATGAAAAAGATAAATTATTTATTTAACCATTTTTTTAATTTATTTCACTCATTTTGTTCATTTTTTAATTTATTTTACTCATTTTTTATTTATTTCACCCATTTATTTATTTACTTAATTTTGGTGCAAATGGCTTCCCATACCCCACTAAGGGACAAGGGTGTAAAGAAAATGGCTGGATGGATGGATGGGTTGATAATCTCACACAGTTTACTCACCTCTCGGAGAAAAACTGGGCTATAAATTAACACTTTTGTCTTTTTCTCTCTCTCCCTCTCTCTTTTTGAAAACCTGATTTTATAACTTTTCTTAGCAGAACAGTTGTTCATGTCTTCCACTGTCTGCAGCTGAACAGCATCACTCTGAAGCGCTCCAAGCAATAACTATTTAAATCAGATAGGGGGGTTCAGGGCAAATATTGGTGTGTGTTTTATGATCTGGGAGTGGGAACATTAAATGTTTACTGCTAAAAACAATCTTTGAAAATACAATATGATTAATTTTGTAATTGAACGGGCCCCAATGTTTTTATTTATTTCTATGAACAAAAAATAAATAATTAAATTGTGGAGGGCCCCCTGTTGGTCAGGACCCCTAGAATTGTCATCACTTTTCATCCCTGCACCTGCTTACAATTGATAATAGCAGTGTTCTGCCAAGATTAGTAAATATGCAAAGAAACAGTCCTGAGTTCTGACAATTACACACTGTACTCCATCAATCCATTTTCTTCTGTTTATCTGTGCTCAGTTTGCAGTGGTATCAGCCTAAACACAGAAGCCCAGACTTCCCTCTTCCTAGCCGCCACTTCTGCCAGGTCATCCAGGGGAATTTCCAAGGGGTCTTCCTCTGGGTCTCCTCCTAGCTATAGCTATCTCTGTCTGTCAGTCCTGTCTAAAACTGCCACCGTCATGTTTACAAATCGAAAACTGTAGCAGGTTTTGGAAATGTTAAATATCATCGGATAACATTTTTTGAGTGACAGTACTGAAATGGGAAGCTTAGGAGTTATGCTTAGTGTAGTGGCATTGAAATACACATAATTCCACACAAATAGTTATCAGGTGAGAAGTTCCGGTTGCGTCCATTCAGGGTGTGTCGTCTTTGTTCTCCCACTGTGTGGCTTCCATCCTGTGGGTTCTGGCAGCAAAAAGTAACAAATCGCTGGCTGGTGCGTGTTACGCTGAGATCCTGGTGGTAGGTGTTCTCTCTTCATGCGCTTCAGCTGATCTCGGTCAGAAAGTCTAAATTGAATTGTGATTATAGGTAAAGCGCCACTGCGCTGCGCTTCTTCTCTTCCTCTCTTCTCTTCCTCTGTGCGTGTTTGGATTGGCAGGTCCCCCACAGTTGGACCATTGCTGCTCTGTTCTGCTCTGATCTACCCTGCTTTGCTCTGAGTTTGTCTCCTGGATTTTTTTACACAATTGTTTTTAAAGTTGGACTGCGGCAGCATTATCTGCCTTCATCGAAGCGGTGTTTGGGCGTGACCACCGGGCCTCGCCAGGTCCTGATGTTTTAATTTGCATTGTCTATTGTTAATTTCTATTTCTTTACTCATTTTGTTTGCGGCCCTTTTTGTTCTCTTAGTTGGGCTGATATTGTTTTTCTTTTAGGTTTAAGATTGTTATATTTAACCGTTTCTCTTTTGTTGTTTTGCAGTTGCTGAGGTCCGGTGGCGGTGTTGGTGTGGTGACGGTGTCTTCCTCCTCTGCGTGCTGTGATTCTTGAGTTTGGATTGTCTCACTGTGTCTGGTGTGTTAAAGGTTTTTTTTGGTTTGCCCCCTCCGGCCGGTAACCTCAGCTACTGCACTTTCTTTGATTTTCTCTGTTTTCCTTTGTGTTCTATTCTTAAAAAAAGGAACTGGGTTTTAAAAACACTTTACAAAGAATTTAATAAATGTTTTTTTTTATAATTTGAAACTGTCTCAGTTGTTTTAATTCATGCATAGCTGAACCTGTGTGCCTTAAACTAAAAGGAATATTCTCTGGGTGAAATTCCCAGGGTGGCGTTGTTGAGCAACCTATTAAAACTAAAAGTTCACCAAATCTGAGTTTCCATCTAGTATCGCCACATTAGCAAAGCATTAGAATAATTTATATGCATGACAAACCAGAATAACATCACATCCTTCATCAAAATATCCTACATATTTAAGATGAAAAGCTATCATAGATGTGTGCACTAATTATTTTATAAGAAAATCCTACCTTAGAAAATATAGTAGTATTGTAAATCCTTAATAGGCATGTCAGTTGTATACAGGGTAGCACATTCTGTTGCATCAAATCACTTTATCTACCTTTAGAAAATATAGCAGTAGCATTTGTTGATGCACTAAATTTCTTCACCAGAATATCCTACCTTTATAAAACACAGAGGTAGCACATATTGATGCACTAAAAGTCACAGCTGCTCCTGAACCTGTGAGGTGAGCAGACATGAATGAATGAATGAAGACATTGCTGTAGCAGCTCCACTGCTAACAGAAGGTTCAGACCATAGCATCTGGAGCTTAGAAATGTTATACATGTTACACAAACGGAATCCTAAAATATTAATCAATGAGTACAGAAGGTATGGAAAGTCACTGCCACTGTTCAATTATTTAAAAAGTACCTACATTGTTATATATGCTTGTGAATTTTTTTATAAAGCTGGAGGCATATGTCAGATAAGCTAATTTAAATGTATCTCAAAGAAATAGAGAACCATAAAGACAATCTTTTTAAGAACATTATCACTAAATGAAATGCATTTTACAGATTACACAAAAATGACGATTTTTCCACTTACAGTTAATAAAAACATGCCATTTTAAATTAGAATTTTACATCAGACCTGTAGTGTTTATCTTCATGTTGCAAAGAAGATAAGGTAGCCGTTGATGTAACTATTCTTTTTTATTGCCGAGTGCCGGATAAACTGAAAATAACGTTAAAAAAGACAAACAAAACGTCAATACTTGATATTGTGATATTCAAAAGGACACAAACTTAAACATAGTTTTACAGCATTAATATAACATTAATATAACTCGCCACATTGGGCAACACTCATGAACATTGGTAAGATGTGAATTTATCGCAGATTCGGCTTGTTAGTTGTTTGCTAGACAACCTAAGTACAGTACTGGTCTGCCGTTCGTTTTCTTCTTCTACACATTAATCCACGTACCAATACAAAGCAACTATAGCGCCCCCTAGTGGAACGGGAGGAGTGAATCCAACATCCCGGCCCTGATGAACTCCACAGATGTTCGTCTCAGGAAAAATTGGTGAACGTAACAACCTTAGATAACTATCCAATTCTAACCTTGTCATGAAAAAAAATAATAAAATCAAATAAAATCTCTGTTATCCTTTTGATAATTGAACTTAAAGTGGTGACTACCAGTGAGTTTACAGTAATCACGATAAGATTGAGTGAAAGTCATCTGTAACATATAGAAAACCCACACAAGCTGAAAAATAAGTAAATCTACTCATCCATATTTCCTTCTAGCAAACACAGCTTGTGTATATGACGGGTGTATGTGCTATGAGTCTTTACTTGCACTGATCGCACCAGACCGTCAGCTCCAATGTTGACATCGGTGACCAAACCAATAGGCCACTGACTGCGAGGCCTGCATTCATGCAGAATCAGTACAAGATCTCCGACCTGATAGTTTCTGGAAGGTGATTCCACTTCTGCCTCTGCTGTAGGTTGGGTAGGTACTCCTTCACCCACCGAGCCCCAAAAATATCTGATAAATACTGGACTTGGCGCCAACGTCGACGGTACAGTTCCTGTTTTACAAAGTGACCAGGAGGCAGAGTGTACTCTGATCTCAGCAGTAGCAAGTCATTGGGAGTCAAAGGTTGACCATCCCTAGGGTCATCTGATAACTTTGTTAGTGGTCTCCCATTGATGATGTTTTCAATTATACAGAAAAGTCTCATTAATCCTTCATCATCCAAAGTCTGTTGTCCTGCAACGCTCATGAGAATTGAGCGCACAGAGCGAATCTGTCCCTCCCATACACCCTTTATATGTGAGGCGGCAGGAGGATTAAACTTCCATTGCGTTTCTCGCTGGAGTAGATGATTCTCCATCCTCTGCTGGTTCCATCCTTCCAGAGCCTTCCGTAATTCGTGACGGGCACCAACAAGGTTCGTCCCGTTGTCTGAGCGTATCAGGTGAGGCGTCCCATGACGAGCCATAAATCATTGAAGAGCATTTATGAATGATTCTGTGTCCAAGCTGTGCGCCACCAATATTTGATTAAAGGTCGTTATTCTCAAAAGGTACTTTCAATCTAACGAATGGGCCTCATCTGAATACATATTATAATTTATTGAATATTATTGTATATTAATGTTCTGTATTTAAATCTTTTACCTAAGGATTTTACCTAATGATTCTGCAGAATTTAATTTATTTCTCCACCTTACAAATTAAATCAGTCAGTGGGGGGAAAACATCGTACAAGAAGGTGACTGATCTGCCGCTGAGGTTCTGTGCAGGTCTACCAATCAGCTGTTAGGGTTTTTCCTTTAGCAAGACAGTAGCAGTTAAACTTCATTCATGAAATAACTTTAGAATAGAAAGTATAAAGTTGTTGTAAAAAATGAAATTTTTATGTACCCTCAGATTTATTCAAATTTTAAATAGATTCTACACTTGAATTTCAATTAATTCAATTACAACTTTTGAAATATATCAAAAATAATAGTGTTTTTATTATATACTTCCAATTTTGAAATGATCACTTATAACAAGTATTTAATAAATGTCATTGTTAACTTCTTGTGGCAGGAATATCATACACATAAACATGTATTTTTACATAGAAAATAAATGTTCTAATTAAAAAAACAAAACAATTTAAAAGTGTGGAGCAGTTAGGACAGGGAAGAAGGAAACAGAAGAATGAGGGAGAAGTTTGAAAAAAATGTATAATTCTTGTACGAGTTATGGAACGCTGTGGGTGGGGTGCTATGCCTGGACCCAGGCAAGGTTAATTGCTGACCTAATGGAACCCCTGTGAGACTCAGAGGAGAGGGTCTAAGCAGAAAACTGCCTGTGATCTGAACAAGACAGAAAAGATAATGGTAATGTATTAACCTAAAGCAAAAGAAAAATACTAATATGAAAGTTTAAACTTACAAACCGTAAGCAGAAAGAGCCCTGGTCAGGATTTTAATCCAGGATCTTCTTGCTCCAAGACAACGAGGCTAATCACTGTGTCACTGTTCAACACGTTAGTTTAATTACTTCCTTAAGATATGCTGTTGTTCACAACCTGTCTTGCTTAAATGGGAATTTCCATCCATCCATCCATCCATCATCCTAACACACTTATCCCTCGGGAGGTGCTGGTGCTCCAGTGGTCAAATTTCAGTTTCCCTTTGAAATAATTATCACAGTAAAAAATGTTATCGTATTTCATATGCTATTAACTAAAATTTGCTGTAATGTAAAGTTCAAACAGGTGCTTGTACTTCTGCACTACGTGTAAACAGACGTTCTTTGAAACACCTGTAAGCTGTATGGCCTCAAACAAGTATTCAATTTCTTCAGTGTTATAAATAATAAAATGCGCTGCAGAGGCTGTTGCTAACCTTGGTGCCCTAAAGAACTTTACTGGATATGGTAATCATACTTGTCATGCCTAAGTCTTTAACGTCTTCTATTCAATGTCAGGGTTTCATCCTTCACTCTCAAATCCCATGGCTGTGGTTGACAATTCAAAAACTGAAGTAGGACGACTCCAGTTTTTGTCCTTGTCAATCACAAGGAGTCTGATTTTTCCTGCAGGCCACAGTCAAGACTGCAGGGAATGATTGTCAGGTGGCATTACTGTCCCACTACAGCAACTAAAAGCTAGCTTTTTTTAATTACAAAAAAAAAATATATTGATGCATTATTCAACAAAGAGATCAGGCCCGATTTTTTAGAAGGATTCTAAAACGGACGGCTGCTGCAAGATTCCCAGGTGACACCAAGAGGGCCATGAGGAAGTGTGACTGAGCTTCTTTATCTTTTTTTATACAAACACACCACAACACCCCACCACCATCTCTCTCGCTGTTAATTTCTGCCTTTCTTTCTATGTATTTCTTATTCTCTCCACAACCCCTCAGAAACCCCTTTATCCCACACACACACAGTGTGTGATGTTTTGAGTACTTTAATTGGGTTTAGGTATTGTCAAGTGGTAGCAATTTTTGCCTTGGTGGGTTCATGTTTTATTCGAATTTTAAGAAAAACAGTACTTGGAAACAAAAAACTAATTTTCAAGATTATATAAATTTCAAAAGAGTTTTGTAAAAAAAATCTAAATGAAGACCTGTCTTGAGGGAAATATTTATTTCTGATGAGAAATTGGAGCAGTACACTCTTTTGCATTTTTAAATGTTCCATTTACATAAAAAATTAACATTCACTCCTGAACAAAGTCAGATAGAAACATTTGTGGCTGCAGTGTCATCATTAGATGAAAAATAAAATGCAGATTCACTTTCCCACAGCCTTTCAAAGCCAGATATTTAGGTATTAGTCAGAAAATTATCTGGCTCATTAAATAAAATCTAAACATTTTGATTACGAAAATATACTTACTTAAGTAATATTTAATATAATATAAACAAGCTATAGCTTGCTTATATTAAATATTTTCTAAATGTAATCTGTGAAATATTAAAATAGTGTTAAAAACAAATCTGTTTTCCCATTTGCTCTTAGTTCACTCTGCAGCCTGAAGTGACCTAAGACTGATTTTTCACTAAATGAAATAAATCCACACATCCATATAAGACCTGAAAGAAAACCATTGATGAAGTTAAGTCGGTTAATTTACATGATGTATATTTATTGGATTTTTTAGGAATGTAATTTATATTGTTTTGAAGTATTTCTGTTTAGTGGATCCACATTGACTCTGGGAATTAATTGTTCTTGGAATTATTTATACTGCAAATAGTGCTATTTATTGAGTTTGAGTGCACATTAGACATAACTTGATTGATTTAATAGTTATTTATTGAAACATTGGCCTGTTTTTATTTTACAGGTCAGTGCACACTTTTACCATTTTAAATGCTGCGTTTAAATAGAAAATTAACATTCACTCCTGAACAGAGCCAGGTGGTGATGGTCCAGACCTCGAGCCTAGAAAGAAGCAGAAGTATAAAGACTACTGCAAAAACTGAAATCTTAGTAAGATTAAATATCTTAAATTAAGTACATTTTTTCTTATTTTCTTTTCGTAAGATATTTTTTCTTATTATATGTTCTTTCTACCCCGCCTCTCGCCCGGAACGTTAGCTGGAGATGGGCACCAGCAACCCTCCCGAACCCACCAAGGGACAAGGGTGTAAAGAAAATGGATGGATGGATTATATGTTCTTTCTATTAGAAATTTTTTCTTATTTTAAGTATTTTTTACTTAAATATCTTAATAAGATTTTAAAGCTTGATATTGAGAAATTTTTACTTGTTACTAGTAAATGTATTCTTGAAACTAGAATATCAGTACTCATAAGTAAAAACTGAAATCTTAGTAAGATTAAATATCTTAAATTAAGGAGATTTTTCTTGTTTTCTTTCTGACAAGATAATTTTTCTAGGGTTTATGTTAGAATGTTTTTCTTATTTTAAGTGTTTTTGTACTTAATTATCTTGGTAAGATATAAAAACTTGATATTAAGAAAATATTACTTATTATGAGTAAATATGTGCTAGAATCTAGAATATCAAAATTTACCAATCAAACTTCAAGTCTATAATTTATTTTACATAAGTAAAATGTTCTTATTTCAAGCACAAAAAGAGAAATCACTTACTTAATGAAATGTCTTCAGATAATTAAAACAGACTATGTCCAAATGGAATCCTTTGTGTTATTGTCAATGAAAAATAAAAAACCCCCATAAACTTATACTGTTGTATAAGTTGGCAGAGTGTTCTGGAAATTATAATTTAATATTTAAATGGTTGACATTTAACACAACAATTTCAGAGACAATATCAGTTTATATATCAAGATCATTCTTGACATGTTTCCATCTGCTATGGACCTTAATCTGATCTTCTTGATGCAAGATGTCAGACCTCTTACTGACATGTCATGCAATTTCTATTGTTGTGTGATTTCAAATTGCTGTTATTCCACACAATGAGATTAGAATCAACAACATTGATTAGCTCAATGTCATGATAAATATTTAAACTTTTGGTTTATATTTCAAATTCTTACTTTATAAGTTACTAATAGTAGTTTGAACAATATTTTATTCATCATGTTTGTAACCCCTTTTATGACATCATACAATCCAACTGGGAAAGCGCCCAAAATGTCAGTGAGATAGTATTAATGTTCGATACAACAGATTTTCTTTCCGATCCAATACTGAGCAAAATTTAAGCTGGTATTGGCAATACAGATCCCAGACTTTGTGCAAAGACAGTTAATTTGTTTCTTAATTAAATAAAAAATAAATGTAATCCATATCTTGGCTTCATGGAAAGAACACAATGTCCTCTGATGCACTCATTTTAAACTAGAAGTACATTGAGACAACAATATGGTTTACTATAAGCTATTTTAATACAGCAGAAATATACAAAATATGTGAAAATGGAGTTGCAAACTAAAAAACAGAAAATTTGTAAAGTAATAACCTTACTAAATACATCCTTATTTAATTATTAAAACTACTATAAAATGACAGCTGAAATGGCTCCATGTCACTTTTATAATCTGTCAATTTGTTCATTTCTGAGTGAGTGACGTCGGCAGCGCTGCGCTTGGGCTTTACGTACTTACACATTTACCAGGCGGAAGAAAAAGTAGTTCCGATTAACAACGTTTTATTTAGGCAAGATCTCAATAATTTAGTTACTTTCTAACGTGCTCTTGTTAATCTACATGATCTCAAATTACTAAAGTGTTGAAAGTATTGATCTGACAATAGATTTTAAAGAATTAAGTTCTGGTATCAGAAGAATCGATATTTCAGTATCAATCCGCACAACACTAACGGCAACGCCAGAGATCGTTTAACTGCCTGATTAACGGTTATTGTAGCCAAACTCTATTATCTAATGTATTTTTATACTTTTTTTGTGGAAAATTTTCTAATCTCGGTTGAAGATGGAGGACTTTTTGACGTGTATAGACCCTACAGCTGCTGTACTGAGAGGTAAGTTTGAAGTTGTCTGTCTTTCTAAGATAAGCTAACTGAAGCTAGTTAGCATGTCGTGATGCCAACTGTCACCCGCAGGTTAAAGAGCCGCTGTGTGAATATATTGAACAGCCATTAACCACAATATCTGTGGCTTAAAAATATTATCGACTCGAGTTTTTGGTAGTTTCCGTTTTTTAATATACTAAGGTGGCTTATTGCTTCTGACTCGGGAAATGGTTAAAGGGCAATTCCGCCTAGTATTTCACTAACTTTGAGGGTGTTTGATGGGCTGTAATTTAAAAACTTAAATGCAACGAGTCTAAAAGCCTAAAAGGTTAAATATTCCACAATGTTACCAGGATATTTTAAACACTATTTTTGATTGGTGAATTTAATTAGTCCTAGTTTGATTTAATTAAAATGACTGTCTTGCCATCTTGAATTCATGTAATATTGTAATGTATATTGTAATGAACTAAAACAAGACATGTTTTATTTTTCAAGTGAACCAAACTGTTGCCATGGTGAAGCCCATGCTGGACTCCAACCATCTACAAGAAACTTTGGGAATTGCAAGTGACTCTGTTCTTCACATTCTTGAGGTAAGAAATTTATGATACTTATTCATCTTTACACTGATTAGTCCCTAAAACGTGGTTGGTTTTGTGATTGTTTTTCTGTCTGTGCTTCAATTAGCAAATGACCCAACAACTTCAATCAAACAAGACCATTTTCAGCTCTGGTGATTGTGAAACCAACTTTCTACTGGCCACTGGAACCTTCCTGCCCTGATCTTCTGAAAGGAGGACATCATAGCTGCACACCTTTCAGCATGTGTGTGTGTGTGTGTGTGTGTGTGTGTGTGTGTGTGTGTGTGTGTGTGTGTGTGTGTGTGGTGTGTGTGTGTGTGTGTCTGTGTCCACTCCTCTCTGTGCTGCTGACATATCTCAATAATGTCGTCCATAATTGAGGCAAGATTTCCACAAATAAAAGGTTATGGCTGATTGGAAGAAGTTTATTGCGGAGGAAGCTCCTATTTTTGACATCAAACCCCAAGATTTTTTTTTGCTTTGGACAATTTGGTTTGCTTGACTCTTAGCATCTTATGTGTGGCAGATGTGTCAGATCTTCATTGTTCTGTCATTTTTCAGGATTGTTTCAGAATCAGATGCCCATCCAGACTTTAAATTCTGACCAGTAGTCATGTTTTATTGTGTTTATGTGAAACTTAAATGTAATAAAGATGTTAAAAGTAATTTAACTCATGTCTTCTTTTCAGCAAGCTGATAACGTCTCTTGTTCCAATATTCACAGGATCAATTTTCGGATTTTTGCCTTAGCATAAGAACCTTGAGTAAAGCAGCAACAAAATATTTTAATCCTATGCAACAATAAAAATATACTAGTTTCAAGCATATATATGCTGATTTCAAGAAATTCAATGACAGGTAACATTTTCTTTACTTGAGATTTTTTTTCTTAAAATAAGATAATATATATTACTTCTATAAGTAAAATTGGCTTCTTTTAAGTAAAAATACACTAATTTTAAGATATTTTTCTTAAAATAAGATAATATATCATACTTGTCTAAGAAAAATTGGCTTGTTTTAAGTAAAAATACACTAATTTTAAGATATTTGTAGGTTTATCTTGGTTAGATATTTTTTCTTGTTTTAGGAAATCTTGATAAGATAAATTTGTTCTGTTGGCAGATAATTTTTCTTATTTTAAGAAAATTATACCCTATTTTTGTACTTTTTCTTGTTTTTTTACAGTGTGCTTCTCCTGCCAGACTGGTAGGAAGCTCCTTGCAGCCAACAAACTTTTCCTTCCCTCTCTGACTTTTGTGGGTTTGTTTTTGAGAAGAGCAGGTCAGCTGAAGTAGAGCCAATGAAAAGAGCAATAAGTGACAGACCTGGTAGTGTTTCTTTAAGTGACATTAATGGAACACACTGAAAATTACCATACAAGTCTCCAGTTTTAACTCAAAGGCTAAACCAGCTAAGATGTCAAGAGGAAGACCAGAAAATAGAGTTTCAGAATTCAACGGCCCCAGCGAGCCTGATCAGAACCACTAAATAACATTAACAAAAGGCCAGGCCCTGAAGTAAACCCAGCATATTATTTTAATTATGGTTTATTGGTTTTGATTTTTGCCCATGATTTGAGTAAGCAGCATAACTCCTCTCATTTGTAACTTTTGTTTAGCATCTTCCAGCTTCGTTTGTCGCTTGTTGTATTCTTGGAGTGACTCAGGTGCAAATCATCTTGAATGTGTGATGGAAATCTAAAGTGGAGCTGTGTTTGCATTTATTGAGTGTGATGTGCTTGTTACTTTCTTCCTGTCCTCAACAGGGTGAGCTACCTACTCTTTCTTGACCCTCAGTGGGATTCACATTAGTCATTTCATCAGTCATGGTTGTAAAGTGTCCCATTTCACAACCATGAGCTTGAGACATTTTTGAATGTCTCAAGCTCATCCTGTCATCCTCTAAAGATCTGCTGCTTGTGTTTGTCTTGTTAAACCATGATGGAGGCTCCTGTGTTGCTAGTAATAGCATATTGTGTCTGTTAGTAGTTAATGGTTTATTCTATGGAAAGACTTGGGCCATATTACCATATACCGTTTGAAGATTAAATTAACTTAACTTATTCCAAATACTTGAGATATTTTGATTTTATATACTCATCTCATCTTTTTGAAGTGTGTATTTAGCTGCCACTGCTCACGGAGACTTTCAAAGTTTAATATTGTCTGCTCTGTGTTTAAACCGCTTCCCCCAGAACTCTTCCATAATCTCTCAAATCTGCTATAACACCAGTGACGGACTGTAAATTTAGTAGACTTCAGTGAGGTTAACTTGCTGAAGTCAGTAAACCTCCCTGTCAGGGAGGTTTACTGACTTAATCCACCACTATGACATTACAATTAATAGAGGGACGAGTGAGGCTGTTTATTCATCAGCTAGCCTACTAATAATTTAATAACTTATAACAAGAGGCATTTCAAATATTGAGAGCAAATACTATTGTTAAAACTTCAGACCTCTACACTGCAACAGGAATGATCCCTCTTATGTGTGAAAAAAATATAATATACTCACTGAGTTGCTGATTATTTCTTAAAAGAGAATATCTGTCCTCTAGTCTTTATGATGGAAGACTTTAGTGTCTGTCATAGAATTGACAATTGACATTTCAGTTCCATCAACAAGTCCTGTTGCAAAAACAATCCACAACATGTGTTTTATATGCTGATGATATGCTGCTCTTTGCTCTTTCTGGGAAATGCAAATCACACGCTTACAGAGACAATAACTCAAGTTTTCAACTATTTCAGATTTCAGATCAGTCTGTCTATTAGTTGGGACAAATCAAATGTCCTTCTTTTCTCCATTGTCATCTCTCTCCAACCATTTCTTGTTAAGGATGTGTGAAGGAGAGTGGGTGTGTTTGTGTGTTTCCTCCTACCTACAGGGATGCCGGGCAGGATTGGCTGCAGCTGGTTGGTTCTGAATATGTCACAATCAGGAGCAGTTTAACAGGAGCAGTTACATTAGGCCGATATCAGATGGTTTTCTCACATAGAGTGGTAAACAGCGTAGTGCTCCAGTGTGCTTTTCTACCTGTGCCTTGTTGTCCTTCCACAGCTTTCCATTCCCTGGTTCCAGTGGCGCAACTACACTTTATTCAGGTTGGATGCGAAAACATAAATCTTCTACATAATACTTCTGTTTTCATTTTTGATGACACATATTTGTTCTGGTGCAAAATGTTTTAATACACATCCATGTCTCTATCATATGTAAAGTTTTACATGACTAAAGTTTGACTTGTTTCTGCTAAATTGATAATAATATGTCAGTGATGGTGTGAAACTAGCAAATACTGTACTTGTAACCTGGAGCTTAATGTAAAGATTATAGAAAAAACATTACCACATCCTCAAAGAGCTACCAGAGCATTCTGCAGTGCAAGTGCTGTTTTCTCAGATTTCCTTAAATGGTCAATGCAAATGATAGTCAGTATAATTTTCAAGTCATGAACTATTACAGTATAAATGAAATTGTACTGAACAAAGCTCAAAATGAGAGCAGTATGTTATTCAAAAATAAAATTCTCAAAATGCACTGTTCTAAATTATTATTGCACAGCAGATTTTCTAAACATTTCCTGGATTATAAAAAACTGCAAATGGTCATTATTTGAATGTGCAGCATTAAGTGGTCACAGGTACTAAAATCAAAATCTATTTCAATCAAAAACATCTTAACAGACCGAGTTCCATGTTAACATAGAAACCCTTCTTTGATATCACCTACACAATTCTTACATCCATTGAACTTGTGAGTTTGTGGATAGTTTCTGCTTGAATTTCTTTGCAGGATGTCAGAAAACCTTCCCAGAGCTGCTGTTTTGATATGAACTGCATCCCACCCTCAGATCTTCTGCTTGAGGAAACTCTAAAGGTTCTCAATAGGTCAGAGGAGGATGGTGACCAGACATGAGTTTCTCCCGTTTCTCCCATGACATAGAGGTATTCCTTGCACCATGCATCGTCATGCATGAATATGATTTTGTTACTGAAGGTACAGCTCTTCATTTTGAACCATAAAAGAAGGTGATCAGTCAGAAAGTCCATATATTTTGCTGAGGTCACAGCTTCCAGGTCTCTGAAGGGGCCGACCAGCTTTTGGGCCCCATGATTTCAGCCCAAACCATGACTCCACCACTTCCTTGCTGATGTCACAGTCATGATGGGACGTGGTGACCATCCTCCACCAATCCACTACTACATCCATCTGGAGTTCAGATAGACGTGGTAGTGGATGGTCCACTACTGCGGTCCAGCCTTTCCAGTGAACAAGTCTGTTTGAAAATGAATCTTCATGTACGGCAGGGCCCACTGGGGCTGTTTCTGCTTGTGAGCACTGGCTAGGCGTGTCCAAACAGTAGGTTCATGCACCTCTAGCCTCTGGAGGGTCCTCCACCTTGAGGTTCCACAGGCACCAGCAGCTTCAAATAACCCTTTGCTGCTTTGTAAGGACATTATAGCAGCTGCTCTCTTAATCCAATCAATGTCTAACAGAAACCTTCCTCATTATGCCTTTATCTGCACAAACCCATCTTTGTTCTGAATTAGCCACAAATCTCTTCGGTTTTCATTAAATATCTAATGTTTTCATACTTTGTCCTATGGCTCTACACTATCTGATGATTGTTGTCAACAGAGAGATCCTTTCTCTTTCCCATATTGCTTGAAACCTGAGGCTGCTTAATAATGTGGCACATCCTTCTTAAGTAGATTTCTTTTAATTGAGCTCACCAGACAAACTAATCAACCCAGCTCTCTGAAATTAATTATATTGATTCAAAGAAAGCCTGAGACACAATACCATCTACGAATTTAATAGCACAACAAAAAATTAATCTTTGACACTTAAATCCAATTTGCATAATAATCAGGAATAAGGTGTATTTGGTTGCTACATCAGAGGTGTCTGGTAGTGGTTATACTTATCAGTTATAACATTCATTTCAGAATCCCATTTAGATGTCTTTTAGAATGTAAGCGATGAAATGCAGCTTTAACCTGATAGTCTCAGGACTTCTGTGAACATATGACCTCTTTGTCAGATTACTGTCCACACTTACAACCAACTGCAACCATGCCAGTGTGCAAACTGTAACATGTGCAGTTCTATAATGTATCACTGGTGTAGTGATGAGCTGTTAAGGCAACATACCAGACACCCATTCCAGATGCTGTGTGTGCCCGGAGCTCAGAGCCATCACTGTATGGGGAAAAAGCCAGCACTGGGAAATAAGCACCTGTCATGTGCCAACTGAAGTGTTAAGTGCACAAATTGTGTAGGCGAGGGTGATGTTTCCGCAGGGGTGACAGCTCTGGGTCTGGGTGCCATGTCAGGGCCTGGCATATCATGCAGAGTCCCCCATTCCTCCTCTCTCCATCATTGCCTCTGGCCCTACCCCAACCTCTGCTTGCTGAGAGGCACAATGGCAACTATTATTTACTGGATGTCTGCCTCATTTCCTCATATTCATCTTGGCTGGCCTCCATGGGGCCGCAGGGGGGATGTTGCCCCTCTAACCCCTCCCCTTATGTCAGTGCTGAGGGCAAGCAGTGGCAAAACAATCTCTGATGAGCGTTTAGATCATTTATTTAGAGCGCAGGGTGTCAGCCGCAAACCAAACAGTCCGCATTTGGGTGCCGGGGTTGTCTCTTTGCGCCTTTCTCATCAGGTTGGGCATGAATGCAAGCTGTGGAAGGTGCATCAGGCTGAGTGTCAAAGGCTCTCTTCACAAAGCAACATTAATGCTCCACGAAGGGCTCTCTGTGAATGGGTGTGAAACTGCAAAATGTAAGATAAATTGAGCGTGCCGGGGGCCTTTATGACTATGAAGCACTGTGGCTGGTCGCAGGCATTGTTATGACTTTGGCTATTTAGGATCATGGAATTTGACAGTGCAGTACTGGCAGCCATGGAAGCCAGATTTATCTGGGTTCAGTGCATCAATGAACAACACTCACATTGTGAGAATAAACCATTGAGCTTGAGTACATTTAAAAGTAAAACAGAACTTCAAGGACAAGTGGAACACTGACCCTGGTTTTACCTAGTTGCTAAAACTGATTAAAAATTCTTTTTTCACCTGATGTCAAACTCAGAAAAGCAGAGGAATTCGAAGGAGCAGCATAGTGCATAAGGATGGAGACAGTGGTCAGCTTAGATAAAAGGCAGGTAAATGGGACATGAGTTGAACCTGCTTTTCAATTAAATCCTTACTAAAAATGTTAGTTGTAAACTGACACTATATAAATAAACTGACGTGAATTGAAATCAGATTATTTCCTGAATTAGAGTGTACAGAACTGGCTCAGCAGTGTACAACAGCTTGCAGGATGGGCTTTGCATGAATGCATTGCATTCAACTTAGAATGTTTAGGTGGAATGAATACTTTTTTTATTAACTATAAAATAAACCAGACTGCCAATTTAATTGTGGCAAATTGTTCACAATGCCAACAGTGACATTTTTTTGACAGTAATCAGCTCTTTTTAAGACAATTTAAAAAGAGAAAATTGTCTTTTGGAAGACAATTTACAGATATTGTGAGTGTGTGTTTCTCATCTTGTTTAGCCATCTTTACCCTGCTAGACCTTCCATTGCCTCCAGGAAGTTATGTTGCAACTATGGAAAGGGACTTAATCTTGTCATTAAACACAGATTATAAAACAAAGTATTGCAATTTAAACTTTCCAGAAAATGTGGTTCTTCTAAACTTCTAAAATGAAATCCTAGGCGTAAATTCAACCTGTAAGACTCGTCTGGCATCACGTATCACCACGCCTTCACCCCAGCCAACCAGACGCACCACCACTCCACCTTGATCCAATCACCTGGCAAGAGCTCCTTCAAAAGGCAAAGCAACCACAGATCCACCCGCTTCAGCTGTGCTTCAACCCACCTCCTCCCCGTTTCCACCACCAGCCTCCCGGACGCCTCCAGGTCCCTCAGACTCTCCTCTCTCCAAGCTCCGCTCCACCACCAGTGACTGGACCCGGGGAAAACCTACCTGAGCTCCGTTCGAGCCGATCATTCAAGCTCGCTGCGATTCTCAGCTCGCACGTCTTCCAACGGTGTTTGAGTGCCAAATTCTCGGTTCAATAAAATAGTCTAACTGCTGTTTCTCTCTCTGTGTGAGTATCTACAGATTGAAATCCTGTTACATAAATGTATGTTAAATAATGTTTTACGTAAATGAAAATAACTGGCAAAAAGGATTTTTTTATGGGGTCGGAGGATGTTGGTATCTGAAAACAGATACTGAAAAATATATGACTCAGAGGAGATTCATAAGCTACAGCTCAGATGAAAAAGAAAGGAGGAGAAAGTCAAGCAGATGGCACCTGCAATACAAAGTTCATGAGAAGCTTTCAATTCAATCTGGTGAGACTCATACAGAAAAAGAAAACAATTAAAGAACATTTGATGACAAATAAACATTAAAGTCCTTTGGCGTTCAGGCCCCGGCCAGGGATGTCGAGCTGGAACTTCGATAAACATTCCTGACGCTGCACAGGAATGTAGTCCCCCTGGGGCCTGTACTGGTTCCGGCGGTTGAAGAAGGATGTGCCCTGAGAGCCAGCAGCAGAAGGTGGAGATGGGCGGAGGTGGGTTGATCGCAGCTGGTAAGCGGAGGAGGCAGTGGCCAGGAGGTCCATTTCAACTGGAGCTCGAACAATGATTGGCCGAAGCGAGACTTGATCTAACTCTGATAGGTCCAGGGTGAAGAGAGGGAGACGCTGATTGATGAGGCAGGTGAGGCTAAAGAACTTTTGCAGAGGCTTCATCAGTCAACAATCCACTGCAGGCACCAAAACTTTTTTATAAAATCATACAACATCATCATATTGACACGCCCTTCTGTCTGCATTTCTGCAGATTACATGTTACATGCACACTGTGGACGTTACCTGCATGTGAGATTT
The DNA here is from genome assembly GCA_033032245.1 of Poecilia picta. Lineage (NCBI taxonomy): Eukaryota > Metazoa > Chordata > Actinopteri > Cyprinodontiformes > Poeciliidae > Poecilia > Poecilia picta. Next base: position 1,172,462 of record CM065355.1, read on the forward strand.
AAGTATCAATCAGTTTTAGAAATTTCCTGTATGATCACCAATCCTTACATTTCATATTTTAAAACTAAAACACTTCATTGTTCCTTTTTTTGTTGAAAATTTAAAATATGACACTATGTAACAAGCTCTGCAACTCAGTAGTTATTTTGATTTTATATTACTTCAAATTTAGACATTTGCTATTTTTAAGCATGATAAGAGTGTATTGAGCACTTCTAACCAAATTATTGAGCTATTTAAACATACTGTGAAAATATTTACATTTGTGAGTGTATGTGTATGGACAGTTTCCCTTGGAGGCCTCCAAGTTTGTCCCTGAAGAATATAAGGGGTAACAAAGCATGTCCCTTTGTTCTCCACAGCACCATGGGGGCAGATATAATGTCTGCATTCAGTGCAGAGGCTTAGTGCAAAGAATGTGGTGCAATGTGTATAATAGTATTTTTTATCTACAGTAAATTACACACCTTTATTCACTGGTAAGCCATCCAAATGCTTGATCTTTGCTGCCACCTGCAGGAACTTGGAAATTACTGTTTTATTATGTCAAAAATCAGCAGCCAGGGCTTGAGCATACTTTTGGGTTTTAGTATAAAAAATGGTGGTCTAGGCCTTGACTGGTCTATTGTTCACATTTCTTTAACTAATAGAATACATTAATAAATATTTATACTTGTTTTCCTCCCTATTTTAAAGAAATCAGTCAGTGGATGAGGTGATTAACGCCCAGGAGGAATGAGCAGAGTGAGGTTGGATGTTGCTGTAGATGGAAGTGTGGATGGATGGAGATTGGACAGGTTGGTTGGATTTGGTGATGACAATGATGATCAGGATGAAAATGATAGAAGGAGCCTGGTGTTGGACAGTAGCAGATGGTTGGTCCAGGAACTATTGCAAGAAGATTGTGAACATGAAACTCTGGAGATAATTTTTAAGGAAGGAATTAGTGAAACGCTTAACCCTCTGATGTGTAAGTGGGTCCTTTTGAGTGAAAAGTTTTCATCACTTCATATTTCAGGTATCATGTAATTAAAAATTTTAATTTTTGAGGAAAAAAAAAATTTTTTTTTCCTCAAAAATCCTCAAATGTTGAATTACATGCAACATTTGTTGATCAATGTGTTCAAGGTTCTTTCTTTTATCATCTCAAAAAATAAAATAAAAACTCATAGCTATATGAATAAATGAATAAATGCAAATAAGTCAGAAAAGAAGAGTGCTTTCTCTGAGTCGGGGAGGATGTCCTGCCCCAAGTAGAGGAGTTAAAGTATCTCGGGATCTTGTTCACAATGAGGGAAAAATGCAGCAGAAGATCGACAAGCAGATTGATGCAGCATCTGCAGTGAAGGGCGCTGTACTGGTCTGTCGTGGTGAAGAGAAGCTGAGCCAAAAAGCAAAGCTCTTGATTTGCAGGTTGATACGTTCCTGCACTCATCTATGGTCATGAGCTTTGGGTCATGACTGAAAAATCGAGATCACGGATACAAGCGGCCGAAATTAGTTTTCCCCATAGGGTTGCTAGGCTCCCCCTGAGTGAGAAGCTGAGATATCCAGGAGGGACTCAGAGTAGAGGCACTGCTCCTTCATGTCGAGAGGAGCATCTGGTCACCTTGTGGGCCGGAGGTGTTCTGGGCACGACCCACCAGGAGACATAAAATAAAACTTTGAGTTTTATGTCAAATCCACATGAATTAAATGACAGAAACTAATTCTCTCACTGCATCTTTGATTCATTTTGTCCAGCTGCAGACTGTTAGACTCTGTCCAATCAGAGTCAGGTACTATGTAGTTGGTGCTTTTAATCAGTTTTCAGTTAATTACATTCAGGTCTATGCAGCACAAAATGTCACTAAAATCACTCTGTCCTAAAATCTTTCAGAAAATCGTAAAATCGTATTGAATTATATTGTTTGCTAAATATCATGATGCATATCTTGTCGTGATCAAATATTGTATCGTATTGTGAGATTATTGTATCGCCACACCCCTAATGGATGATGGATGGATGATGGATGGATGGATGATGGATGGATGGATGGATGGATGGATGGATGGATGGATTGGATGGATGGGATGGATGGATGATGGGATGGATGGATGATGCACACACATGCACACACACACTCACATGCATGATACACATGTAATAGAATAGAGACAGTAATGTTAGCTAGCTAGTTTCATGAAATTTTTTTCTTTTGCACCTCCTCCCCATGTCCACACACATAATGAATGTTGACATTATTCATTAGACATTTCATCATTGCTGTTGTAAAATTGCTGTTGTCATTTTGTTTTAAAAATGTTCTGCAAATTGTCACAAATGTTCTACAAGTTGTTCTAAAAACATTTTGAAAAGTGAAAAATGAATATATTTCAAACATAAAAACACATTGACTGTAATAATACTTTTTTCATTCAACATGAGAAAGTGTATCTTTAGGTGTTTAATGACAACTGCAGCATAAATATGGATCCCAATGTGTTTATTTAGCAAAAAAAAGTGTCTCCCACACACAGCAAAATCAATTTACATCAAATTACAATTTATACTGGATATATGTTCCAAACACAAGCATAGAACTATCAAAAACATACAGGAGGTGCATTACCTTATTATTTAAAAAAAAAAAAAGTCTAAAAGCTGCAGGACTTAGTTGACAACTCATGGGTTTCGAGATTTCAGACTAAATAATAATGACAAAGCATGTTTGCAATGTTTTAAAGAAAAAGTATCTTTAAAGTCTTGACTTTGATTGAGGTTAGTAACAGTTTTAGATACTGCAGGAAATCTCCATTTTCCTCTTTGACAGCAGCTGACTAAAAATTAATTGATGTTAAGTACAACAGCATGTCACTACAGAATGCTTTGAAATATTATGTGACCTATTTTGTAGACACTGGGAAACACATACAGTACAAATTATTCATTAAAAAGATGTAGTAGAGCATTTCAAGTAAAATGCTAGGCCTATATTCTACGTCAAAGGTAAAATATACAGACACTGCTAAGGGCTTACAATATGTAGCACAGTTATGAACTCCATATTGTTTATCTATTTTTCCTCATTCATCTTTTTCTGATTATATAGCAGGAAGTTTGACATATGATGTCAGATGGTTACAGAATAGTCACACATAAGGATTCTTACCAACAATTCTGTTAGGTTCAATAAATGGAAATGATCAATACATCAACACAAACACTATACTGCCAAAAATACTGGGCCACATCACTGAATTCAAGTGTTCCAATTACTCCTACTGCAACAGATGTATAGAATCCATGACCCAGGCCTGCTGACTACTTTAAAAACGTTTCTGCCTTCAGGAGCTCAGTTAACCAGGCCCTTGTTAGGGGGCGTCGCTTTGTCCAGAGGGTCTGGACCTTCTGCTATTGAGAAACCATTTCTATTGAAGGTGTGAACTCTATTTGGACTCTAGAACCCTAGAAATGTGTTCTCTGTAGTGATACGTCATACCTCTAGGATTATTTGTTTTGTTTGGGTTTTTTTTAGGTAAAATTTATTTACATCTCGTTTATAAACTGCTTTATTTGGTTTTAGTGTTTCTGTCAACACACCTTGATCATAAAATTAGACCTTTAGCAGAACTCTGTAGAAGATGAGTGTGAGACCAGGTAGTTCAGTCCTTTAAATGAAAAGGGTCAAACCCTCAATCATTGAGCCAAAACAGTCCTCAAACTTTGCCTCCTATCTAAAAGTGGGTACAGCCATCAGTGGGGGGGGGGGGGCACTGACTTGGGTGTAGAGACAAATAATTGACTATGACCACAATTGCCTCTTTCTTCAACTGCATGCTAGAGTTGAGATGAGAACAGCCAAAAAGTAAACCAGGGGACACGTCTACCTTTGGGCCCAGAACATCTATAGTTTCACCTGAATCTATAAGCCAGAGTCAAAAGTCTGGCATGGAGTCCATCTTTTTACTGAGCTCCCAACTGACCCCACTCTGGACTGAGCAGTCAGGAGAACCAAGCTACAGGAAAATAACCTGCTAATTTCAGCAAACATTCATGTACTAGTAGATTTTAAGCTTCACACCTGTTCATAACACTCTCATAAGGTTGCTTTACGTGTTTAATTTGAAAGCCTGGCCTAAAGAAGACATAGTGGAATAATCACAGCTTTAAGAACATTTTATCCAGAATGGATAATGGTTTGCTGAAGCAGCTAACACAAAGAGAAAACTGGCTGTTCTAAGTGATTCATTCTCAAACTGAAACCTCCTATTTCTCGTAGCGCTGTCCATTCTCAAAGACTATATTTGTACATTCTGTTGCTAAATTGAATTTGTCGTGTAGATGAGCAAAGAACAGTCATAACAATCCATCTGCTCACTAAAATCAGCAACCCTACACTAGGGGTGAATCTAGAAAAGCATTTATGGGCTGCAAAGAGAGTAGGATACATGGCAAACGTAACATATTTATATAATCACAGTCAATCACAGAGATGACAATCAAATGTAAACTGGAGGGTTCCCAAATTGAGACATAAGTTATGGTATAGTTCACACCACACCAGTCCGATGCTTCAAGTTCGACATGTATGGAGCTTGTCGAGATTGGTCTCTTCTAGCATTTGCCATCTGGTTTACATTCAAAGTCTATGTGGAGGTGCGTCAAAATCTCTCTAGCTGTTGTTTTCCGTTGACGGCCTATTTGTCCAATGCACTGGATGCTCTTGGCATGTCAAACGCTCAAAACACTCCAAACGGTTCAAATAATGCTGCACTAGACGCGTTAAACGCGCCACAATGGGCCCTCGATGTGCCTCCGTTTGAGTTTGATGTGAACGCACCATTACATTTATACAGTACACTATTTGGCTGCGTCCTCAAATTGCTTACTGTTTCAGACTGTTTGTCTTCATAAAACTGCAAAATAATCCTGGACTCCATTTAACTGCAAGTTAAGCAAAATAATGTAGTGATAAGTCAGAATCTTTTAGTCTGGAAGCTTTAGAGTGGGGAGGCAGCTGAGCGTTGAGGTATCTGATCGCATAACACTTCCCAATAAACCAAACCCTCCCAAAAAGAATATGACAAAAGGTGTCCCAAATGGAACTCTTTAGTGAGTCATCTAAAATGATACATTGTTCTTAAGCTGGTACACTTTTTTGATGTCTTTTGACTTGTTTTTAATCAGGGGCAGTTCTTCTCTATTCTGGGTTGTTTATTTGAAGAAAGGCTTAATAAACACAAAGACTAGATTAGATGTAATTGTGTAAATGTATAAATCAACCATAATAATATAAACAATTGTATTCCAAGATATCATGTTGAAAAAAATAAAAGCCTTTATTTGAATTCTGACAGCTGTTATTAGTGCTGACAAATGGAAAGCCCAGTTTTGGCCTAATTTTCTCCTCAGGTTGGATTCTGGAAGCTCTTAGGGTGCAACTTTCTCACATACACAAAATGAGAGTCCAGCACAGAGCTGGAGGTGATGATTGCAGTCAGTGATGGCTGAACATGACAAACCAGGTACTTGATTGAATTCTCCAACATCATCGCTAAAAAGAGGGATCCTCCTGGCATGTTCTATTCTTCAGTGCTCTTCCATGAGCAGCTGGTTCTGCAAGGACAAAATTAAGCATTTAAAATAAAAAAAATGACAAAGTTCAATTTAATTCAATTTCATTGACTTTATTTATATAACTACTTTTCACAAGTCATGTCAAAGCACTTTACCTAAATAAAATGTCAAATCATTCATACATTCTTGTTTATCCTAGTAATCAAACAATGCATGAAAGAGTTTATTATTCAAATTGAGTAAAAGATTTCCACCTAAAGAAACCCAGTAGATTCCATCAAGTCACTGACATGCAGCACTGCCTCCTCCTGGATGAGCATGTAGCTTAGCGGTTTTTGATTTTATTGGGCCCTATATTACAAAAATATTTAACATGTCTTTGCTTAGTGGTGTGTTTCCTTGTCTTTTCAAACATGCCATTGTGGAGCCAACGTTAAAGAAAGCGGGCTTGGACTCTCTTGAACTCAAGAACTTCCGGCCAATATCAAAAACCCCTTTCTTAGCTAAAGTCCTGGAAAAGGTGGTTTGCATCCAACTTAGATCATTTTTGCAGGTAAATGACATTTATGACACTTTTCAGTCAGGGTATCGTGAGTTTCATTCCACTGAAACAGCCTGTTGAAGGTGTTTAGTGATATTATGGTAGCAGCTGACACTGGTAAATGTTCTGTGCTAGTTTTACTGGATCTGTCATCGGCGTTTGACACGTGGACCATGGCATCCTGATAAACAGGCTCCAACATTTGGTTGGAATGTCGGGTAGTGTTTTGAAATGGTTCGTCTCCTACCTGGTTGGCAGAACTTTTAGTGTGTCAGTGGGGAATGCAGTGTCTGATTCTGCAGAGCTTTTGTGGGGTGTGCCGCAGGGATCGGTCTTGGGACCTGTTCTTTTCCTGCTGTACCTACTTCCTCTAAGTAGGCCATTCAGGAGTTCAGTGAGGTATCCTACCAACTGTTCTTCTCTTTTAAGCCTAGTGAGCCACATAAACTTCGCACTCTCACCGATTGCTTGGCCGAAGTGACAAAATGGCTCACTGGAAATAGCCTTTTATTGAACCCCAGTAAGACTGAAACCCTGATTGTTGCTCCACATAGAGCCGTGCCAGGAGTTAAACAGTATCTTGGAAACTTGAGCTGCACAGTTAAAAGCCACGTGCGTAATTTGGGGGTTTTTATGGATGGAACAATGTCTTTGGAGCAGCACATAAATCAGCTTGTTAGGAATTGTTCTTTACAAATTCGGAATATTTCAAAACTTCGTAAAATGGTGACTTATGGTGAGCTTGAAATGATCGTTCATGCTTTTGTCTCATCGAGACTGAACTGCTGTAACAGTCTGTTCACATGTCTCAACAAGAAAAAGTTAATGCGTCTGCAGGTAGTACAAAACTCTGCTGCGCGCTTGCTCACCCGCGCCCACAGGAGGGAACATATCAAACCCATCCTTAAAAACTTGCACTGGCTACCAGTATCTTACAGGATGCACTACAAAATCCTGGTACTGACTTTTAAAGCCCTTCATGGCCAAGCGCCAGATTACATTAAAAACCTTATCCAGCCTTATTTTCCGACTAGGAGCCTCAGGTCGTCCAATTTGAACTTGTTGATGGTCCATTGGACCTTGTACAAAACTAGGGGACACAAATCTTTTAAAGCTGTGGCGCCTCGTCTGTGGAATGAGCTACCTTGCACCATTCGATCTCTAAATTGTATTGACACTTTTAGGAAACAACTTAAGACCCACTTTTTTAAAATTGCTTTTTAATGTAACACTGTGTTTTATTGTTTTATTGTTTGTATGATGTTTTAAATTTTGTTTTTACATTGTGCAGCACTTTGTGACCTTGGTCTGTGAAAAGTGCTATAGAAATAAAGCTTACTTACTTACTTACTTCTCAACGTGGGCGGTACCAACCGCATCAGTTCAGCGTTACACCGGCTAATGGCATTGCTGTGATTGACTTTGTCTGATATATTTGTACATATGTTTTGGCAGTTCTGTGATCATGTTAAGCAGCAACTTATATTAAAAAGTGTTTTATTTCTGTTTGAAAGCTGTATGCTTCCATGGAAGGACAACAGAAAATCACTCTTATAAACATGTAATTACTAAAATCACGATACCTGGACTTTGTATCCCTCTAAAAAATGAACCCATTTAAATAAAGAAATCCCTCCATGGTGATACCAGATAGAGAGCGTTTATTTTATCGCGTTAACACCGGAGCTGTAAGTGGTCCGGTATGAAACGGGGGTGATAGAACAACACAGCACTTTTAAATTTCAGTAATCAGAATACCAAAATTGTTTGCGTTGTTTTAAAAGGTTTATGTCAGTCTGCCTTTTTCCATAGATATGTTTCCCGACCGCCCTGCACCTTAGGTGGTTTAAAAAACAACAACAAAAAACTGACGCGCACATTGCGCAAAATTCTGAAACAGGAGAAGCAAGACATAAAACGGAGCGACGAACTAGATGTGAATTATGGCATAAAACAGAGAATCCAATGCTGAACAGTGAAAAATCAATACATGATGTGAAACACATGATGATTAGGCAGCTCAGCAGGTGATGAGTGAATTAGATTTGATATATTTATTTCTTCAATATTATTTTTCATGTCAGTGTTAATGTCATGAGGCTGATGACTCCATGACACTTTCAATTTGACTCATTAGGATTTGAATAAGAACCAGATTTGTTCTTTGCAATTTCTGTCCAGTAAAACTATTAATCTATAACCAATAGACAGGTCTATATAAAGATATAATCCATGTCTTCTGTCTCATATCTGTATGGCATTAAAAGGACCTGGAACTTTTGTTTTTCCACTGAAAGCTCTGGTTTGCACATTAAATGCCACGTGGGTGAAGTTTTATTAATGATACTCTGATGTCCCATTTCCTGAAGGCAGCACAGAGCTGCACCACCAGAAACTGACAGAAACACTGAAGAGAAGAAGAGCTATGATTAATGTAGTTACAGTTCTATCCATGTTTTAATGCTGCAGAGCTCAGTCGTTTTACAAATAGTTCAAAGTTTAAACTGGCATGTTCCATGTTCTTTTATCTGGTTATTTTGTGTAATTTAACAACTAGAAAATGCCATAGAATTATAATATTTTTTCCACTCTAATTTGCTGCTGTTACGTCTATCAATTTTAACTTGAATGTTCATGGAATTTTTCTATTCCCATGACTTTTTTGTTCTCTGGGAAATTATTTTTTTATGATAAATACACAAACAAGCATAAAAATCACAACATCTACAATAGTGATAGTAATATTAATAATAAAATAATAGTCAGTGCAAAGTAGCCTACAAATTTATGGTGGAGTCTGTTCCAGCTGGTGTTGTTTTAAAGTGCTTTACAAACCGACTTTCATACATCGCATTCAAGCAAAACCACTCATTTAAATGAAGCCAAATATGAGGGACCTGGATGAAGGCTAGGGGGTCGCTGGCCCAAAAAAGGTTGAGAAACACTGATGTAGCTACATGCATTGACTTTGCAGCTTACACTGAGCATGGATGTAGGATCAGTGGAGAGAAACAAAATTCCCTTTAACACATTTGTCCTGTTTGGAGTCTAAGTCCATATCACAAATTCCCTTACCTTTAGATTTTTACCAACAATAATTGTAATGTTGTTGTTGTCATTGGGAAATTGTGTTTGCCTTAGTGAGTGAAATGGAGAGTCGTTGAACAACAATGAGTCCTAAATATTTAGGTCTGTGTCATCAACTTTTAGATGTGTCCCTGGCCCAACACTTAAATCAGATATATAGCCAGCTCAGTATATAGCCAAGTTCTCTGGGGTCCTGCTGATGACCTCATTATTTGACTCAGGTGTTGAAGCAGAGACATCGGCCCTGGAGGCCTGAAGTTGAGAACCCCTAGTTCCCTGTTGGTCTAGTCCAACAGCCTTTTAGATCCTAGTTCAGGGTTCTAAAATCTTTAGAGTGCGAGAAGCCATTTCTGTGTTCAGTCTAGCAAAGCACTCAATGCATTAATATTACATAATGCATATTAATTGAATCTCCTATTTTGACATAAAAGTTTCTCCCCCGCAGAGTTCAAACAGTGCATTATAATTTCGCTTTTAAAACCACTGCGGTTAGAACGGGCGCCCTGGATACAGAGGCTAAAGACCTGAATAAGGCCGTCCTGAGTGTGAGTTCCGTCCGTGGTTCCTTTGCCTGTTTCCTTTGTCTGTTCCTCCTTCTCCTGTCACATTCCTGTCAAGTAAAGGTCACTAGTGCCACAAAAATTCTTATATAAAGCAGAAAAAAAACATTGTGATGGACGTTTGGATAAAACCAAGGTAACCAATCTGGGTGTGCTATCAGGACATGGAGCGGGACTGCGAATCTAAAGGAACTCCTCTTTGCTTCTTACTGGGACTTGCTGTCATTGACTTTTATAGAACTGCCTTAAATATTTGTAATCCGAGCCTATCTGGTCACTACATGGGCATTACAGTTTTGTGACTATTCCAAAATGAAGCACATACCAGCAGTAGACCAGGTTAACCTGCCATTCTGTCTCATCATCACTTTCAGCTAGTTTCCAAGAAGTGGAAAACACATGCTGATCAAAAACTGAAAAGAGCTTTTAAAAAGGGCTACTGTTAGCTCAAATATTTGGAGGTGATTATATGCTTTGTTTAAAAAGACAAAAATGTTTTTAAAAAGTGATTAGGACCCCCACCTTAGCGTCGGTAGTCTTTTGGATAAAGTTGCTGTCGTGGTCCCCTCCCTCCGAGTCACTCTTTTGGTCTTCATCTTTGCCATCCCTTTCCTGGTCATCCTCTTCAGATGAGACCCTGGACAGTTTTGAGGAGTGCTGTGAAAGACAAGCACATCATGATCTACCCGGCATGTTTCTCAACATAAAATCATACTCAGTTGGAATGTCAGTGACTTTAAGGGTGCATTCATACTGCAGCCTGAAGTGACCCAATTCCAATTTTTTGGCAATTCCGAATTTTTTGCCAGGCCGTTCACACTGCCAGTAAATGTGACCTGTATGCGTTCTGCAGTGTGAACGGGCAAATGACCTGAAAGTGTCCCGCATGCGCAGTAGAGGACGCAATAGCATCAGCGTTCTCAGTGTTCTGCCAACCGCCATAAAAAGAAGAAGAGCTCAGAGTTTGCGGAAGTAAACATGGAGGCTAACGGTGGAGATTAGCTACATATTTGAAGTTGTTTTCTGGCTGGAGCAGCATATTAACAACTTAATCCTCATATAGTCCGTCATGGTTGCTGTTTTTCTTCCCACTTGCCGTATCAGGACACAGAATAGTGAGATTTGTTGAGAATCAGTGACGTTCAGTTCGGATGAATGCGAACATGATGAATGTTAAGTTGCATTTGAATCGGATACGTATCTGATATGGGTCACATTCTAAATAGAATCCGACCTGAGCTGTTCACACTGTCATGAAAAGATCGGATACAGGTCACATTATGTCAAAAAAAATCGAAATTGGGTAACTTCAGGCTGCAGTGTGAACGCAGCCTAAATCATCTTCTAATATACAAGAATCATTCAATCATATATGTTTGAATTGACTACATATTTCTATTTTGAATTCTGATCAGTTTGTCTTGTAAATTACATTGAGATGATATCTACCATGAATCAGCTGCTTAATTGATTGGAATAGAATTACTAAATGTATTTAATATTGCATGTGCTGTAACAGGAGTCTATGTGCTTAAGTAGATTTAAAAGATTTGCTCTTTATTGTCATTGTCATATGGACAAGAGCAATGGTAAAGTTAAGATAGCAAAGATACATTCATGAATATCTGAGAATTAAAAATTTAGTAAAACACCAGCAAATATTGGAACAAGTAATTTCATATCAGCTGTCAACTTGATAGAACCTAAACATAAACAGATCCAATTTTCCATTTTTAGCAAGTTTTTTTCTATTTACAAAGTTATTTGGCTTTATTATCAATGTGTCTGCGTATAAAATGCAGAAGACAAGTTGCTGCTAACTTTATTGTCTACATCCTTGGCCAGTGTTTCTTAAGGACTATGGCCTAAGAATGTTTCAGGTGTTTCCCAGCTGCCACACAGAGCAGTGAATGTCCAGATATTCATGTGTCTGTTTTGAACATTTCCTTATTGCTTATTTACACTGCTTAGATCTTGTCATGAGTCTGGAAATATGACTTCCCTCTTGTTCAGAAACTTGAGCTAAACTCAAATTTAATGTGAAACATTCTTCATTTTTTCTTGTCATAAAAACTTAAAAACAGCAAATGCATTTTCTAACCAAGCAGTGAAAGGTCAAAGCTCAGCTCTTACAGCAAGGCACTAAGTTAAAATTCATAGGGACATCCCAGTGAATGAAAGCCAAAAACCATGGGGAAAACTGAGAAAGGCAACCATTTGTAGAACTAAATCATTCCCCAAAAACAGTGTGCTATATTCATGCTTTAGTGACAATACTCATTTTAATCAGACAAAAATAATGTGAGTAAATCGTTTTCAAATTATTTTATCTGTTAAGGGAAAAAAATTGTTCCCAAATTTTATTATATGATGAGAGCAGTGCTCCTAAAAAGCATCATATTCCTTTAAATGCACCACATGTGCTCTGCACAATGGAGACCAGTTGCTAGGCAACTGTTGTTGCTAAGTAGGGAGCTGAATGTGAGTGACTGCTTCCATTTACAGCAGAAATAGCAGGGTTTTTACTTTTGGCCCTAAATCCTAACAAACACAGACTGTAACAAAGAAGACAAAATTAGTTAAGTAATAACTTAGTAGCAATGAAGACAAAAAATGAAGACACCAAAAATAAATAAATACTGTACCATTCCTACATTTTGTAAAATGTAAATAGTAACATTTAATTTATTATTTTTTAAATGACTGGTCGTGGCAGTGGCGTAGGGTTAAAGTGTCTTAAATTTTTATAGAACCCTTTGTGCCAAATTAATATAGTTCTCAGAAATGTACACAGTAAGAGGCTATCATTGTTCTGTACAACTCACATGCCATACAGTAAAATGCTTTTCAGTCATTTGAGTTGATGCTCTCAGCACATTTACAGTATTTACATTTCTTCACTTGGTGCAATTCACTTTCCAAACTGTAATAACTGAGGTCAGTTTCCTCCAGTGTATTATAGGCCTGGCGGGTTACTATGCTTTAAGTGGCTCACCTATATGGACATTTATATGAAACTGCGCCTGTGAGGGGGGGCTTCATATAAACCCCCCTCACAGGCGGGGGTTTATATGCCAATGGACTTTACTACGGGGGCCGTGTTTCATTGGCTAATGCCAATTTTACGTCCCAGCACAGCTACCACGTGACCATCTCACAAACATAAGCTGCAGTAGTAAATACATGCTAATGTACATTGTGGACTAGCAGACCGGCAGAAAGTTTTTGCGTCAGGACTTTAAAACAATGGTTCTCCACCGTCAGTGGGGAATCTGTACAGGTGATGTCAGGTATCCTGATAGTATTTGTGGAACTAAAATTCACAGATTTCCAAAATCTGAAACGGAAAGCCTTGCTTGGATCAAAGCTTGTGCACGACCGCATCCTACTCGTAGGATCAATAAGAACAAAGGAGTGTCTACTGGTGTAAGTATTATTGCTTTGCTTTCTTTGTGTTTAGTGAATGACAAAAATAAAGTCAATAATAAACACATCCATTATGAAAACCTTTAAGCCAAGTACAGCATAATGGCAGCACCGATACAACTTCTACACCTTGAAGCCTGTTACAGTCTTATGTTAGCTGAACAGATCAATATGCAATGTGTACTGTATCTGACATACATTAAAGATTTTATTTTACCTGAAAAGGCTTTTTACTAAACTGTAATCGTGTTAGCCACGCTAATCATGTTAGCCACCGAGTACCGTGTATCAGGCCTAGGCACATTCGAACATTTGCCAACAGAAATCACCCTCAAAACCATGAATACCCGACTTACCCAGCCTTGCAAGAACAATAGGCGTCAGTGATCTTGTCCAAAGCTATATTTATAGTGTGAGGATCTGCTGTGTTTCTCATCGATCGGTAGCATTTAGCTGTGACGCACACAATATTGGAGGCATCGTGTGGCTCAAACACCTTGATGCTGTCCAAAAAAGATGACATGAACTTGTTGGTTCCCTTGTCCATTGTCGTGGCTTATATTTTTTGAAAATCCGGTAGAAATGCTACACTAATCGACTCAGAAATACTCTGCAGAGAGTCAGTCGAAATGAAATTACACATAGAAACTAAGCACCGCAAGGCTTTGTTTGTGAGACATGCAGTCACGTGAGACTTTCAAGGGGCGTTTTTGGACGGAGGTTGGTAAGGTCCATTCTTTGTATAATTGAATTGATCAATTCTTGAATTGAATTAATTTGTGGCAATTAATTAATTGTAAAATTCATCAAGTTAGGAATCAAGTTCATCCATCGCGTTTGCACTGCTCGCGCAGCTCAATGCGAGCGTGAGAATATTCTTTGTGAACAAAGCATTATATGTGTTGTGTGCGTTTACGTCTCAGCATGTTGATTCTGTCTGCGGTGATAAATTTGAGTTCCCGGTTAGCCGGTGTGTTAGTGGACCGGGGCTTCAGCACGTGGAGGAGCTTTCGCACTCACCTCCATGCGTGTTGCGTGACTCATTTATTGTTTTGATTTTGCTTTATTTTTTGCGGCGATAAAATGCATATCAATTGCTTTGTCTATTTGAAGTCTTACTAAGCTTACTAAGATGCATTAATGAACAGCTACAACTCAAAGATTAAATTGTAGCTATGGAAACAGAACAATCTAACATTTAGGATTGTTCTTTGAACTTTTACAAAGTAAACTTCCCAGCTCCTTAAAATCTTACATTTAAATGTTAAACAATTTAAAATCTTTTAATTTATCTATGCTGAAACCATTAAATCAAATTTAGAAGCACTGATATTCTCTTATTCATTTATGCCTTGAGCCGGTTTTAAATGTGATCAACACTACATCATGTTTTCAGATCCACTAGCTGATGACTTAATTTGGATTTAACAGAAGTCCAAATAATTGATATTTATTTTAATTGTATTTTTTAAATTTGTTATTTTTAAGATTCTATAGTTGTTGGTTTACGTATTGTCAGCAATGTCTTCCAGTAACATAATTACCAAGTAATATTTTCTTTTAATAAGCAAAGGCATAGTAAAAGGTCAATTTTAACATTCAGGCACTCTGTACTATACTTTTTGAATTATTCCCTAAAATAACACAAGTCTTAAATATGGTGTCTGGTCATAGCTTTAAAGTTGACTTTCATTTAATTTACAACCTGCATATTATTGTCACATCATACCTTAGAAGAGGGTATTTTTTTCCTTTTGGATCCAGTCGTGTCTTCCTTTAACTTTTTCTTGTTATCTTCTTCCTGAACAGAGTCACCATCATTACCCTCACTGCTGCCATCGGCAGTGTTTCCTCCCTCTTCTGTTTCTGATGAGCTCTGCTGCATGGCCTGTACATTAGACAGTACAGGTTAAGACAGGTTTGCCTTTCTTACAAAAACGGGCTCTGCTTTGCACAGTTCTTTATTTGTACCATTAAACATGCCCTGTTTTGCAACCCCCTTGTGTAGTTATTCTGTCTTTCCTTTAAACCTTTTTTGGCCCAGCCCCCCCCAGCCCTTATCCAGGTCCCTCACCGCCCCCCACTAAAGAATTTGTAGGCTACTTTGCACTGACCATTATTTTATCATTAATATTACTATCACTATTGTAGATGTTTTGATTTTTATGCTTGTTTCTGTATTTATCATCAAAAATAATTTCCCAGAGAACAAAAAAGTCATGGGAATAGAAATTATTTTCACAGGCGTCTACGAAAAATGTAATGAACATTCAAGTTAAAATTGGTAGGACTAACAGCAGCCAATCAGAGTGGAAAACATATTCTTATTTTTTAGTTGTTAAATATTCCACAAAATAACCAGATAAAAGATGTTCAACATGCCAGTTTAAACTTTGAATGACTGAGCTCTGCAGCATTAAAACATGGATAGAACTGTAACTACATTAATCATAGATCTTCTTCTCTTCAGTGTTTCTGTCGGTTTCTGGTGGTGCAGCTCTGTGCTGCCTTCAGGATAATGGGACATCAGAGCATCATCCATAAAACTTCACCCACATGGCATTTAATGTGCAAACCAGAGCTTTCAGTGGAAAAACTAAAGTTCCAGATCCTTTTAATGCCATACAAATATGAGACAAAAACATGAATTATATCTTTGTATTGACCTGTCTATTGATTATAGATTAATAGTTTTACTGGACAGAAATTACAAAGAACAAATCTGGTTCCTAATCAAATCATAATGAGTCAAATTGAAAGTGTCATGGAGTCATCAGCCTCATGACATTAACACTGACCTGAAAAATAATATTGAAGAAATAAATATCTAATCAAATCTAATTAAAACATAAATAAGTGATCAGTTCTTTAATGTTATGGTCTGTAAGATATATTTATTCTCAGTACTAGATGTGGTCTCAACAAACCCATGGCACTTCAACAATATTATTTTAACTTTTATCTGGAAATAGTGTCTGTTTATTCTTGCCAAACAGTCTCTGTATTAATTATTGCTCTAAAGGTCTTGCCATACCAGTTTATTCCTCTGTATTTACTTTAGTTTCTTAGTTTATTCTTGCATTTTGTTCTTTATTCATTTCCATTTAGTTTCCTTTGATTAATATTATCCTCTCCTGGTTTATTGCTTTGTCCACTTTAGTTTCTTTCCTGTTGCTAATTGTTTTTTATCATATATTGACGCTGAACTCATCACCTGCTGCTCCGTCTAATCATCATGTGTTTCACATCATGTGTTGATTTTTTCATTGTTCAGCGTCGGATTCTCTGGTTTTATGCCATAATTCACATATAGTTTGTTGCTCTATTTTGCGCAATGTGCGCGTCTTTTTTTTTTTAACCGCATATAGTGCAGGGCGGTCGGGAAGCGTATCGATGGGGAAAAGGCATTTCTGCATTCTGATTATTGAAATTTTAAAGTGCTGTGTTGATCTATCACCCCGTTTCATACCGAACCACTTACAGCTCCGGTGTTAACGCTATAAAATAAACGATCTCTATCTGGTATCACCATGGAGGGATTTATTTATTTAAATAGGTTCATTTTTCAGAGGGAGACACAGTGAGGGGATCGTGATTTTAGCTACCAGTAGCAGGAGAGGAGCTAACAAGAAGCTAACAGAAGCTACAAACACTGAATAGAAGAGCCGCCATGTTGCAGCCAAGCATGATTTAATGTTACACAATACAGTTTTACCAAGTTGCTCAAAGTCTAAACTGGTATTGTTGTGCATTTAACGTGTAAAGTTTACCTTCAACCAAACGCCCCCTAAGGCCTCCCAGCGCCCCCTGGGGGGTCGGTACCACCCATGTTGAGAACCGCTACTTTAAACCAAAGATAATACAAGCTGCCAACTGACCTGATAACCTGTGAACTTGACTCCAGGATTGTTTTCAATCTCCCACAAGCCTTCATTGAAGCCTTTTCTCTTGTTTGACTTGCCAAATTTGTCTTTATAGTCTTTGTAGGGCAGAAGATCCTTTGGACCTAAGAATGCACTAAAAGGGAAATTTAATTAAAATATGCTCTCAAGCATTTTTTTGCTCTCAAGCAAGTATTGAATAAATGTATATGTATGTACAAGCAATTAGTGTGGTGTTCAAATGATTGCCCTAATGGGTGGTATTTAATTTTGGGAGAATGTTAAAATTAGCAATGCTAATATTTATTTAAAAAATGAACTTATACTGAGTGCAAGTCTACTTGTCATCACTAAACAGAACAGAACACCCGTGTGTTTATGGTTCATCTTAAGATATGAACAAAGAAATATTTATAAAGAACTTTACCGTCTTCATGTACCTTAAAGGTGCAGTCGCAATGCAGTGTCCCTTAAAACTTTTGGTACTCCCTCTCGTTTACCTTATGTTATCATAACGGTATGACATTTTTTATACTTGTAGAAAAGTATAAAAAAGTCTGAAGTCACCACTGTGGCATATGTTTTGTTCTAATTGAATAGGATCTCATCCAGCACCAAAAAGACATTCATTCAGTCAAAGACTTGGTGGATGAGGCCTAATTCCCCCACAATGCCTCCTAGAAGGATTGAAGCCCAAAGCCCTGCTTTGACTGAAGTTTATGAAATCCAGTACTGACAAAAAAGCCTCTTGGAGCCATTGTAACAGGTCCGGTGGCATGGGTGGGCATTGTTCGCCCTCAGAGTGAGCCGTGCCCCCCACCCAGTAGACTGGAAGCTATTTCTTAAAATTATTTTTACCTCAGCGTGGCCAACTTTCTGTTATTCCTATCTTGATTTGATACAGTAGGAACTCTCGCCCTTCCCATAGCTGCACCCTCTGTCCCCCGCACATTTTTCAGCTATGACAACCATACTGTTTGTTGTAACATGTTGTGTTTTTCCAAAATGCCTTTAAAGGCAACATGAATGCTACATGAATGTACAGCAGTGAAAGAGACCTGCTGCTGCTGCGCATGGAAACAAACCAGCAAAAGCCAAAGAAGTTTGATAGTTTTTTACCCCCCAAACTAACGGAGTGAGTTGATTAATGCTGTTGGATGCAGAGATAATGTTAACTAAATGATGACTTGATAATACCAATATATCACGTCAAGTTTGTTAACAAGTATGGCTACTGATGTTATTTATGTTCAAAAGTTGGTAATTGGGGGTGAGCCGAGGTGGCGCAGAGGATAAGCACAACCCACAGACCGAGGACCGAGTCCCCGCCGCAGCCGTCGCCGGCTCGACCCCCGACCATGCCCCACCCACCGCACGCCCCCCGCCCCCCAACGCCCGCCCCCCACCCGCCCACCGCCAAACGGAGGCCACCAGAGCCGATAAAAACTATAAAAAGAATATACAAAAAAAGAAAATTGGTAATATGGTTACATTTACTTGAGTAACATTTTGGAAAAAATGGTAAGAGTGTACTTTTTTCTCTTACTTGAGTAATATTATTATTGACAATAATAATATAATAATAATTGAGTAGATTAATTTTGCATTTAAAGGAATAGACTTCAGAGATCGGACACATTAGATTTTTAGATTTCGGCAACATATGAGCTAATGTTTATGCAAATTTGAGCATAATTATTCAACATTTTAAACATGCCACTGTATACATCCTTATTTATATTGTATTATTTGAAAGGTTACATAAAGGTTTGCTTATATATTTATATTAAAGTAAAAGCTTGTTTATTGTGCTCCCCCAAAATAAACCAATGCCCCCTCTGCTAAACTTCTCTGGATCCAGGGCTGTATTGTTAAAACCAGACTTTTGTGGAACAAAGCTGCCATTTTGTATTACTTACTCAAAACAGAGACTATGGTAGTGGAAACGTTTGTTATCTTGTCATTTGCGTACGGTTAGGTTTAACTGACATGTGCATAATTTTTGTCAATCTGTAAACAACTGAACTGGATTATAGTGGAATTTAAAACAACAGTGTTGCCTAGAATATCTCAAACAGCTGTAATTCCCTTAAGTAAGATCAGATCCACACCAAATTCTGTGAGGATGACTGGATATGGTCAAATGCAGAAATGAGGGGGGCACAAAAGTAAAACAAACTTGGAAGTCATGAAAGCTGCTTTTCTGTTACTTTTATTTGTGCTATTATCACAACTTCAATATTAATGGTACAACTGTTATCAATGGAGGAAAGGAACTTAAAATGCGTACATAGACTTGGTTTGATTGGGGACCAAAATTGCAACATTTGTTACATTTTTAGCTGGTGCAATTGTCTTTCATGCTGCACTGTGACAAACGGACTAACCCCATTCAGCAATCTGTTTCCTACCTTGTCCGTAGTGGAGATGTATCAAGAACCACTGAAGGAAACCACAGAAAAACCTCAAAAAAAGACACTGATCACAGCTTTCTTCTTCGTGAAATGTAAACACAAACAGATTTGTGTCAGAATTTAGCAATCAAAGGATTTCTCTTTTGTCTAAAGTTGGCAAAATACCATGATTCTTTTCTCCCTCTAGTGTTAGACTTGCATGGTTGTTTTGATAGAATACCCAGAATGCCCTGGGTTATAGTCCCCGTCTTGCTTTTGGAGTGTTCTACGGTCCGCTTGGCATTCACATATACCAAACCGCACCATAGTTCACTTCAACCAAACCGTCAGCTGACAAATTATTCCCTCAGGTACAATCGCTAAACATGTTTTAATTAAAATGTACCAGTTTAGATTTGACAACTAAATAATATGAAAATATGTTAGAGCGACGAGTTCTTTTTCTAGTTTGGTCACATTTAAAAGTCTTGTGAAGGAAAAGAGAATAGGAAAGAAATAAACTCAAGGAAATATTAAGTCAGTATGCTAACTGATGCATGACATCATGAACTATATCTTATCAAAAACTTTTAATCATTAATAAATGAACGAGAACTACTTTGTACTTTGACGGTGAAGTTAATTCAGTCTGTAATCATTTGTAGGTTAAACACTGAATCATAAATATTAAATTATTGTGTTTGTGTATGTTTGTGAGTGAAAACCAGTTCAAAGACAAAATAATATAAGAAAGAGAATATATAGAAATAGCAAATGAGTAGAACGTCAAACTATAGATGTGACAACTGGATGAAAGTTAAATATAAAGGACATTATACAGTATATAATGTCCTTTATAACAGTTTATAATAGTTTTCCTGTTTGAAAACAAATAAATGTGCATACGTTTCATGGGTCCCAAAAAAGAAGATTGGGTGTTTGTTGGCAGGAGGTTTGACTGCTCCTTCTGGAAGCTCATCAATCTGAATGACAGGAAGAGAGAAAAAAATTCTGAATGTAATTACACAAGTTAGAATTTTATTCATAGACTGTCTGCAGTTCAGTTTTTCTATATTTTATTATTTAATATGAGAATTCTACAAATTAGCTTTACAGTTATTCCAAGCAGCTTTTACCAGGACAATACAAAGTATCCTGCTAGAACGATATGGAAAAGTGTGGTAACTGTACTTACTGGATACCAGAGTTTCCAGAGTTCAATCACTAATATCTCTTTTAAGAAATTCAAATCAGAATCTCTTCAGAATTTTTTTAAAACGAACTCAAAACATTTTATAGCAAACATAAGCATACAAACAATTATTTTCAGCACAGCAATTGTATATTTGCTTTCATTAAGTTGCTCAGCAGAAACATTCTGTTTTTTCTCTTTTTTGTTTTCTACACTTGAGTTGAATTGATAGTTTTTCTCTTTTTCTTTTACGCTTGTTAGATCACATTTAACCCATAAACCTTCTACTCTCCTCTAAGATTCCCGAAGAAAGAACGGGAAAGAGAGCAGTTACCTGCTATCCATCTTCTGCAGCCACGTTGTTCACAAAATGTTTGATCTTACGTGTTAAAAAAGAGCCAGAGTGTAATAAAAGAAAAAAAGAGAAAGTCGGAAACGACTATTTGAAGGTAACCTTAACAGTAGTAGCTAAAATGACACGACAGATCCGTCCGTGTCGGTTGCAGTTCAATGAGCGCATTAATTAGGTGCAGGTCTTACCAAAAGATTAACATTGTTAAAACAGACCTGCGCTAAGGTAACTACAGGTCAAGTGTCTTATATATTCTGGATACTGGATACAATTCAAGCACTTTCTCCGCTCGTTTGCTGAAATATCTAAAAATATTGTCTTCACAAAAATATTCGCAGGGAAAATGGTGCCGACAAATGTTCCTTTTTCCTCTCCAGCCGTCATTATCACGCCAGCAGACAAGCTGACGGCACCAGCAGAACCTGCCATCCTGCTGAGAGCCGCGCAGTGAGCCGGCCGCTCTGTGGAAACGCCGCCGCCTCTCCGCGCCCTCAGCCCGGCTGCAGCACAGACTCACCCTCGCTGGCCAGTGCGGGAATCCCTTCATCTTGGCGAAAACCAGATCTCCTGCCTTGTATTCCCGCGGTCGTGGTCGAGCCATGTCGCTGAAGAAACGCAGAGCTTCGATAATCCTGATCACATCTAACTGGGCCCTAAACGCTGGTCTAAATTTTCAATCATCAAGTTTTTATATGAAGACTGCAGTTTACATGAAAATAAATAAATAAAAAATGCGGGAAATGGGACCCATAACAGACCTTTTCTCTTACGCACAAAGTCAAGAGTAGATGTAATTGAGAATGGCCTAAATTGGAGTACGGATCCAGTAAGAAAAGCAAAATGTGTCATATTAATGACAATTCATTTCCGGTTAAAATAAATATTTAATTTCCTCTCCTGCTGTTCTTTTTTTTTTTTGTTACAACAGTTTATTTTTTTTTTTTTGCGAAAATATGATGAAATATCTGTAATAAAATAACATTTTAGTTCCCCAATGTTATAAATTCCATTCCCTGTTATAGTTTTTATTTATTAATTTATTTGTTTGTTTATTTATTTGTTTATGTACCATGAGGTGATTTTATATATACACTTAATTTGGTAGCAACCCAGAGAGGACATTGGTTGTTAAAAATATCTTAAGTTTAATCATTTTGTGTAAAACTTCATAAGTAAACAATACTTATATGTGCTGGCATTTGAAAAAAAAACTTTTGTAGATTTGTTATTCTGTCTTGATAGCTAATAAATTTGTCTTGGTTTGTGTTATAAAACACTAAGGAATAACACTTGTAATGCTATGAAAGTTACTTAGCACTAGCATTGGCAATGTGGGTTTTAAAAGTCAACTCATACATAAACACTGTGTGTAAATGCTATAGTTTCATTAGGCCTTTGTGAAAACTGTTATGTGTTTTCCATGACATTTCAGGCCACAGGAGAGGCACCACAAGCTTTCCTGTTCATGATTCTAGAGTTTCTACCAGTAGGATTGGACAGGCAGACCTAAACTCCATCTCCTCATCAGACTGGGGCGTAAAAAGAGATGCTGCATCAATCAGCCTTTTTTATAGAACACTTTTCATACACTCCGGTCAGGAAAAGTTATCAAATCAAAAACAGAATTAAAGTGAGGTAAATAGATTAAATATAAAGGGTGGGGAAGAGTGCAAATGCAAGGATTTGCATAATCTGAAAAATAAATAAATACATGTTTAATTAGTAAAACCTCCAAAGTTAAGTTCCTACACAATAAACATAAATAGCACATGATAAAATCCAAAATAGCAACCAACAATACATTTTTAAGTACGATAACCTTTTTAAACTACCAACATTGCCTTTTATTAAGGATCAAGGAAATGTAAAAGGCAACATGTGCTTTTAGGTTCAATTTCAAACCAATATGTTTTTCCACCTTCAAAAGCACAATTAAGTTAAGACAACCTCATATTATTTTTACATTTCTTGTAATATTAGGTTCTCAAATTACATTACTTGAGGTAACCAAAGTTTCAGCCAAATAATTATTTTACATAATGCAAAAAAACTTCCCTCACCTAGTTAAACAAAGATATTTCTGCATTATTTTCTCTCACATTATAAGACATAACTAATTATTTTTAAATTAGAATAAAAATTCTTGATTCAACTTGTATGAACCAAATATCTGATATTGTATTTTATTAAATATCACACTAAATTCTACTCAGAAACCTTTACTTTGAACAGAGTTTAAATATCTAGTATCCTAAATGTGATGTTATGGATACATAATCTCTGTATTGTGCTGAGTATCGATTCTCCTTTTGGCAGCTTCACATAGGATTTTAAGATCAGTATTTACCAGACTTAATGATCTTATGATTCCACATTTTTCCAGTTTTTCTAGGAGCAATACAATCAATGCACATGTTAGGAATTTGGGTAAACTTTTAGTTTGAAATACCTACACAACGACATCCATTAGACATGTAAGTAGCTTAGTCTAAAATATCTAAGTTAATTGGGAGATTATCTGACCCTGGTGCTTTACCTGCCTTCATGCTGTCTACTGCTCTCTACAACAGTGGTTGTTATATTCTGCCTTGTTTCCAACTGTGTGAACAACTCATAGGTATCCATAACTGGAATTTCCCCATTGAAGTATCTGAAATCTATTTGTCCATATAGCACAATTATAATTTATGACATTCTCAAATGTAACTTTTAAATGTTAAAATATATTTCCATAGTTTTATGCTTCTAATGCTCTATCTAGAACTCCAACTGCATTGCTGGATTACAGCTGTATAAGATGATCCCCATCTGCACACAATGCAGATGGGGATCAGGAAGTAAATGCACAAGCAAAAAAAACCTAGTAATTAAATACTTAAAGCTAAAGACATGTAACATATTTTATTTATTTTCACTGCTCAACAGGATGAAACACATTAACAATAAAAATCAGACCACAGTTTGTGCAGTTCATTACTTTGGCTGAATCATGATAAACTGCCTCATCATGGGTTACACATCAAAACTAGCAAAACTGGCTGTTATTGCATTGGTAAAGGCAAATTTATTTATATAGGACATTTTCAGCAACAAGGCAATTCAAAGTGCTTTACATGGATTAAAAGGAAATACAAACAAAATAACAAACCAAAGGAAAGAAGAAAAATAATCTAATGTTGATCTAAAGTCTGTAAACTAGGTGCTCCTGTTCAGGGTTGCTAGATAAGTATCCTCTGGTCTAATTCCTTTTCTGGGTTCTAATAATAGTAGTCTCTCTACATAATGATCTAAAAATGTATCTAAGAAGTAGAATATTGGTCTAAATAGAGAGTACTCTACAGTTTTTAACAAAATAAGTTAAAGAGTGGCTAATAAACGAGAGTCTCTGGATTCCAAGTTTGTTATAATTCCCTTTTCTGGGTGAAAAGTGTGTACCATACTCCACAGTTTCTAACAAAATGAAATTAAAAGAGTAAAGGACATATTAGGGCACAGAGCTAACATTTTTTTTGCATTGATAGATTTAAGCTTTTTTGTCAAATGTAATATTTGAATTTTATTTAGCTCACTAACTCCTATGTTAATAAAAACAGTTTGAAGCGAGAGGGAGGGGCTGAGCATTATGAATGGCCAACAGCTCAGTATGTTGGAGCCTAGAAAAGCTGATGGTAGAAAAACAGAAAGTATGTTTTTTTCTTACAATCTTCAACACAGAGCCTTTAAGTAATACGTTTTTTTTTACATGTTTACCATAAACATTGGTGCTTTGACCAATAAGTTTAAGTTATGATACTTCCCATATATTCATTATTTCTATTATTGGTTGTCAGTCATCCTGGACTTGCCAAAACTAAAAAAGGTTTTAAAATAAAGCAACTTAACAAGTTATAATTTAAATAATACATAACTTGTATTGTGAGCTGCTACAATAAATCAATGTCTATGAAGAATTTTTTAAAACTTGTTTTTATTTAGAGCCTTAGATGTTTTGTACAGATGTAGCAGAAAGAAATGACGCTGAAGCAAACTCAATTCAAAACTAAATTTTAATTTTATTTTGACTTTGAGTGTCAACAGTTTGTTTACTGAGAAATACACACATTTGATGTATATTGCCACCTGTAGTAAGTTTTGATCCTGAAGTTTGAACAGGTTAAAAACCTTTTAAACCACACTTTACGTTACATATTACTGTAACGTTGCCGTGTCATGGTAAGTCTTTTTATCCAGCACTATCTGCGCGGGAAATCCGGCGCAGATAGTGCGCAGAGTGGGCGGGGCTTTACGGTAAAGCCCCGCCCACTCGGCGCTCCGCTACAGAGGCGTGTAAATGATGCGGACCCATTGATGACGCTCAGCTCCGAGCCAAAGATCTGCTAAGAAGCAGCAGTTTGACTTCCTTTGTTTTTGACCATTGTGTCATTACGAGCTTTGGGACATGGCTGAAAAGGAGGGTAGGTTAAATACAACTCCGTAGCATGTGGGCTAAGGTTTAGTTTTCTTTTATGTGTCGCTTTGTGTGGACTTGTCGGGCTTTATGGTTAGCATCTTGTGCTAGCTGAGTGAAGCGCTGCTGGATCATGTTATGTTCAAGAACTTCTGTCAAGGTTTCCACAAAAGGCCTTCAGCATTCCAGGTGAAGAAAACCCTGAAACGCGAGTAGATTGTACAAAGTTTGTAGTAATATTGCAACTAAAAAGTGAAAAATAAGGGTCTTTGTCGAAATTACTAGATGCGTGGGACAAAAGAGTCCAAGAATATGGAAATCTTGGACACTTATTGGTTGTAAAACTCTTTTGGGAATCACCAGCCAGATATTTGTTAAATCAGCCAAACTCACTTTAGATTTATTATCTTACCGGTAAAACAGACCAGTCACCTTTTTCCAGTGTTGTATAAAGTACTGAAATCTCAGAGTCTAGTAAAAGTTTAGGTTCCTCTCCAAAATATGACTTTGGTAAAAGTCCAAGTCACTGAAATGTTACTTGAGTTAAAGTCTTAAAGTATCTGAAACGTCTTGTACTTAAGTATGGAAATTACTGTAAAAATGGATGAACTCAATAATGAAAAGTATAAGTAAAAAGTAAAACAAGGCAAATGCAGTTTGAATGACATTTTTTATATTTTGGTAAATACAGTTAAATAATGTACACAACCAAGTGCAGGCTAAATTAAACCTGCTAATAGATAAACCTGCAGCATCATTTGGTTAAGAAAATTAGGTGCTTTACCTACAAGGTTAACTTAACCTGCTTTACAACTGAACCAGGTTCTTAGTTTCCCCTCCAGGACAGAAAATACAAAGTTTTTGTAAGCCTTAAGTTTTCCCTTCAAGTGGTCAGTGCTGAAAATGAGAAAAATAGTACAGAAAATGTGGCCAACATGAAGAAAAAAAGCCGTTACGATTAATTACTCTACTTCACAAACTATTGGTGCAACAACTGGTCACTATGTGGCATTAGGGACATGTGGCTGCTGCTCATCGGAGACTTGCTTTGTGTTTAATGGGAGAAGCGAAACAGGTGTTTCCTATTGGTGGAGATGAACAAGCCCAGGCCAGGAGGCTACCGACTGTAGCAGTCAATCAGTAGGTGGGTCAAAATACCAGCGTTTCTCTTTTTTGTAACGAGTAACTAAACCACACATTGAAAATGTATCGGAGTAAAAGTATGAAATTAAGTTTGGAAATATAGTGAAGTAAAAGTGAAAGTTATCAAAAATGTTCATACTCAAGGAAAGTATGAAGTACTCCAAAATATACTTAAGTAAAGTAGTGAAGTATTTTTACTTCGTTACTTTACAACACTGCCTTTTTCTCTATATTGTTTAATGGGATAAACTCCTTCAACCGACGAGCTTCTGCACTGAGACGTCACAGCTGTTGGTTGAAGATCTTTATGAATCGTTTTTGCAATATAGGCAGATGTATACAGAATTACTAAATGAAAGGGGTTAGAGGAGACAAACTTTAAACAACTTACAAAAGAAAAAAATATAAACAAAAAATAAATGTACTAGTGTGTAGAAAAGCATCACTTATCTGTTTATTATATTTAACAGTATAACTGGTTCCTATAGAATATGCTTCATTAATCCCCAAGGGGAAATTGCTTGTGGTTTTCTTGTTCCCAGGTCTTTTACTTGTGATGCTCTGCTGCAGCAGCTCATTGCTAAAGTGGTGGACTGATGGTCTGTCTGTCCATCTCACATTGTGAAAGAGAAAAGTTTTAAGAAACAGAAGTTTGGCAAAAAAATGACAAAAAACCTGTATCATTCACAGGATCTAATGTCTCAAAGGTCCGGTGTGTCTCTGCTTCATCACACCTGGCTCTGAACAGCAGAGCTCTGTGGAGATTGACTCCATCCTGTGGAGGAAGTTTCACCATTTAATTCCAGTATGTAGGACAAGGGACACATCTAGAGGTGGCAGGACTCTGGTAATTCAGGACTGCAGTTTGAGATCACTGATGTAGTGTTTGTAGATTTGAGAGTATTTTACTTTGAAATCATATAAAAAGAAAAATCATCTATTATTCATTTATCAATAAATGGATGTTTTATGATTTTAAAAATCATATCCTTATTAGGTTAAAGGTTTATAAGTTAACCTTTATGCCAATCAAAATAAATGGCACCTAATGAGTACCTAAAAAAATGAAATATAAAAAAAAATCCGTTTGTCATAAAGACAGATCAGATCTCTTTATTTACTTTTCATGTAGCTTAGGAAGAACAAGTTGAACACAGAACTACAAATACACATTTGTTTAACGTCTCCTTTCTAGTCCATGGTACTGAGTGATGATGTGCAATATATTTTTTAATAAATGCAAATTTATGACTTATGTTTATGTGAATAACCTTTCCATTATAAATAGGTTGTAATTATCTAAGCTAAGATTCACAAATTCAAGTTTTGAGAGAAAACTAGATTATCTGTATTTCAAACATGTGGGCATAAAAACATTAAAGTGAGTTGCTGACATTGTGGTTGTCACAGTGCTAACATTTCTATACCTATAGAAGCAAAATATTCTATACTGCAACATTTTTTGAAGGCTGTGGGGCTCATCCAGTTGACAGCAAAATTATGATTAATCACAATGTCAGTATTTGAATTTTTCATAACTGGAGCAAAACCAAAAAGTAGGGGGAGAACTTGGCCTTTGTTTAGCAAAATACCTAATTAAAAAATGTCACTTCCTTGTTTAGTAGACAGTGGTTCTGCTTTGTAGGAGCAGATGTGGTTCTGCTGGAGGTTACTTCCTGTTAAGAGTTTTTCCTCTGCACTGTCACTACATGCATACTCAGTATGAGGAATTGTTGTAAAGTCAATAACACAAATGATGGTCAGCTGTCGCTTGTGCTACAGCTGACTAATATGGCTTAAAAATAAAATCTCCAATTTTAAGTTTTTTTTTCTCACTTTCTCAACAATAAGTTACAAATGATAGAAAATATTTAAGTGCAAATTAAATGTAATCTAAAATATATTTAAATGTTAAATGTAGTTTCAAAAACAGACTTTTGTAAAATCCTGCCTTCTCTGAGTTGTCCTGAAGTCCAAATAAATGGAAGCTGAAAAACATGCTCCTCAAACAAGATTGAAAAGCATGGTTGGCTAACATCACTGAATTATGGAAACACACGTAGTACATTGAGAATAAAACCCTGGTTTTCAAAAGTTCCATTTTACAAACAGAAAATTTGATAAACTGATTTATTGACCAGCCTTAGTACATGCCACTAAAAGTCAAATGCAAAATACCAGATTGAAAATGAAAATATTGGATCATACCATGGAGGAGATAACAGATCCTGAACATTAAATGGGTTTTAGTCTGAAGGCTTAAAGAATCTAGAGCAACATGCCAAACTAAGATGATTTAAATGGTAAAAGACCAATCATAGTAACTACATTTTAACAACTTCAAGTCACTTTTTTTGCACTCACATTTACCTGGTAGAAGTCTAGTGGTAAATTTTACCACCAGACTCTACACAAACCTCTGCCTAAGTTTCACTGTACAGTGGACATTATTTGCTCTGAGGACCAATTCTTTCCTCTTTACGGCCAGCCACCACCAACTTCTAATTGAAGGAGGGTGGTTGGCTCTGCGCAGCCTGGAACAAAATGCTACTTATTAAAATACTCAAATATTCAATAAATAGTTACAAATTCTTGCATGCAAATGGTTATTAATATGTAAATCTACAGTTAAAGTGCTGAATAAAAGGCTAGTTAAGGTAATTTTAATAAAATGCAAAGGTGGTGTGCAAGATACTTGAGTAGAAACTAGAGTTTCCAATCAGGTTTTTCCCTGCCGATTCTGATCACATAATTTTTTTTTAATCATAAGCACGACCATTACATTATGTGGAAAAAGGAACCATGAATTCACCTTAATTTAGACAAAAACTTGTTTTTTAATAACTTTTTCCAAGAAAAAAACAAAATAGACATTGTGCAAATTGTACTGCTATCAAAAATACTATCATTAACAGACTGATAACATATTAAGGTTCTGAAGAGGCTAAATAATGCAAAAAGTCAAAATAAAACCTCTCAACATTGCCAAAAAAATACAAGTATAAAACTTAACATTCAAAGGCAAAAACAGGATCCATTACAATAAACAATCCAGAGTTACTGAATGAAAACTTCCTGTTAGCATAGCGGCTAGCTGGTTACTGCTAGTTCTGATTGGCTGTTTCTGACTGAGCGGAGTAACAGGGAGGAGATCGATTATTTTTTAGAGATTATCTGTCTCATGTTAGGACAGAGAAAGTTTTAATACGTATGTAAAATGTATTTTTTAAGTTAGACGCTGCAACTTTAAACAGGTTCGGTGTGAGAGTCACTACCAGGTGGAGCAGAAGCAGCTCTGTGTCAAATATTACTAAATATTAAATATTACTACCTGTAGCGGAGCAGCGGTTCAACAGCAGAACCAGCGTCTTACATCGCAGCTCCAAGACTTAAATCATTTTACAGGTTATTAGTTTATCTTTCTGACCGTCAGGCTAATCCGGTTGAGTGTTTGTAGCTGTGCTGCTTTACCTGCTGTCTGATCCTCCATGTCTTATTTACTGCAGTGAGACTCGATGTAGCCAAACTCCGTCAAGTATGTCATTGTTTTTATGTCGTATTAGCGTCGTTGTGTTGATGCATTTTGACCTGGAACTTTCCGCCGCAACACGCAAAGTTCAGCTGTGTGAACCTGACACCCCACCCATGTCAAAAAATCCAGCAAATAGTCTGAATGGTTAGTGCTCCATTTGTGTAGGTTTGTGCCGTTAAAATTTTCGTTTGTGCAACTTTCCCTTATGAGACATTAAAAGTTATAATTTTGGCCAATGACGTCACCAGCCGCCCCCGTTTTGCTACAA
Source organism: Poecilia picta (assembly GCA_033032245.1). Lineage (NCBI taxonomy): Eukaryota > Metazoa > Chordata > Actinopteri > Cyprinodontiformes > Poeciliidae > Poecilia > Poecilia picta. Next base: position 1,202,844 of record CM065355.1, read on the forward strand.
ACACCAACATTTTTGCTTTACCGCTGTTAGGTCGCTGCCACCAACTGGTATGTAATGTGGACCATAATGTCACCTAAGCATTATATTATACAAATGAGTAAATCTGATTTTACTTTATTTGGTGCTTTCAGAGTTTAAGATTAAGCCGTTCATTCACCCAATTAGGGGACAATTAATTTCACCTGCTGCCCTGCCAGCATGCCTAGGTGGGCCCCATATGGGTCCCATATGGGTTTGTCCACGGGTTCCACGGTGGTCCCACATCGGTTTGCCCATATAGGGCCACAGCCTACGTGGGCCTACGTTTTTTTCAGCTGATCAAAAGTTTAACACCATAGCTCAAAAAACCCAGAAAACCCCTCAAAACAGAAATCAAAGTGTCAAAAAAAAGGACTCAGTAATGAGTAGCTCCACCATCTTGTTGATGACTTCAGACAATCGTTTCCATTTTTAATGGAACAAAGAACTCCTTTGTCAGGCGAGCATTATGAACTGCAGCATTGTCCTGTTGAAAAACCCAATCATTACCACCCAGACGAGGCCCTCAGTCATGAGGGATGTCCTGCAACATCTCCACTTAGCCAGCTGCTGTTTGACGCCCAGCACAATCTGAAGCTCCATCGTTCCATTGAAGGAAAAAGGAACCCAAACCATGATGGAGCCCCACCACTGTGCCGTGTATAAAACATCTCAGGTGGGATCTCCTCGTCATGCCAGGACCATCAGGCATCAGGACCATCAAGGTTAATTTTTTTTCTCATCAGAGAAGACAACTTTCATCCACCTTTCAATGTCCCATGTTTGGTTCACCCTTGCAAAGTCCAAACGGACAATTTTGTGGCGTTGAAGAAGACGTGGCCTTTGGAGACGATTTTGTTTCTGGTCTTAAGATTTTGATCAAGAATGTACCAGTTGGTGGCGGCGACGTAACAGCAGTAAAGCAAAATGTTTGTTTGTAGCAAAACGAGGGTGGCTGGTGACGTCATTGGCCAAAATTATAACTTTTAATATAAGGGAAAGCTGCACAAACGTCACAAATGGAGCACTAACCATTCAGACTATTTGCTGGATTTTTTCATGTGGGTGGGATGTCAGCTTCACACAGCTGCAAACTTCCCCATTCACTCAGTGCGTCATAGTTCAACATCGCCTAATATTTGTTGCTGCGCGTTTGCGCAGTGTGAAGAAAAGAGGAGACCAGCTGCACAGGCAGGCTGAGAAATGAGATGCAGGTGATCAGTTTGTGTGATCGGCAACAAGAGACCGTGATCGGTGATCACCAATCACTTTTTCATGGAAATCGGCCCGATTATGATCGGTGGCCGATCGATCGGCACACCTCTAGAAGAAACAGTCCCAGTAATGAAGACCTCTCAATTAAAGCCAGTTTATAACCATAGAAATAAAAGCTTCTGATCATGATAAACTGAGAAAATATTAAGGATGAAAAGGTAAGACAAATATCTCTGATTACTTGTGTTCATACATTTAACTTCCTTGCTGTTCCTCTCCAGTGTACGATGATGCAGTGGAAGAAAGGGTCATCAATGAAGAATACAAGATCTGGAAGAGGAACACTCCATTTCTGTATGACCTGGTCATGACCCATGCCCTGGAGTGGCCCAGTCTGACTGTGCAGTGGCTTCCAGATGTCAACAGGTAATTACAATTGTTTCTGTAATAAAGTCTCAGTAATGGTGACATGGAAATGCCTGATGCACTGCTGATCTGGAAAAATCAACCAGTTTGCATGTCTGGTAATGATGCAGCTGCTTTCTATTTGGTAAGCACACAATTGTCCTCCTGGAGTCTGACTGGTAATGACATTTTATTCTCTTAGATTATTGTTGATGGTTTTCCCCATGTGACATTTCACAAGCCAGTAATCCTCTAACATCAAAAGGCTATAAAAAGTACAACACGGAGACAAGAAGTTGTGAATGATGACGTTACTACAGGAAGTCCAATCTCTGCTAGGCCGTAATCTGAACAGTGTTTATGTGTGAGGTTCATCTCTGGTCTTAGAGGGGTTCTGAAGAATCAAAGTCAGGATATAGTTATTTATGTTCATGTGTAACATCTTTTATAAAATACAAGATTTTTTTTTACAAGCGATTTTTCTGGGATGTTTGAAACTAGCATTGATTCTCCTTATCTTTTCTCTGTGAAAAATGCATGCTTAGGCCAGAGGGGAAGGACTACACAGTCCACCGGCTGGTTCTGGGGACCCACACATCAGATGAGCAAAACCATCTTGTAATAGCCAGTGTCCAGGTACCAAACGACGATGCCCAGTTTGATGCATCACACTACGATAGTGAAAAAGGAGGTTAGTACACAGATCATCTTGCAATTTCATAGCAACAAACTATTTTCTGTGAACAAAATAAAAATTTTAGTGATGAAAATTTCTAACTGTCAACGACCAAAGTATTCCTACTACTTCAAACTTTATGACATTTTGTGACATTCTGACCACAAACCTCAGTAGATTTCATCTGATTTCCATTGGTTCATTATCATTTCAAGTTATTTTTTGTAACCATTGCAGGGTTTCCCCCAGAAAAATTGCTAAGCCCGGTGGTCGGGGTGCTGGGGTGGTCCACCGTGTTTTTATATTAAAAGATGTTAAGTAGACAGGAAATGTAAAAATATTACTGGGTAATTTTATGTTACCCGAAAACATCGCCAATGAAATGCTATTTAAACCCACAACTAGTCTTAAAAACAACTATTCAAAAAATACAATTCAAATGAATATCAATTATTTGCACTTCTGTTTAATCCAAATTAAGTCAGAAGCTCCATCAGGCCCCCCAGGGCTTCAGGGGCCCCATAAATGCTAATATTTTAACACAGACCACAGATATGTGAATGTAACGCTTGTTTATTGAGATGATAAATGCTGCTAAATTTGATTTAATGGTTTCAACACATATAAATGAAAAGTTTTTAAATTGTTCAAAATTTATATGTAATATTTTAAGGAGCTGGCAAGTTTACTTGGTAAAAGTTCAAAGAGCAACATTTATAGTTAAATTGTTACCATAGCTACAATCTGATGCTATGAGTTTAATCTTTGAGTTTGAGCTTTGTTTGTTAATACAAATGAGTAAACTGCTATTATAACTTAGCAAATTTTAGGTTGGCCAATTAAACTAGTCCCCCTCTCCCTGATTTTGCTAAATTTAACACAGAAGCTGTAAGTGGTACTGATTTTTGCATGAAGAGGGGCCCCCAAGTCAAATTCTGCTCAAGGCCTCATCCAGCCTTGGACCGGCTCTGCATGATGAGTTAAATCTGCTGCACTACGCAGAGATGCGCAACAAACGGGAGATTTAATTCAATGCTGCTAATGTGGCTTTAGAAGCTCTTCCATTTCATGTCTGTTGAGTTTTTAACAAGGAACTATTTCGGTTGGTCGAGTTTATGGGACGAATTTCTCAGCTCGCCGCGCACATTAATTCTGACTAAGTGGACAAAAGCATTTGATATGATTTGATGCATTGTTTAACCGTAAAAATACTACTTACTAATAAAATAATATAAAACCAGCGTGATGCGTGACTGCGAGGCGGCAAGCGCGAAAGTTCCTCACCGGGCTGAACCTGCATGATGAAGTTAGCGCTGGTTTCTTAACCACTAACGCTCCGACCAACCAGGAACACAGTCTGCGCTAATAAACTTTATTAGCGCTGACAGACCCAGGCGCTGGACAGCATGTTGAAATGGAAAAGCCGCACAAAATTCTTTGTCCACAAATATAAATCATTCTCTACAAGTTATTCCTGAGGTTCACATAGAGCTGCGCAACCAGAGCTAACACGGCAGTGATTGAACCTTGATCAAAAACTCTGGAAAGAATTATAATTCCTCACAGGGGGTTGATGTAAATATCCATAGAGTTTAGCTTGTGTCCAGTTTGAGTGAAAGGAGGCGTGGGATCCGTACTGAGGTAAACTTAAGACCTCCAGCACCTGCAGCGCGAGAGGCAACACGCAGAGGCAATGTGCAGAGGCGCCAGCTGTGTGATTGGCCCGGCTTTAAATGCATAAATTACACAGTCCAGTCACATTAATGTGACCACCACGTACTTTCCACTTCAGAGTTAAATAACCAATCACAGAAGGCAGGTGGCAGCACAGTGCAGTTGAGCGTATATAAAGGGTGTGTGTGGGCTTCGGAAAACATTTCAATCGTTGGCGTAATGCAGAAACGAAGCGATTTATCCGACGTCCAAAAGGGCATGATCATTGGCTTTCGGGCCAAGGGTGGAAGCATTTCCGAAACGGCTGAGTTTGTGAACTGTTCGCGTGCCGCCGTGGTAAAAGTGTACCGTGCATGGCAAAATGGGACTGTCCAAAATCAACGACGTGGCAAATGTGGTGCACCACGGGCCATAGATGACAGAGGCGAACGACGGTTGCGGAGATGCGTTCGGGCAGATAGACGGGCTACCGTTGAGCAACTGACCACTAAAATGAACCAAGGGGCTACCACAAGTGTCTCCCAAACCACTATTCAGCGAACATTGCTGCGTCTGGGCCTCCGAAGCAGACGCCTGGTTCGTGCACCTATGCTGACTGGTGTTCATCGACGACGAAGGCTAGAATTTGCACGCCAGTACAGCAGCTGGACGTCCACTGAGTGGCGACAGGTAGCGTTTTCAGATGAATCGCGTTTTATGCTCCATCGGACAGATGGACGTTGGCGTATAAGGCGTGAAACCTCTGAAAGGAACCACCCTGCAACCATTGCAGGAACGGTCCAAGCTGGAGGCGGGAGCATTATGGTCTGGGGAATGTTTTCCTGGCATTCTCTGGGTTCACTGATTATTGTGGAAGGCACGATGGATCAATACAAGTACGCATCTGTCCTTGCGGACCATGTCCACCCCTACATGCGCATTGTTTTTCCTCAGGATGATGGCATCTTCCAGCAGGACAATGCGAGGTGCCATACAGCTGCCAGTGTACGTGCGTGGTTCGAAGAGCACCAGGATGAGTTTACCGTCCTCCCCTGGCCAGCAAACTCACCTGACTTAAACCCAATCGAGCATCTGTGGGACCATCTCGATCGAGTTGTTCGCGCCATGGATCCTCAACCGCGTAATCTAGCGCAGCTGGCCACGGCATTAGAGTCGGCATGGCTCAACATCCCAGAGAAGACCTTCAGGGACCTAAGTGACTCTCTTCCTGCACGTCTCGTAGCAGTTCGCTCTGCGAAAGGTGGTTATTCTGGCTTTTGACAGATGGTCACATTAATGTGACTGGACTGTGTATAAACCTATCTTCTCTAAACTTATCTTTTAAGAATTTAGGAATAATTCTGCTCTGCCAGTGAAGTGCTCAGAGCAACAGAGACGCTTACAATACGGCTAAATAAATAAATAAATAGCTTTTTTTGTTTTTGTTATTTTTCTAAGAACATAAACAAGAAATGCTTAGCCTGGCAGTAGGGCTAGCAAAGCATGGCGGGCTGCCAGGCCTATAGTACACTGGGGAAAACCCTGCATTGTTGCTTTTTGGTCATTAACAGAAGTACCAACAATTTTGACTACCTGTGTAGATCTTACACACTTAGATTTAGCATTATGAATGCCATTCTAAACCACATACATAAATCATATTTACTCAGCATGTTGAAACTTAGTCTTTAAAAAAATGTGTTTTTATCTTCCAGCAGGTATGTTGTTGGAGGTTCTGCTGTGTGTAGGTGTTCATGGCCTCTGAGTAAATGACAGGTACAGTATGTATGATGAGAAGCAAAATCCAGTGATGCTACTGGCTGTAGCCAGAGATGGAGTATTACGTTTCTACTACCAGAACCAAATGGTACTGTAGTTCTTCTATCACGCTGCAACTGGCTAGGCCTGTCGCGATAAACGATAAATCAATTAATCGGATGATAAATGAAACCTATCGGCCTCGTTTTAATTATCATCTTTATCGTCTCTTCCTGCCTTTTTTTCTTTCTGTTGATGAAACTGAATGAAATAAGGCTCAGCTCCGGTGTCTCCACTGACCCTCCCTTTCTCATTTCCTTAGTCTAATGTCCAGCGCACATTACACTAGTTGTCGGCCCATTTTCAAACCCTGAGACACATTAGCCACATAAATCCAGGCATAACGGTTCGATCGGGTTCGTCGTGTCATGTGGTGTCCAGCCACATGGGCACAAAATAATGGCTACAAATCCAGTTAACTAATTTTAAAATCAGGCATTAATCTTTGCTTTACTAGAATCTACCTGTGAGGCATGTGGCTAGAGTCAGAGTAAAGTTCTTTGCCCGAAACCTTAAATAAATATTAATGTTGTTTCCACATATCATCTCCAATATTTGCTGGACTTCTGTTGCACTGTTTCAGCTGTTTAGGATTCTCCTCCATAATTTCCCCTCAGAAAGCAGGAGGAGAATCCGGCTTTCTGATTGGCTACCTGTCACATTCAGCGTTAAGCTGAATGTGACAGGTAGCCAATCAGGGACAAGTGACCCTGATTTAGATCTGAGCGGCCAAACGATCTACTGTAACACACCAGACACTGCAGGATGATCGGTTAGATCGGCCAAAGATCTAAGATTGTCATAAGGGGAAAGTAGGGGCAAAAAATGCTGTAGTGTGAATTATTTCATTAGGAAGTCGGATATTTAAATCTAGAGATTTCTGAAGGTAATATACAGACTTCATAATCTGCACTCTTTTGGTTGAATGCAGTATTTATTTCCACTTTGGCTTCATGTTTAGTTTTTATTCAAGTACATTTTTTGTTAATGGAGACTGAGAATCCATTTTATTTTTGTTTTTGGTTGTTTTGTTTATTTAGTTCATCAGTTCCAGTGTTGCGTGTTATTTTGAAAATAAATATCAGAAAATCGCATGTATTATTAGTCATTTCCATTAAATTAGTGTCAAGAGGTCTTGAAACAATATTATCGCTTATCGCAATAATTTCTTTAGACAATTAATCGTCCAGCAAAATTAGTTATTGTGACAGGCCTCATGATAGGTGATGTTTTATATCCAGCTATTCAGTGTTTTATCAGATTGTAGTGCTTTCAGTGTTGGGCCTGTGTGTTGTCAGAGTTTGGCGGGTTTGGCTCAGTGAGTGGGAAAATAGAGATTGAGATCAAGATTAACCATGAAGGAGAGGTGAACCGAGCACGCTACATGCCCCAGAATCCCTGCATTATTGCCACCAAAACTCCTACATCTGACGTTCTGGTCTTTGACTACACCAAGCACCCATCAAAGCCAGGTGAGTCAAGATGGAACTTTTGCCTATTGACTGTTCCTAAATAGTCAATAGGCATTTAGCCTACTGACTATTTAGGAACTGGAGTGATCATAAACTATGAATATGAATATTATTATTTCAGATCCCAGTGGGGAATGCAGTCCTGACCTGAGGCTCAAAGGTCACCAAAAAGAAGGTTATGGCCTTTCCTGGAATCCAAACCTCAGTGGGAACCTGCTCAGTGCCTCTGATGACCATGTAAGTGGCTGAAGGAACACGAATACTGCTCTGCTCTCTCCTTTCCTAAAATCTACATCTGAGTATTTGCTTACATCGGCATTCTTAAAATTGTGTACAGTTGGACATGGGCTGTTTGGATCAGAAATCAAAACCTTCCTGCCTATAAGAGATCCGAAGAACTGAACAATTGCAAGAATAATTTGTGCCATTTTTCCTCCACAGACCATCTGTCTGTGGGACATCGGCACCGGCCCAAAGGAAGGAAAGATCGTCGACGCTAAGACCATCTTCACTGGTCACACCGCAGTTGTGGAAGACGTGTCGTGGCATTTACTCCATGAATCCTTGTTTGGCTCTGTTGCTGATGATCAGAAACTAATGATGTCAGTAGCTGATGTCAAAGCAGAAACTTTCCATAAAACACTACTCCTCCATGTTGTGCTTCTGATAACTGACATGTTTCTGTTGCTTTCTTTGGGATTTGGGCTGCTTCAGATGGGACACTCGTTCCAACAACACTTCTAAAGCCAGCCACTCTGTTGATGCTCACACTGCTGAGGTCAACTGTCTGAGCTTCAATCCCTACAGCGAGTTTATTCTTGCTACAGGTTCTGCAGATAAGGTGGAAACCACGCTAACATTGCAAATCCAAGTTTAACTGTTAACTCCCAACTGATTAAAGATGGATGTGTTTTTCTGTTTGGTCCTCCCAGACTGTGGCCTTGTGGGATCTAAGGAATCTCAAACTGAAGCTCCACTCTTTTGAGTCCCACAAGGATGAAATTTTCCAAGTAAGAATTTTAGTTGTTTTGTCAAGAACTTGTTGGGTCCTCATATCCAACTTATAATGAATGCATTCTAAACAATAATAGTAATATGCTGACCAGAAATAAACCAGTCATATAAAACTGTCAGACCAGCTAGCAGTGTGATTGGGAAAGATCCAGTAACCTCCTCACTTCCTGCTATAAACGGACGTTTGTCTTTATATCCCTTTGGAGTTTAAATCCTTCAGAGGTTCAGTGGCTCGAGTTGTGAAGCTGAGACGATTTGAGTGACGCAGATTTCAGACACCAGACTTTAATATTCTGTGTGAGAACATTCATTTTTATGGCATCTTCATGGCAGGCAGCTGTTTACATGCTACATGCAAACAGGTCAGGGACGGTTTGATACTTTGGGCTGTTGGACTCTGCATTCAGTTTGATCTTACTAGGGACTATCCGTTCTGTTCATTAGGTCCAGTGGTCACCTCACAATGAAACCATCCTGGCCTCCAGCGGTACTGACCGACGTCTCAACGTCTGGGATCTCAGGTAGAATCTTAGTGTTCGGTGACGATTGCTGATCATGAACTTTCCTGCTCACATGTTCAGGGGTTGACAAGTGGAGCTGCTGTGCAGGGTGATAATGATGGAATCTGTTTTCAGTAAAATTGGGGAGGAGCAGTCTTCAGAGGACGCTGAGGATGGCCCACCAGAGCTTCTGGTAGGTGATGTTTAGCAGAAACCTCAGTGGTGGACAGTACAACACGAAGCCTGTCTGCTGGTTGTCCAGATGGAACCTTTAGTGGTTTGTTGGCAGCCTGCTCATGTCTTCATCCAGATTATCTTCTTTCTGCCACTTCAGTTCATTCATGGTGGCCACACTGCCAAGATATCGGACTTCTCCTGGAACCCCAATGAGCCCTGGGTCATCTGCTCCGTGTCCGAAGACAACATCATGCAAGTCTGGCAGATGGTGAGAACGGTTCTTATCCAAAGTCTCTCTAGATCAAATTAGAAACTAGATCCAAGGTTTGATCACTTTAACCCTACACAGACACAGAGATGAAGGGACATTTTGTGCTTCCCTTGTCTTCCAGGCAGAGAATATCTACAATGATGAGGAGCCAGACAACACACCCGCATCAGAGCTGGAGTCTCAAGGATGATGAACACAACTAATCTGCCATCCCCTGGACCTGGCTGTCTCCTGATCCAATAATTTTTGATATGTCAGAGCAGCCTGTGTCCTCTCTAGTTCACACTTGAATTTGGTGCCATTCCAGTGGCCCCTAACAGGGGCCAGGGCTCTGAACAGAAGCACAGATTGGTTATGCCGTTCCCCTTCAAGTGTTTTCTCTTCAGTATTATGAAAAGCATTTTGTGGTAAAGGGCATTAGAAAATATTGTTCAGTTATTTTTTCAGACCCACTAAGCTCACAGGAAAACATAATTAATGATATTAAGAGGAATGTTTGCAGCTCTTGGTGGTTTTCTATCACCACTATGCAGATTTACATTGCCAACTGTGAGTTCGCTACTTTCTAAGGTACAAAACACTTGGCGGTTTGGGATTATTCATCATTACCTAATGTGTTACATTATCAGTGATGTTTCTGGCACCGAACTGCAATAAAGCTTTTGTAAATGTCGCTTTTCAAAAGCAGAAGTTTTGAGATTTGCGTGAAGTGGCTAGGGAAAATTAATCCAGGCATTGGAAATCCTACAAAATGTTTATTGAAAAGCATGACAGTCTTAGAACATTTTACATTTAGAAGGTGGTAAAAACCAAAGCAATCAGTTTGCTGACTCATGGCCACAGAGGTAGATTCTGACATTACCCAAGTAATTCTGGGACAATACCAAGGTCAAGTTGTCTGCAGCTCAGCCAGGGGTGGAAACCCTCACCTGCTGCTGATGAACATTTTAGTTTCCTCTGATTTCAACTCGGCATGAAGAGTCGCTTAGAAAGGTGGGCAAAGGTCAAAGTGCACAGACTGCCATTTTACACATTCACTGCTATGAAACACTTACAATCTTAATTATGTCACCTGGACTACATCCATATCCGTCCCACTACTTTATGCCAAAATAGAAGTCAGGCAGATGTGGGGTCAGCCTGGAGCTGGAGGACAACATGTGAAGTGAGACGGTAAAACAGGACAGGGCACATTGCTTGGTAACAGCTGCTTTCTCAGCTGCTGAGGCTTATGGAAATGAACAATGATTATTAGAAGATGTGCAAATAATGAGATGAAGTGACAAATCTACTTTTCAAGTGAAGAGAACCCAGAAGGGTCAGTAGTACAATCCTCCCCAATGAGTCAGGCTGCTGCCATTTCCTACATTCACTTAAAGTGTAAACTCACTGAAGAGGCCACACCCCCATCAGAGCCCTTAATGGTTCCTAACAGCAGATGTATTCAAACTCTCCAGAAAAGCAAATCCCATCTTCTCTTCCAAGATCAAATCTGTCATGGTTGGATGTCAATGTTTCAAACATAATTCACACCAATGGCCTGTTAAAACCAGCCTCTATGTGCTCTGAAGAATCAGGTGAGAGACGAACCCTTCACATCATCTCACTTTGGTCTCAGACGTTTCAACATTTATCTTGTAAAATGTGGAAATCTCCACCTGAATGACAGCAGAGCTGTTATTCAGTCTTCCTGGAAGTGCTTTAAAGGCCAAGCTTGATGAAGACAAGATGGAGATAGTCACAATGAATAATACTGGCTTATCTAGTCAGGAGACAAACTTGGCATAGGATGACCCTGAGTTTCACTGGAGATGGTTCCTAAATGATCCACTGGTGGCAGCAGACAGCAGGTGGCCAAGTTAAACCAGGAAGACTAAAGCAGAACCGCCAACATCATGAGACATTCACACCTTCACTGGGAACTACAACTGACTGGAACCAAAAGAAACCCTAAACACTTGTTAGAACTCCATAAGATGGATTTTAAAGGAAATTTTCTTAATACAAATGAGAATGTGACTTAGAAAAATAGCTCAACTATTTGATGCTCTTCAAACATCTAGTGGCCCTTATTATCTGCTAGTCATATTTTCAGGAAGCAGAAGCTTTGAGGAACATAAAGTGATTAGACAGACCTTGTCCTGTACTGCAGTCTGCTGGAATGATGTGCTAAAGGCCCAACTGAGCCTGAGGAGGAAACGGCTTTGCTCACAGCTCACTGAAATGTGGCAATTCTTCATACAATAATTTTATTGAGCAAAGTGTAAAAACACAAAAAGATCAAAAAGATATAGTTTACAATTGTGAAAGGGTAAATCTTTAGTAATGGTAATGTTTCAAACAGCCCCATAGCAGCTTCAATCCAGCATCCTTGTCGGTGTTGCTGCAGCAGTAGTGGGTTTATCAGCAGGAAGCTCCTCACACGCCTCCAGCTCCTCATTGTGCGCCAAATCTTCAGAATCGTCCTCCTCGTCCTCCATGGCCAAAGCCTCATGCTGGCCGGGTCCAGGTGGCACCGGCCCCTTGTCCCTCTGCTCCTGAAGGAGGCTCAGCTGGTTGCTCAGGTCGTTCCTCTCCTTCTGCAGAGCCCTGCACAGGCGCTCCAGCAGCTCCAGCTTCCCCTGCAGAGCCTTGAAGTGACCATCGCGCAGCGTTTTCTGCAACACAGTGTTCCAGACACAGCAAGTGTGTAGAGTAGTACTATCAATTGATTTAAAAAATAATCACCATAACCTAACTATATGCACACAGTTGTTTTTCTCAGAGAAATGATACTCTTGGTGAAACTCCTCCTTCTGCTACGCCTCAACCAATTCAAATACAAGCAAATATCTGGGGTTTTTGTAGCAGACAGCAGGTAATGTAGTCCCCATTACTCAACAGCAACTAAGAAACTTACTTCATTGCACATGGGTACAAGTAGCAGCAAACCTGTTCAGGGGACAACTGACAGATAAGAGATTTTATTTTCTAGTTTATTGGTGCTCCGCCTCTTTCTGATGGGGAACTGCAGATATTGCCCAGATCAAAAACAGCCACTGTATGCACGTTTTCAAGAAACGTTTGAGAAAAGTTTTATTGTCTCCAACCAAACATGTCCAAAGATTCCTAGTTTTCCAGGTTTTTATATTCAGGAAAGTTTAAAAGAATTCATTTTATTTTAAATGTTTTAAATTTAGAAATTCCCCCGTCCATTTCCTGTGGAGCTTGTGTGAAGTGACCAGTCACTTGTCCTCATCCAGCCAAGAAACCAGCATAATTCATGCATTTGAAATTTTGAGCTTCTACACATAGATGTGCACACACAGTCTACCATCTCTGATTTTTCTGCGACTTTCTTTCTTGCAGCCTAGCGACGCAAGAAAGCCATAAAAAGCCCTCACAGGAGAGGTTTTAGGTCAAAATAGGTAGTTTCAGTAATCTGAATGTAATATTGGCGCGTTAAAATGTTCAAATTGATGTCTAGCTTAAAGAGTTGGTGGGTAAGAGGCTCACCTCCTCAGCCATCTGCAGCAGCGCCTGGTTGTTGCTCTCCCACTTGGTCCTCCACTGCGTTGTCTCCTTTTCCAGCTTCTTGATCTTCTTCGTCATCTGGAATTTATTCAGATTGAAATTAGTGTAAAACTGCTATGAATGGTACATTTTGATATTTTTGGCCAGAAGTTTCCTTGAAATGTTGCTTTTAGCTTAGAGAAAATATTTGAGGTAGGTTTATATTGCTCTGAAGGGATCCAAACTCGTGAGACACAAACATCCCATAATAATCTCACCAAAGCTACAGCCTGATAACCAAGCTCCTCCACCAAAATGAAACTTGGCAGCTTCCTCTAAACTCAGTCCCAAAGCTTCCGCAGTCTAAAAGAAACTCCTAATATAGGAAAATTGATCAAACTTCTCAAATTCTAACAAGATTACTCTCCAAATTTTCCCTCAGAAAAATAAATGTTATTCACAAACACTTTAGCCCAGTGTTTATCAAACTTTTTCAGAGTGAAGGCTGCTCAACTCTTCAACAGTCAGGGCCAACCTAACCTCAAATCACGATAACTCATCTTAACATAACCTCCTGACTACCAGAAAAAACAATATTGTCCAATCACCACTTTTTTAAATTCCCACAGTCTTTGTAGGGTCAGAAAAGGTTTTGTGCACTTTGTCTCTTCCCATAAAATGTGTAATAAATGATAAATGCCATTGTTATGAATTAGAAAAAAGTACATACAGAAGTCCCACCCCTTCACATGTGGTATCACTGAAAAGCCCTAACTGTCCTCTCCAGATACCAAAAGGAATTAATTCAGTAGAATGCAGGGGGTGGGAGATATTCACGTTTAGACATGTCCTCTAAAGAGGACAGAAATGAACTACTGGTAGTCAGGAGGATATTAGTCTCCGTTATCTTTGTTCATCATAATGAGAAGAGTGGTACCGCTGGTAAATGTCACAGGCCACAACAAAGCCATGAACAGGTCTTCTTGGGTATTTTAAGCCATTTACAGATTCTGAAAGTATGAATTATGATGTCATAATGTGACATGGTTATAATAAAAAGTTCTTTACCACCAAGTGCTGTGTACATTAATAACATTTAGTTCCATTTGTGATTTAGAAGCACAATTAAAGGAAAATAGACTTCAGTTGCTTTAACAGAAACAAAAATCCTTTTCTGCACCATTAAATATAAAAATAACCAACCAATTTTTATCAATTGTATTTATTTAATATTTTTTAATTAATAAAAACAAAGCGTCATTCATTACCAAGCAAAGTCACAAAAAACAAAGAATAGTTCTGACTAACTGGAACGATTCATACCGCTAACCATTCAAGGGAATCCAATCGCTAGTGAACAACCCGTCAACCCCCAGCAGCTATGACTTAACTTCCTCTGATAAATGCAAGTAGTCCTGGAGTTTTCTTTCTATCTGTCTCTACAGCTTTTCATTTGAGTAACCCGGTTTAAGCCAGTTTTCCATCATTATTTTTAACACAATCCTTTGGTGAACTAGCTCCGAGCACATTGAGCTGACATTGCGGCAAACAAACGGAGGCCACTGTTTGAGAAAGGCCATCAATAACATGTTAGGAGTTCATAAATATCCATATCAAATGGATGACGTAGTAAAATGATCAGACCAGAATCATTGATCATGGCGAGAAACCATCACCAATAACAATAATGAAGACGTAAATAAGGTTTGATCAAACATGTTCATTGGCATTAATACAATACTGTATAGTTTTGTCACATTTTCATTCTAGATTTAATGATCGGTTCATTTCTATCATTGATTCATGAAACAGCCAAAACTAGGCTGATTTCTTTCAGAAAGACTCAGGAAGTTGCTTAGCAAGGAAAGATTTGCTAAGCTAGGCAGTCAAGGCGCTGAGGCGGTTCACCAGCACCCCATCGTGTTTTTGTATAAGAAAATGTTACGTTCACAGAAAACGTAAAAATTAGGGATGCTCCAATCAGGTGTTTAGCTGCAGATTCCGATCATCCATGAGGCTGATCTCTGCCAATCACAAATCTTTGCTGATCGCCTTGAATGGCTGTTAATTTTTGTTTTAGGTATAAATAATACTATTATCTGGCAAAATGGAATAATTATCTGGCAATAAATTCACCTAATTTAGACATAATAGACATATGTTGAACCACATCTAAAATCTTTTTTTTTTTTAAGTTACATGCTGCAGCTTTAAGCAGACGTTCGGTCTGAGAGTTCACCGTCTGGTGGAGATTGAGCGGCGCTATGTCTGAAATATTACCACGACTAGCGGTGGTCAAAGAGCAAAAACAGAGCCAGCGTCTTACACCGTTAGCTTGAAGACTTAACTTACTTTTCAGGTTATTCGTTGAGCTTTGCGATTGTAACACTAATCTGGGTGAGTGTTGGTAGTTGTGCGCTGCTTTACCTGCTGTCTCTGGATGAGCTTTATTTCCTGCAGTGAACCTCGAGATAGCTATACTCCCATCAAGTGCTTGTTTTTTAAATGCCATGTTAGATTCGTTGTGCTCATGCATTTTAACGCGTTTCACCGCAGAGGTAATTTTCCACCACAAACTTCCTTATTCACTCTCAAGAGTGTTATAATTCCACATGACAGGATTTGTTGCTGCACACTTGTGTGAAGGAAAGAGGAGATAAGCTGCACATGCAGGCTGCAAAGCAAGATAAATGTGATCGGTTTTAGTGATCGGCAACACAAGTCAGTGATTGGCGATCACCGATCATACACTTTTTCACGGAAATCGGCCGATTATGATTGGGGGCCGATTGATCGGCACACCTCTAGTAAAAATATTACTGAATAATTATGTTACTAGAAGATATTGCTGCCAGTACTTAAACCCGCAACAATGGAGTCATAAAAACAACAAATTATAAAATACAATTAAAATATCAATTATTTGCACTTCTGTTAAATCAAAATTAAGTCAGCAGCTCCATCAGGCCCCCCATGGCTTCAGGGGCCATAAATGCTAATATTTTAATACAAATCACAGATGTATAAATGTAACATTTGTTTAGTGAGAATATCAATGTCATTAAATTTGATTTAATGGTTCCAGCATAAATAAATTAAAAGATTTTAAATTAACATATACACTTAATATTTTTAAGAAGCTTGCAAAGAGTTCAAAGAACAAAATTCATGGTTAGATTGTTTCGTTACCACAGCTAAGATCTGATGCTGCAATGAGTTCAATCTTTTGAGCTCTATTTGTTCACAAATACTTCTAGGTAAATTAAAATAACTGATGACTTTTAAAGTTGACCAATTAAACAAGGCCCTCTCTTCCAGATTTCCCTAAGTTCATGGTGAAATACTGTTGGTGGTGCTGATGTTACAAGAAGCAAGAGGGGCCCCTAAATCAAATTCTGCTCAAGGCCTCATACAACCTTGGACCGGCCCTGGATGATGAGCTACATCCACTGCACTGCACATCTCTGCTGGTCAGAGGGACAAACGAGGAGATCTAATTTATGTGGCTTTAGTAGCTCTTCCATTTTGTGTCTATTGAGTTTTTAATGAGCACCACAGAAACTGTTTTGGTTGCCTGAGATTTATAGAATGAGTTTTTCTGATATTTGTGCACACAACTCCTTCTCCTCCACACCTCCTCATTAAGATCAAAATGTATGTTGTCTTGGCACTCAGAGTGGCTCTAAAAACCTGAATTAATCGTTCTGAAGCAGCGACTCCTAGCAGGGATCTCCAGGCAGAGATGGGAGCTCTGTGAGAGGACATCATGATCTTTCCAAGTCAAGCAACAAGTCTTCAGAACACGTCTAATTTGAGTCTAACTTACTTTTTGAACTCAAGTCTCTGGTTCCATCTGAGATTTCATGGAACTTCTCTGAATGGGTTTCAATTTTGCTGTGAACTTTTTAGAGAGGTCACAGCTGTGAGACAGAATGTTCTTCTCTAGTTAAATGATGTCAAAGTCGTAGGCCTGAGGATGCTGTCTAACCATTAAGACACAAAGAGGTGAAGATCCAAAGCTCACCTTCTCCATTTCTTGCCTGAAGGTGGTGAAGACTTCATTACTTTTAGCCAAAGTGCTTTGAAACTCTTCAAACTTGTCCATGTACAGGGAGAGCTGAGAGGAGAGAACATTATACCAGAGCTCATCTGTACAACACTACGTTTACTTTATTACAGCACATTGTGTTGCATTGTGTTATACAGTCAAAGGCAGATGAGATTAAAACCATGCAGAAGCATCCATCCTGATTGGACCAGCTCACCTGTTGTTTCAGCTGAGATTCTTGCTCTTTCATCAGCTCACATTTGCGCCTGGACTCTGTGGCGTCCTTCAGCAGCTGAAACGCCACAACAGACAAGTGTTTAACCCTGAACTAGGCTTCAACACTTAATTTTTCCTCTTGCTAACAGTTTAGGTGCTTATGTTCAATTCTACACGGCTGATGCTGCTACAAAGTTCACAGAGTTCTTCACCCTCCCCAGTGTTCAGAACGAAGAACCACCATGGAGAAAGAAGAAAGTAGCAGCGGAGAGCATCTCATCCTGGTGTAGAGGGGTGACTACTAACCCAGAGTGATCAATAGGCCAATCCAAGCAGACTATTGATATATACGGCATATTTATAACAACTGAAGGAAACAGTTACTTGATTGTGATATAAAACGGCACTATGTGCCTGGAAAATACATAATACTGTCCATTTGAGTGTGAGTTAACAGCCTGAGTGGGACTAGAACTGAAACTCACTTGAATCACTGTACACTCTAAAAAGCTGTGTGACACATGGCTATAACGCGGTTCACCTATCGCAGTCTCGCTGCTTCGTGGATTTTTTGTGCAGTTTTTTTTTCCACAGTGCATTTTGTTCTGTGTCCTGATTGGCTAAACAGTCTCCAAGCTCCTTCTCTACCTGTGTGCCAATAACGTTAGGGTATTTAAATATAAGTAATACAGATTGGCCAATCAGGAGATGGAAACCTGAAAATTTTGAATGCCTGCTGGAAAAAACTGTGGCCAGAGGCAGAAGAACCCGACCGGAGGGTCGCTTGACGAGATCCGTCGCTCTGCCATAGATACATCTGTGAATCTTGCAAAGCAGCTTGGAGGAGACGCTTTAATGACACGACTGCGGATCACATTAAGGCCCAATTGAGAAACACGCACATCCGCTGACCTGAAAACAGGTTTTGTTCTTTGGTTTCAATGTAGAGTATTTAATTATGCTGTGTAATAACTGTAGAAAATAAAGGTAACTACTTTACGGATTTCACTTATCGCGGGTTATTTTCAGAACGCAACCCCTAAGAAAAACAAGGGATCACTGTACTTAAAAAAAAGAAAATTGTGTAAAACTCATTAGTATTAACAATCAGAACCACTATTCTAAAGGCCAAAGCATCTGACTCTGAAAGCTTTAATCACTTTTTTTTTTTGACATGCCAGCTCCGACTTCAGTCTTACAGACCATTAGACTGAGATCAAGATTCAAGTTGGTACCAGAAGTCCTGGCAGCATGAGTGCAAGCTGAGCTAGCAGGAAGCTCAAAGCTGCTACCCCCTGTCATCTTCCCGTACTTCTTGGGTCCTACAAAGGGTAAGAATGTTACTCTTTTTGTGTATAGAAGATTCTAGTTTATACACAGTCCAGTCACATTAATGTGACCACCACGTACTTTCCACTTCAGAGTTAAATAACCAATCACAGAAGGCAGGTGGCAGCACAGTGCAGTTGAGCGTATATAAAGGGTGTGTGTGGGCTTCGGAAAACATTTCAATCGTTGGCGTAATGCAGAAACGAAGCGATTTATCCGACGTCCAAAAGGGCATGATCATTGGCTTTCGGGCCAAGGGTGGAAGCATTTCCGAAACGGCTGAGTTTGTGAACTGTTCGCGTGCCGCCGTGGTAAAAGTGTACCGTGCATGGCAAAATGGGACTGTCCAAAATCAACGACGTGGCAAATGTGGTGCACCACGGGCCATAGATGACAGAGGCGAACGACGGTTGCGGAGATGCGTTCGGGCAGATAGACGGGCTACCGTTGAGCAACTGACCACTAAAATGAACCAAGGGGCTACCACAAGTGTCTCCCAAACCACTATTCAGCGAACATTGCTGCGTCTGGGCCTCCGAAGCAGACGCCTGGTTCGTGCACCTATGCTGACTGGTGTTCATCGACGACGAAGGCTAGAATTTGCACGCCAGTACAGCAGCTGGACGTCCACTGAGTGGCGACAGGTAGCGTTTTCAGATGAATCGCGTTTTATGCTCCATCGGACAGATGGACGTTGGCGTATAAGGCGTGAAACCTCTGAAAGGAACCACCCTGCAACCATTGCAGGAACGGTCCAAGCTGGAGGCGGGAGCATTATGGTCTGGGGAATGTTTTCCTGGCATTCTCTGGGTTCACTGATTATTGTGGAAGGCACGATGGATCAATACAAGTACGCATCTGTCCTTGCGGACCATGTCCACCCCTACATGCGCATTGTTTTTCCTCAGGATGATGGCATCTTCCAGCAGGACAATGCGAGGTGCCATACAGCTGCCAGTGTACGTGCGTGGTTCGAAGAGCACCAGGATGAGTTTACCGTCCTCCCCTGGCCAGCAAACTCACCTGACTTAAACCCAATCGAGCATCTGTGGGACCATCTCGATCGAGTTGTTCGCGCCATGGATCCTCAACCGCGTAATCTAGCGCAGCTGGCCACGGCATTAGAGTCGGCATGGCTCAACATCCCAGAGAAGACCTTCAGGGACCTAAGTGACTCTCTTCCTGCACGTCTCGTAGCAGTTCGCTCTGCGAAAGGTGGTTATTCTGGCTTTTGACAGATGGTCACATTAATGTGACTGGACTGTGTATTTTCCCCAAAGCAGTGTACTTTACTATGCTAACGCATATCACTGACATTCTAGTTTAAAGGCACAGTCCATACCACCTCAGCCAAATTAATTTTCCAGATCCGCCACGGCTTTCCTTGGCTGTTCCCAGATTTTTATATCTACTTCAGGGGTAAAACTAGTAGAACCGATTGGGACACCAAAACCATTTGAGTGACAGTTGACCGTGTGTATTGATTGGCTCATGATTTACTATATTATGTTATAGTTTAGCTATAATAGAAAATAGAATTCTAATCCCTCACCGTTTGCATACGGTTGTGTCTAAATCATACGTATCCGATTTGCACCAAACTTGATGATTGACCTTTGCTATCTCCCAACAAGCAGCAATACCATTAAATTGTAATTCGACTCCACTGCACATCCAAGGGTATTCCAACAGCTACATCTTCTTACTACATCATCTGATCTACACCAGAATTTTTGTGCATCATGAAGGATGTGCAACACATCATAGCAACGGAGAACCCTGAAGTTTTCCATTGCCGAGGGTTGCTGCAAACATCAGCAGAGTTGAACACGGCTGCTGCTGCTCACATCCCGCTCACAATGAGGATCACACAGAATATAATGGAAAAGCTCAATACCTGAGGTTGAACTGAGTCACACATTAACCGGTTACAGTGCAATTTGCCAGTGGAAAAACACCTCTTGTATTGTGTAGATCTGACCCAATGTTGTTCACGTATTGACTCCAGATCCAACTTGGTCAGAGTCACAAGAATCACTAGCTGTCAGCCAGGCCTTGTTGACTTCAATATGTTCTATTTATTGCTTATGTCTTTCAATCCTGTTGGATCGGATGCAAAAACGGATATGGTGCATTTTGGTCACAATATTCTGATGAATAATCTGCCAAGGTGTTCTGATGATCTCACACATATCAGACGGTTAAAAAGAAGAAATTATCTTACAAACTCTCTCTCCCGCTGCTGCTTCTCCTCCACTTCTTTCATCATCTCAGTGATTCTTTGCAGCTTGGCATCCATTAGCTGCTGCTGCAGCTCCTTGTGTTTGAACACCTTGTCTATGTGCTGCAGAAAGAAACAATATCAGCATGCAAGATGAGCACAGGAACACAAACGTCTTCATTTTCATTAATTACATCCATAAATTAGAAGACCTCCCTAGCAGTGACAGGTTCCACTCCAATCGCAAGTACTGGAACAGGCTCCAGATCACAGCATTTTTGGAAGGATCATAATCAGAGTAGCTGACAATATTTTCTGTCACACCACAGTTTATGATTTTACATTATCTGTCCTGTAAAAAGTCATCAATTTTCCCCTTAGTTGTCTTAGAACTCGGAATGTTCTAAGATTGTTGACTCGCTTGCGATAATCATAACCAATCATCCTGCAGTGTTTGGTGTATTGCGTAGAATGTCAGGACCGCTCAGATCTAAAACCGGGGATATTCAACAAGTTGGATTGTCTTGGCCCAACTATTGCAGCCTGTGGGGTTTTCCCTGACTGGGAGCGAGAATGCAACCTGTTGAATGCGACAGGTAGCCAATCAGGAAGCATGGTGACATAAGCACGGAGGGGTATCCCAAACAGCTGACAGATGGAGATGGTGTGCGGAAACAGCATGAATGTTTATTCAGCATTTCATACAAGGAATATCAATAGAAATGATAAGGAGTTGGAGTGAAACTGGTACCGCAAGTGGGGGATGACTGGTTTAGATGTGTGTATTTATCCATACTAAATGATATTTGGAGTTTGAACTATTAAAATAAGTGTTTATTATTATTATTAACTGAAGGCAGATGTGGTTCCCCATGAATACCA
Source organism: Poecilia picta (assembly GCA_033032245.1). Classification (NCBI taxonomy): domain Eukaryota; kingdom Metazoa; phylum Chordata; class Actinopteri; order Cyprinodontiformes; family Poeciliidae; genus Poecilia; species Poecilia picta. The sequence continues at coordinate 1,224,251 of CM065355.1, forward strand.
AGTGAGCACTAGCATTTTACAAAGTGCCTGCCAGGATGCGAGTATTTTAATAGTCTTAAAATTCAAAATACTTTATTGCTACCAAAGGAAAATTAAATGTTGTAACTTATTAACTCAAATTCTGACACATTCGCAGTATCTCACCTAAATCATTTATCTGTCAGAGTCAGGTGAAGCATCCACCCGACTACAGCCTGGTTTCATTAAAGGAGTTTTTGCACTGCAAAGAACGGTACGGAACGGTTTCGACCGTGTTTGCATTAGAACTTGTAACCCGGGGTGCTGTGGTGGCGCAGGCGCAAAGCACACCCCACGTATTGAGGCCTTAGTCCTCATGCCGGTGGTCGCAGGTTCGATTCCCAGTCTGACTTTCAAATAAAGGCCACTAGAGCTAACAAAACCTTTAAAAAAAAAAAGGAACTTGCAACTGATTCCACCCGGCCCCTTGGAAACATAAGAGCTGTGGTTCCAATCGGGCCAGCCCAGCGGTTCTGCTTAGAATCAGGAGCTGATTGGCCGCTGGTTGTTATGGAGTCAGACATTGATTTTCTGTTGACAGCTGGCTCTCCTAAACTGTATTTTGTAAAGATTGTTCTTTTCAATATTTTTATTATTAGTTTTAATTAGCAATGGATTCATCTCAATATAGTGCAATCACCTGGTCTAACAATGAGGTATTGTTTTCCTCCGCTTACTCGCTGATGAACAAGTACAGAATGAGCTAGCGAGGAAAGAGAAAGTTTTCCGCCGCATCTCTGAGGAAAAGGCTTCAGCCGCTACATCGAAACCATTGTTTAGTTTCAAAAATAATTGAAACACAACAGGGCTGGAACCGTTCCGTACTGTTCTGTTCCTTGCAGTGCAAAAACGGCTTTAGTCTGTTATAACATACTTCATGCCAACACGTTTCATAAACACCAAATGTTAACTCAAAAGTGAAGCAGTGGGACTGCAGCAGATATTTGTTTTGATTTTTGCATACATGCATTCGTCAATCCATTAACTTAAGTAGTATGACATGAGATTACATGACCACATGCACTGTTGTTCCCTCCCTGGCTGGTAATACTGTGAGACTAGGTGCCAACAACACCAAGGGTAAGTTTTCGACTTTTAATGGATTTCTAGCTGTTTAATTGCATCTGCCCTTTGAAAGTCTATCTCTGCCTCACTGTGAGCAGAGTGCGTCTGTTTCACTTTGAGCATGAGCTCAGGACCTTAAATTCACTGCGGGATTGCAGGTAATTTTCCAATCAAGTTTTTATAATGCGGGAAATTCACAGTGACGTGATGATGTGCACTGGAAGAACACTTCTCCTTAGTATGAACTCTCTTCACTGTCCAACAGCTGCCGGATTCTTTTTACTGTCAGCTAATAAAATTATGGAGTTAAAACATAAAACTGATGCCAGTGATGTCGGAAACAGATCCTTATTTTCTTCAACAAATGGTGTCATTGATGGCAACTTTACGGACTGAGTATATATATGTGGCTTACATAGCAGAGATCAAATCTGCAGATGCATCTGGGGAAAAACTAGTTGATGCTACTTAATATCAACTTTGCTCCGTGGCTCAGATGTTTCTTATTTACTAGCGGCAAACAGAAAAAGGGAGGCAGATTCGGCAAGAAATAGTAAATGACCTGTTTTATACAGCACTGGACCTGGTCTGGGGACTCTTGAGATACATTCAGTCATTCACCCAATCACAGACGTGTGAAAGTTAAACAGATGAAGTGTGATGAGAAGTCTAGCTGTATGGAGGGCTGATCCTACCAACATTTCCAATAACTATAAAAACATATAAGTGAATTGATGATGTAATTAATGTGGCAAATACTGCAACCAAAAAAATAAAGAACTTTCCAAACTTCTTCAATTACACAATGTGACAAAGTAATTTGTTTATATGTAAATATAACTATTATTTAATTTGTAACATCATAACTATTCTTTAATTTTCATTTTCTTCAATCTTAGTTTTCTTTTCAATATTTTTTCTCTTTCGTCCATATTCAATATTTATTTACTGCAACAATTCATTGAAGAATTTGTGTGTAGTTTTTTATGTACTGTCACCTTTGTGAAACATGTGATTTGTGATTTATTTCCTCCTTTACAATTTCTTGTTATAATGCAATGCTCCGGAGAACTTAAAACTCTTCTGCAGTTTTAAATCGACACTTGAGAATAACATTTATCATTGTGTTGTTTGTATCGCATAAACACAGGTAGAAAAAGAAATACTGGCTTCAACAATCACACTCCCCCGACCCAAAAAATCCCCCCCCAAAAAACGGCACCACATATCAGAGATCTGTTAAACTGATATCAAAATAATTTCTCACTGGTCAATTTCTAGTTTGAACTGACCTGGTGGCAGGAGGAAGGTTAAGTGTGACTTGGCAGACTAAACGTTCATGTGAAGCAGAACGTTTAGTCTGCTTCACATGGTTTCTACTGTAAAAGTGGTTACAGTAGAAACCACTTTTAGAACCTGACTCACAACAACCCGAAGGTGCCCATGTTGCTGAGTGAAGCTGCAACATGACTGCTACATTTGGTTCTGACCTCCTCTCTGAGCTCGTACTGCTCTATGAGCTTCTTGAGCTTGTCGGCCAGCTCCATGTTCTCCTGCCTCAGCTTGGCATTGTGGGAGCTGTGCTGCTCCATCTGCACCTCAATGTCACCCAAAGTCATCTGGAAGTGCAGCATGGCCTCCTTCCGCTGCTCCTCATACTCTCTGGACCGCTGGCCGTTCTCCTCCTGTCAGTGAACACAGAGCCAATCTGCTTCAACATTATTACAGTAGCTCACAAAAGTAAGTGCACCCATCACAGTTATGTAAATATTTAGTTTCATCTTCTCATGGGTCTAAACTGAAGATATGACACTTTGTTATAGAAACTGTAAACTGACTACTTGACATTGTATCAGAGGAGATTTGCTTCAGCAAGGCAGCGGTTGTCTTAGAGACACATTTGTGGCGCAGTTTCTGAGTGGGGTGGGGAGAAGACCTGGTCTGCTTCAGAGCATGCTGAAAAAATTCTGTCTGACCAACCTATGAACTGCCTCTCCACTACCTGGGGGGCATTGTGCTGCTTAACATCACTGGAGATCAACAATCAGATCTGTTAGAAATAAATTTAAAATAGAAAACATCTTAGCTGTATAAAGGGCTTTGTAAATTTAAACGAGTACAATGAAATGAAATGTATGCAAAGCTTTGCAGACTTTAAGGAGTCTAATGCTTGTGAAGAGAGACATTACCTTCAGTGTCTTGTTGTGTCTCTGGAGTTCTCTGCAGAGACTCTCCAGCTTGCTGCGGGCCAGGATGGCTTTGCTGTGTTCTCCCTGCAGGTGGATCTTCTCCTTGACAATCTGAGACTGTTTCTTCTGCAGGGCTTTCAGCTGTTTCTGCATGCAACGGCTCTCCTCTAGCTGAAACAACCACAAAGTCACAACACATGAAAATAAAAGGTAAATAAAAGCTGTACAATCTTGTAGGGACCAATAAATCAGCCCAGATTTCCTTAATTTTAGAAAATCTGTGATTTGTCCATACCTAAATGTGAGGTTGATCTTATCCACCGATCTTATTTACCTCAGAAAAGATTTAAAAATCAACTTGTCCTTTTTTACTCTGCCATGAGAGAGGTTTGACTCAGTGGTTGGAAAGTAACACAGTACAAGTACTTCATTACTGTACTTAAGTAAAATTTTTGTGTATCTGTACTTTAATAATGGAAACTTTCTACTTCTACTTCACTACATTTTACAGTATGCATCTGTTAGGTGTGCTGAACAGGTTTTTTCCTGCCGATACCGATCACATAATTATTTATTTATTTATTTATTAATCATAAACACTACCGGTTACATTATGTGGAAAAAGGAACCATGAATTCACCTTAATTTAGACAAAAACTTGTTTTTAATGTCTTACTTTTACTGTTATTCATATGGAATTAATCCTCTGCCACCTGACATAAAATGACCTAATGATGAACTCTGTCAATGTTGGCTGACCCATGTGAGCGTGGCCAAATGGCAGCACCTCGCCATATGCTCACGATTGTCTCTAAATCACACGCTCACCTTCCGATTGGCACCAAACTGGATATGTATGAACTTTGTTCACCGCTAAAGAGGCCAAAAGGAATGAATTGTAATTTGACTCACCCCTCTACATTTACCAATATGCAACTAATTTGTGGTGTGTCGCCAGGGAACAATGCCGAACTCATCGGTGCGTATGGCCAGGCGGATGCTCGCTTCGACAGCGCAAGAGTGTCCGCGATGGCAGGCAGCCGGTGGTGCTGGGTCCCACTGCGTTGACTATAGAGAATCCGCACGTCACGTCGGAGGGGTATCGGCGCCATCTTTGGTGTCCATAGCAACAGTCTCGCAGTATAAAACCAACAGTCTTGCAGATTTTTTCAATCCAAGTTACTTAAAATAATTTAGCTATGGCTCTAACTTGCTGCGTTATTGTCTGTAATGTCCGATCACACGACTGAAACGGTAAAAAGTTGGAAAACGGACTTTAGTATCACTATTTTCCTGCTTGGCAACAACGTGAAGAGGCTAAGCTAACGAAGCTAACAGAAGAAAACAATGTCCTGCTATCAGCGGTGAGACGCTGATTTCACCTTCTCCAACATCCAGATACCTACAGGTTTGATCCAGACATTTACATTCTGGTGAGTGAATAAATTTGATTTGTTGGTTTTGTGTCATAATTTATTTTGCTATGATTTTGTCCAAGTGTCTCATGATCAGTTTCTGCTGAGTTCATTTAAGTGGGTCAACCTTGTTTAGGTCGGACTAATATTGTTTATGTAGCAAAGTCCGAGTTTAGTCAGTGGACATCGAGGTTATTACATTATTGTGAAGTAAATTATTTTACTAGTGTTATCAAATTAACAGTATTTATACTGATGTATATTCTGATTTGTCCTCTTAAAGGCAAACCGACGTATGAAGGTAAACGACACATAAACCGGACCGACATGGACGACAATTAAAGAGGAGATACAGCAAAACCATCAACAAGTTACTGAGACTGTTTTATTATTTACCCCAGAAGAGATAAATAATGAAAACACAGTGGAGGCAACAGAAGAGGAGAAGTTGGAGAGGCTGAGGAGGAAGAAAACAGGATTTGAGCTCAGCAAGGCTGAAGAGGATCAGGAACCATTTGGGTTAAATACAGTAGAAGTGGCTGTTTTCTCTCATTTAATATATTAAACATCCATGAATCGTTTGATTCAAGCACTTCAAGTTGCAGGTGAAGAAATGAATCACATTTTAAGTAAAAATTTGATATTTAAATATTTCAGGTAATAAACATACATGTAATGAGATTATATCTTTAAATAAATATTTTATTTGATTAAAGTAAACAATTATATAATCAGACATCTGTCAGGACTCTGGGTTTTTGGGTTTGTTTTGCTATTCATTTTATTTGCTTCATGTTTTAATTCACTTTGGTTTAGTGCTTCATGGTCCTTTTGATATTATTAGAGGTATTTAGTGTAGTTATTAGAATTATATTATTGCTTTTCTTCGAGTCCATGTGAAACCTTCTTTAATAACTAGTTTTATTCTATTTTATCCTTCTAGTTATTTCTAATTTCATCCTCCCTGCAGGGTTTCTAGTCATGTTTATTTCTTAATTTGATCACCATAGGTTCAGTTATTCTTCCATGTCTGAGTCAGTATCTTTCTTTAGTCTTTCTAGTTGGGTTATTTCTTTATGTAGATCTTCTAGTTTCTCTTGCTCTGTGATCCTTAGTTCTTATTGTTAGATCAAACTTGTTTCTACATCCACATAAAGTTTGTCCACTGCCTGCTGCGTTTGTGTCCACCAACACATCATGACACAAACCAGATGAAAATGCCCATCTTTAAACATTTAATGTGTAATTAAACAATAAAAGTGACAAATTTTATGAAATAGATCACACTTTAATAAATATTTGTTGTATTTAACAAATTTCAGGTAAGTGAACATGTAATGAAATTGATCCTGTCCTAGAATTTTATGTAATTGAACATTACGGGTAACAAGTGATGATCATCTGAGGTAATACATTTTATGAATATTTTTTAAATATAATTTTGGTTAAAAAATAAAAAAGGGGTCAAAATGGAATAAAAATATGTGTGATCTATATAGTTTAGTAGAATAATTTAACACAGATTTTGAGATAATAGGTTACATGGCACTAAAAGCTATTTAAGAAAAATGAAAAATTTTGACTACAGAAATAGTTAAAAATATATTAAAAGTGTTAAAATGTAATAAAGGTGAATGTGTCTCATCTATAGTCTAGTAGAACAATTTTACACAGATTGAGTTAATGGGACACGACTTGGAAGCTACTGAAGACGTCAACGCGGATTCTCTATAGGCCGGAGCGCCGCTTGAGGCTCCGCAGAGCTTTAATTATTAATATTAATGTCACTATTGTAGATAGTTTGATTTTTATGCTTGTTTCTGTATTTATCATCAAAAATAATTTTCCAGAGAACAAAAAAGTCATGGGAATAGAAATTATTTTCATAGGCGTCTATGAAAAATGCAATGAACATTCAAGTTAAAATTGGTAGGTCTAAGAGCAGCCAGAGTGGAAAAAATATTCTTATTCGTTGTCATTTTCTAGTTGTTAAATATTCCACAAAATGAGCAGATAAAAGATGTTCAACACGCCAGTTTAAACTTTGAACTATTTGCAAATGACTGAGCTCTGCAACATTAAAACATGGATAGAACTGTAACTACATTAATCATAGCTCTTCTTCTCTTCAGTGTTTGTCAGTTTCTGGTGGTGCAGCTCTGTGCTGCCTTCAGGATAATGGGACATCAGAGCATCATCCATAAAACTTCACCCACATGGCATTTAATGTGCAAACCAGAACTTTCAGTGGAAAAACTAAAGTTCCAGATCCTTTTAATGCCATACAGATATGAGACAGAAACATGGATTATATCTTTATATAGACCTGTCTATTGATTATAGATTAATAGTTTTACTGGACAGAAATTACAAAGAACAAATCTGGTTCTTAATCAAATCCTAATGAGTCAAATTGAAAGTGTCATGGAGTCATCAGCCTCATGACATTAACATTGAAAAGAAAAATAATATTGAAGAAATAAATATATCAAATCTAATTAAAAACATAAATAAGTGATCAGTTCTTTACTGTTATGGTCTGTAAGATATATTTATTCTCAGTACTAGATGTGGTCTCAACAAACCCATGACATTTCAACAATATTATATTACCTTTTATCTGGAAATAGTGTCTGTTTATTCTTGCCATACAGTCTCTGTATTAATTATTGCTCGAAGGTCTTTCCATACAAGTTTATTCCTCTGTATTTACTTTAGTTTCATAGTTTATTCTTGTATTTGTTCTTCATTCATTTCTATTTAGTTTCCTTTGATTATTATTATCCTCTCGGTTTATTGCTATTTCCACTTTAGTTTTTTTCTGTTGCTAGATTTATTCTATGGTTTATTGACGTAGCATCAGTAATCTTCACTCATCACCTGCTGCACCTCCTAATCATCATGTATCACAACATGTGTTGATTTTTCACTGTTCAGTGTCAGATTCTCTGTTTTTATGCCATAATTTACATCTAGTTCGTCACTCCATTTTATGTCCCGCTTCTCCTGTTTCAGAGTTATGCACAATGTATGCGTCGGTTTTTTTTTTTCCCTTTTACCCCACATGGTGCGCAGCGTTCAGGAAGCGTATCGATGGGAAAAAGGCAGACTGACATAAGCCTTTTAAAACAACGGAAACAATTTCGATATTTTGATTATTGAAATTTAAAAGTGTTGTGGTACCGTTATTCTATCACACCCGTTTCATACCGGACCACTTACAGCTCCGGTGTTAACGCGATAAAATGAAGGCTCTCTATTGTGGTATCACCCATGGAGGGATTTCTTTATTTAAATGGGTTCATTTTTCAGACAAAAATCCTCAATGAAACATTAAATATTTGAAAATCAGACACCAGAGAAAGTGAATCTCAGCAACATCATCAGCCGGTATAACGCTGACCTGATGCTACCAGGAGCGGAGCGGAGCCAAGAAGCTACAAACACTGAATAGAAGGAGAGTACAGTTGTACATCGATACAGTTGTTTTAATGTTACACAATACAGTTTTAGCAAGTTGCTCAAAGTCTAAACTGGTATTGTTCTGCATATAAGGTGTAAAGTTTACCTTCGACCAAACGCCCCCAAAGGAATCCCAGCGCCCCTTTTGTAAAAATTTCCACCAACTTCCCGTCTTGTCCCCTTTCCTCTGCCCAGCGCACTTGTTTTTAATTCCTTTCTCAAGTAAACGTGTTTCTTTACCGGGTGAGACAAACTCCGTCTTCTTTCATATCGCATTTGATTTAACCGCTGAACCAAACACATGCGCTTCTTTTCTACAAACCATTTTACAATCACTGGTCAAGAACACGGGAGTTAGAATTCTGATTGGCAGACATCTTTGTCTATTATCTACATTTTGGTTAAGGCGGGCCGTTTGGTCCAATGCTGCTTTGCTTTAAAGTCTGGCCCCCAGACGGAGTTCTTTAAGCACGGTGACTACAGTTTGGTTGAGGCGAACCATTTGGTCAAAAGCCGGAAATCCGGCCCCCGGCTGGAGCTCTTTAAGCCCTGAGTGGTCTTTATTTGATAGTTAATTGACAGGAAACAGGATAATGAGAGAAGGGGAAGACATGCAGCAAAGATCGCCAGGCCGGGAATCGAACCCGCGACGAGGACGCGATTAATGAACGCTTGATTAATGAAACATTCTTGGCAAATGCTTTCGCTCTCGTCCGTCTACTACTGTTCAGCACAGTAGGTTGTGCTGAACCCCTGAGCCACCACAGCACAAGTAGTGAGATTTTCAATTATACGCTCTGTTCCTCACTATTGTGGGCAGAATGTGGTTCTGATGGACTCCAATAAATTATAAAAAATTTATATCTGGCCTAAACCAAGATAAAGACTCAAATCAGCTTATTATTTTGCGATACATATAAAAACAATTACATTCTGGCATTTTCTTGAATTTGCAATCTTCTGGATTTATGTACCGTATTTCCGCACTATAAAGCGCACCTAAAAACTTTCAATTTCCTCAAAAGCCGACACTGCGCTTTATAATCCGGTTTGCCTTATATATGGACCAATATGGAGCCACAACGAGTCCAACAACTATGGTAAGCAGCCTCCGACTTCATTTTCCCCCATAGAAGAACGCGCGTGCATGCTGGGATAGTTGTCAGAACGCTGGTTTGCAATCTATTAATAAAGTTTGACTGACCTATCTACCTACCGACCTTCTATAATCAGGTCGTCTGCAGGTCATCTAGCATCACGTTCTCCACGAACATGCTGTGTGCAAACGGAGAAGGGTGACCATCGTCCAGCCACGCCCCGGCTCAGTCGCGGAAGGCTCTCCTCACTGACTGGAGTCAGACTGTTTTGTTGATATTCACTTTAGTGCAACTCCATCTAGTGGATGCATAACGCAACTCCAGCCTCTCCTGCAGTGTCTATTCTATGTACTAATGTGGTGCACCTTATATATGAAAAAAGTTAGGCCATTCATTGAAGGTGCGCCTTATAATCCGGTGCTCCTTATAGTGCGTAAAATACGGTAATACTGTCAAAAAGTGGTGAACAAATAGACAGAAGCCAACATTCCTACCAGATCTGCATATTTTTTGCACAGTGCTGCCAGTTTCTCTTCAGGCGTGGCAAGAGAATTCAGTGCCTGCATCAGCAGTACAACCTCCTTTCCTGCAGGGAATATGACAAGACAGCAGAAGAAACACATTAAAAATAGTTTAATAAACAGATCACAACGCTAAAAGCTCCAGTACAAGAACTCAACACATTACTTTTAGATTTATGCCATCTTGGCAAATTATTTATCATAAAAAGACAATTTTGCACAAATTAGAGAATGGACATAAGAATGATACTAGTAAAAAGGAACACAACTGTGATTAATGATATACAGGTGCTGGTCATAAAATTAGAATATAATGAAAAAGTAGATTTATTTCAGTAATTCCATTTAAAAAGTGAAACTTGTATATTACATTCATACATTACATACAAACTCATATTTCAAATGTTTATTTCGTTTAATTTTGATGATTACAAATGACAACAAATGAAAATCTCAAATTCAGCATATCAGAAAATTAGAATATTACTGAAGACCAATAAAAACAAAGGATTTATAGAAATGTTGGCCAACTGAAAAGTATGAACATGAAAAGTATGAGCATGTACAGCACTCAGTATTTAGTTGGGGCTCCTTTGGCCTGTATTACTGCAGCAATGCGGCGTGGCATGGAGTCAATCAGTCTGTGGCACTGCTCAGGTGTTATGATAGCCCAGGTTGCTCTAATAGTGGCTTTTAGCTCTTCTGAATTGTTGGGTCTGGTGTATTGCATCTTCTTCTTCACAATACCCCATAGATTTTCTATGGGGTTAAGTAAGGAGATTTTGCTGGCCAATTAAGAACAGGGATACCATGGTCCTTCTACCAGGTACTGGTAGCTTTGCACTGTGTGCAGGTGCCAAGTCCTGTTGGAAAATGAAATCTGCATCTCCAAAAAGTTGGTCAGCAGCAGGAAGCATGAAGTGCTCTAAAACTTCCTGGTATGTGGCTGCGTTGACCCTGGACCTCAGAAAACACAATGGACCAACACCAGCAGATGACATGGCAGCCAAACCGTCACTGACTGTGGAAACTTTACACTGGACTTCAAGCAACGTGGATGAAGTGCCTCTCTTCTTTTCCTCCAGACTCTGGGACCTTGATTTCCAAAGGAAATGCAACATTTACTTTCATCAGAGAACATGACTTTGGACCACTCACCAGCAGTCCAGTCCTGTTTCTCTTTAGCCCAGGCAAGACGCTTCTGACGCTGTCTGTGGTTCAAGAGTGGCTTGACACAAGGAATGCGACAGCAGAAACCCATGTCTTTCATACGTCTGTGTGTGGTGGTTCTTGAAGCTCTCACTCCAGCTGCAGTCCACTCTTTGTGAATCTCCCCCACATTTTTGAATGAGTTTTGTTTCACAATCCTCTCCAGGGTGCGGTTATCTCTCTTGCTTGTACACTTTTTTCGACCACATCTTTTCCTTCCCTTCGCCTCTCTATTAATGTGCTTGGACACAGAGCTCTGTGAACAGCCAGCCTCTTTAGCGATGACCTTTTGTGTCTTGCCCTCCTTGTGCAAGGTGTCGATGGTCGTCTTTTGGACAACTGTCAAGTCAGCAGTCTTCCCCATGATTGTGTAGCCTATAGAACTAGACTGAAAGACCATTTAAAGGCCTTTGCAGGTGATTTGAGTTAATTAGCTGATTAGAGTGTGGTACCAGGTGCCATCAATTTTGAACCTTTTCACAAGATTCTAATTTTCTGATATGCTGAATTTGAGATTTTCATTTGTAATCATCAAAACTAAACAAAATAAACATTTGAAATATATTAGTTTGTATGCAATGTATGAATGTAATATACAAGTTTCACTTTTTAAATGGAATTACTGAAATAAATCTACTTTTTCATTATATTCTAATTTTATGACCAGCACCTGTATGTAAACTGTTTTGAAGTCGAAGATCAAACAGAAATAATTTTTTGTCTATTTTATATAAAACAGCTCCTTCAAACATCAGCAGACCTAAATGTAGCTTCCCAAATCATTACCAACTAATGACATGTTGGTGCATGCGCACCAACATGTGCATGGCACATGTTGGTGCGCATGCACCAACATGTATGCAGGCTGTTGCGGTTACTCCTCTCGTCTTTTTACTTTTTCATGTTTTCTATTTATTTATTTACAACATGAATTGCTTTTTGCACTTTACTAGAAGCTCATCCTCAAGAATGTTGACTAAGAGAGTCTAAATCTTTTTCTTTGCTCCAGAAATATGTCTTTTACTCTGTCAAGTACAACAACTCGGCCACATTGTTTACACCAGGGATCAGCTGATTGCGCTGAAGCCGGAAGGTATGGTATTCAGATCTGGAGAAGGACACATCGGGGCTGCAAAAAAGGAAACTGCTGAGGAGAGCAACAAGCAAGAAACAACAGAGGCTCATGGAGAAGAGGAGCAACAAGCCGTTTCTCCCCTCCCGTTACCATGGGCAACATTAGATCGATGGCTAACAAGACGGACGAATTAACAGCACTGGCCAAGAGCCAGAGGGAGTACCGGGAATGTAGCTTATTGTGTTTTACGTTGACATGGCTGAACTCCGACATTACTGATGCCAATGTCTCCATCAAGGGCTATGAGACTGTTCAGGCTCATAGCCTGCTTTATGTTCTTGGGATTGCACCAAGAACATAAAGCAGAATTGAGGGGGGGGCTGGTGTTCAACTAAACAACCGTTGGTTGGTTGCTCATAAAACGGTCAAGGAGCAAATCTGTTGCCCGGAACTGTTGGAAGTTGGTCTATGTACATTTTACTTACCAGTGTGAACATTCCCATGTTATTGTGGTGACTGTTTACATTCCTCCCTCTGCTAACGCCACAATGGCCATGATGTCTGGACATTTGACTGCATTCATGGTAATCGAGGGTGATTTTAATCATGTTACTATGGACAAAACCCTGCCCAACTTCACACAGCATGTGAGCTGTCCCACCATTTTTCCCCGTAGAATGCTAATGTAAAAGATGCATACAGTTCCTCTTCCCTCCGAGTGGAGGGAGTGGAGAGGTGCAGCTCAGTTCTTGTTAAATACATCTGGTAAAGAGACAGCCTGCAACCACGAGGACAGCCAGGAAGTGGTCAAAGGAGGTCAATGAGACACTATAGTAGTGGTGCTCAAAGTCAGTTCTCAAAGGCAGACATCCTGTATGCTTTAGTTCTCCCCCTGGTTTAATACACCAATCTTCAAATGATGGCTCATTAGAAGACTTAAGAACACCGACATGCTGAAAAGGTTGTTACTACCACCAGGGACTACGAGGCTGGTCCACTAACGCACCAGCTAACAAGATGAACATGCAAGAAATGCATACATACATTTAATCAGTGCAATCACCGAGCCACGCACTGAGCAGCATGTTGAGACATAAACACACACGTCACACAGCTATACTATTGTCACGCACCTATAATTGCGGTTCACAATGAGCTGTGTGAGCAGAGCAAACGTGGTGACTTTTTAAACTTGACTCACACCTTGATATAGAGTTCTCCAAAGAAACATGAGTTATCACAGGGGACTGAAATAAATATCCATACAGGTGACCCTGTGCCCAGTTTAAGTGAAAGGAGACGTGCGTTGATCTGCGCCCACGTAGACTGTAGAGATTCAGCTGTGATAGCGCGCGAGGCAGCCAATGCACAGATTGGTGAGTGCTACCGGCTTCATAAATTTTAAACCCATATTTCAAGAATGATCTTGCACTGCCAGTGAAATACTCAGCGCAGCAAAGACGCTAATACTAAAAAAATAAATAATAATAAAAACAAAAACAAGCAATGCTTAGCCTGACTGGAGAGCAAGTAAACACTGGTGGACCTTTAGGCTTATAATACTTGGAAACCCTGCTTTTTGTATCATTTATGGTGGTGGCTGTTAAATACTGTATTACTAATAGCATGTTTTGCTGTTGCTCTTCAGACTGAATACTTGATGCATTGTGCCTGCATTTTTTGTATGCTTTTCTCCAAATTAAGTGATTTTATGATTCCATTTATATCCTAAATTAAAATCAGAGATCGGGAAGAAATCTGATTGGAGCATCCTTACTGTTTACACACTAACATGTTAAGTGAATGACATTTGGATTTTTCCACTGAGCAGCAGAATCTTTAATCCAAATGTTGCTGTTTTAGTGTTTAGCAGTTTGATCCATGCACCTCCTGCAGTTTTGAGCATAGACTAATGTGGACTGAATTGATCTTTGACCCCCACCACCAAAAAATATTCTGACTCCACCTACACATCACATATAAAAAAGGTAGGCCAAGTGTCCTGAGTGTAATCAAACATCCAACCTTTGCTCACACATTTTGTTCCATCAAAATAAAGATATTTTAACTTAAAAAAAAACCTCCATAACATTATGAAAACTCAGCATTATTGAGAGGAAACTGATAAAGGAAATGGAGATGGTCAAGCAGCAGCTTTCCTACCAAAAGCCTTGTCGTCTCCAGCCTTGTCGTCTCCTCCAGGATCAAGCTCTGCCTCCCCCAGGTCACTGGGACTGTCCTCTCTACCCGGGGTTTCCCCTCTCTCTTCCTCAGGCCCACACAGACCTAAATGAAACCCTGCGACTTCCTCCTATAAACACACACACACCATTATGACAATACATCAGCTCTAATCTCTCATTAAACAATACTGAGCTGGAAATTTCATTGAAAACTCCAGAAAAGGTCAGGGCTTAAATCTTTAGTTGTATGTCAAAAGTTATGATGCAGGAGTTAACTTTAACTTTGTTTCCCCAACACAGTGATTCCCAAAGTGAGGGTAGCCATGTCTGAATTCAGGGTCTGCATCCTTCAAAGGACCCAGTCTACGTAAGACGTCTGACGGATGTTAACAGAATAATCAGTCCCCGAAGACATTTTGTTTTCAGTCTTGTTATTTTGTTGTTGTCACTTGAACACAGCAGTGATGGATTAACTAACTTCAACACTGATAGTGATCTGTCAGTGAGTTCATCTGTGGGTCACCTTTGATTTTTGTTAACCAAACAGCACCTTAATAAAGTCATAATTACTGTGATTATTATTATTTTATTGATTCAATAATGTGAACATGTTTTGTTGAGATTTTTGTCTTTAATAAAGGTTTAAACTTTTTGGATCTTAGTGTATATTTTTGATTTGTCAAAACCAGAGAAACAAGCTCGTCTCAGCTGGTGGTGTTCAGTTTGTCTGCTGAAGACCCTACAGGCCAGATGGACTGGTTGGACACACCTGCTCTAGTGCAACCTCTCATTTACACATATCGGTATCTGATGCTACATGTTACTCGGCTCTCACAAAAAATTTTCATATTAACTAAAGGAGGACCCAGCAGAAAACATTCTGGAAGCCACTGTCCTAACCATAACTTGATATAAGTAGCTCTCCTGTCTACACTCCTGATCAAACTCTTAAGACCAGTCAAAAAATTGCAAGAATTTGCATTTTGCACTATTGGACTTTAAGACGGTTCTAAGTAGAGCTTCACAATGTTAAAAGAAGAAATCAGCATAAGAGGAAAAACTGCATTTACACTCAAACATGATTTTTTCAGCCTATCATAAGTTTAAGACCATAGCTAAAAAAAAACCCCAAAAACCCCTCAAAACAGAAATCAAAGTGTCACAAAAAGGAGTCAGTAATGAGCAGCTCCACCATCTTGTTGATGACTTCAGACAATCGTTTAGGCCTGATGCCAGTGTTTCCAGGAGGCTAGTGGGAACGTTGCTCCAAGTGTTGAAGATGCTTCACTGATGTCCATTTGTCCATTTTTGTAAACTTCCCTTGTCATCCATCCCCAAATGTTCTCAAATGGGTTTAGATCTGGGGAACATGCAGGATGGTCCAAAAGAGTGATGTTATTCTCTTGGAAGAACTGCTTTGTCAGGCGAGCATTGTGAACATTGTCCTGTTGAAAATCCCAATCATTACCACCCAGACGAGGCCCTCAGTCATGAGGGATGTCTGCTGCAACATCTCCACTTAGCCAGCTGCTGTTTGACGCCCAGCACAACCTGAAGCTCCATCGTTCCATTGAAGGAAAAAGGAACCCAAACCATGATGGAGCCCCACCACTGTGCCGTGTAGAAAACATCTCAGGTGGGATCTCCTCGTCATGCCAGGACCATCAGGACCATCAAGGTTAATTTTTTTCTCATCAGAGAAGACAACTTTCTTCCACCTTTCAATGTCCCATGTTTGGTTCACCCTTGCAAAGTCCAAACGGGCAATTTTGTAGCGTTGAAGAAGACATGGCCTTTGGAGACGTTTTTGTTTCTGGCAGATGCCGTCTGATGGTTATTGGGCTGCAGGCAGCACCAGTAATGGCCTTAATTTGGGTAGAGGATCAGTGTCTTGACAGACAGCCAATCGGATCCTGCGGCTCAGAGCTGGTGAAATTTTTTTGGGTCAACCACTTTACTTTTTAGTTCCATAACCCTCAGGATCATTTAAAAAATGCTAAATTACTGTCTTACTGTGTCCAACCTCAGCAGTGATGGCACGTTGTGAGAGGCCTCATTTATGCAGCTCAACAATCCTACCAAGGAATCCAGATTTTTGCACAGCTTTTGGCTTTTAAAGACTATGGTGTTAAACTTTTGATCAGCTGAAAAAAATCATGTTTGAGTGTAAATGCAGTTTTCAGAAACTTCCCTGCTAAAAAGTTCTTGTCTCTTGCACTGAGTTTTTCCTTTTAACATTGTGAAGCTCTACTTAGAACCTTCTTTAGATCCAATAGTGCAAAAAGCAAATACTTCCAAAATTTTTGACTGGTCTTAAGATTTTGATCAGGAGTGTATTTTTACCTAAAACTCTGAGCATTTTTCCATTTTTGTGATCAATATATCTGTAGAAATTTAAGTCAGGGAGCTTCGAAAACCGTTTGTAAATATTAATTTAAAAGGTGCAAAATAATCTAGCAGATTAAGCCTGAGAATGGCCAGCACATAAGAATGATCACATTGTCATGTACCTGACATGGACTATCCAGATCAGTTGGGGATTCACTGCCGCTCACTATTCTTCTGTTTGGCAGCTCAATCTCACAAACTCCTGGTGTCTCCATCAGTTTTGATCCAACCCTACAAATCTAAACAAAAGAATGGTTAGAATTTAGACTCACTATATTAAGCTGTACAGTAAATGTTTTGCCAGACCGTGTGACCCTAAAGGTGAATTTACAAATTGAAAGAAGAGAGCATTTGCCCTGACTGTGTGGGAATACAACTAGCTGTCAGATAGTGGGCCAAGCTGGATCTTCATGGCAGGGACCATGCTTGAGTTTTGGATCAATACATGCCTCTGTAAAGTTCACATAAAAACTTCCTCTAGTCAAAGATCTGAAATGGTTGATCGACTATGTTAAATTAACACTTAGAAGATGATCCAATGTCTAAGTGTGTCTGTAGCAACACAGGTTCAGACCCAAGCTATGTTGATCAAGTCTCAACAAAGAAAAAAAAATAGAAATGTGTAAAAAGATAATGGTAACATCTGTTGAATAAAAAAAGAATCCATTCTGGGCAGGTTTACTATTCTATAAATGGTCCTGAACGCATTTTTGGGAACTTAAAAACAGTACACAACTTTAAGGACCAGAATTCTGGTTTCAAGAAACTCCTTTATTCTGCTGTAGCTTGTTGGACGCCAGATGAAGCCTGTAGCCTCTAGCAGCTCGTCGTTGTTGGCTGCGTTCACTCACAGTTGTTAGCATTAGCAGGTATTTAGCTTGACCCTAACATCAGCACCAGCCTCACTGGATCCTTTAGTGTGGAAACGAAACCAAAAAGACCGAAAAATAATTGTTTAAATATACGATAAAACAAATACACTTCAAATAACTTTAAAAAGTAGAAAAAATGCAGGTATTTACTATATAAAAATATTTAAGCCTAAGCTAAATTTGAAACGACACATCGTTTCTCTTCGCGTATGAGACGGTGACGAGAAACCCGAGACCGAGTGACAAACGTGATTTTCAAGATAAACAAGTTTTGCGGAACCCTGAGCGGAACGCATGTGTTCTGTTCCTACTCGGTTCCGGTTCGTTTTAGCAACATGGCGTCATTCTGCTCCGTGTGAACGGAGTCCCACTGAAACACAAAGTGTCTCTTTCCAAGAAACTTCAAGTATTACTCGGAGCAGCAAAAAATACAGCTGTCGAGATCAAACCCCCAAACCGTAAAAACATTTACGTTACACGGTGTTACGTAGCTACTGCTAGCGAGCTAATCGTTAGCTTGAAGCTAACTGACGCTAGTCTTGTTGGCGAACTTACTTCAAAATGTTGAACAAATGAAAACAATCACTACGCTATAAACCTCTTTGTAGAACTTCGTTCAGGTAGCGTAAAGTCTGCATGCCACAATACAAAACACTCCAATAAACAGTCCTAAAAACTCACCTGGATGTTTTCACTGTACGGCTCGAAGGAGGACGTCAGAAGCTAGTTAGTGTGAAGTAACGACATCCGGGTATCACCTTTCAAACTATAACCACTGATGGGTTTCCAAAAAACGGAAACATTCATTTTATCTACTTTGTAGTTTATTATTCTAATCTTGTTTAGCTTAGTATGTGTTTTTTAAATATTAGCCGATCCATCTCTAATGTTAAATTAAAGAGCAGAGCAATCTGAATTCAGATTGTATTATTTTAACTTGAAGGTGAAACTCTTCATATCAGTCAGCATCGTAAGTTTCTTCATGCTAAATTTAAACCAAGGGCAAAAACGACCATTTACCTGCCTGTGGATCTATCATTGTTGGAGAAGAGGAAAAAAGGACATTTTTCAGAATCATACTCAGTGCAGTCATATATAGAAAATAAATACTTTGGTTATGTTCAAGTGTATACAGATGCATCAAAAAATGTATGTAGCAACAATAGGGCTACTTTATCGTTCCAGAATTTAATATTAAAAAATGTAAGAGAATTTCTGATGGTGTCTCAGTGTTTACAGGGGAAATGATGGGAATTATTTTGGCTTTAGGCTGGATTGAAGAGGTTCGTCCTTTAAGGAGTTTAATTTGTTCTGATTCAAGTTCATCGTTATGTTTAATTAAAAATAATCAGTCTAATAGTAGACCGGACCTTCTATTTGAGATTCAGTTAATACTTTATAGAATTCAGGCCATGGGATTAATTGTTAATTTTACATGGGTTCCATCTCATATAGGATTAAAAGGAAATGAGTTGGCAGATAAATTTGCAAAACAAGCTTCAGAGAACAGTTGCATTGAGATTCTGATTCCATTTAGTAAAGAGGAAATGAAATCTATTATAAAACTAAAGGTTAAGGAAAGATGGCAGAAGCAGTGGGAAGAAGAAACTGGTAGATAAATGGCTTTATGGTATTCAAAGGAAAGTTGGTGCAATGAGGGGAACAGGAAGAAGTAGGAAAGAAGAAAACATTATATCCAGGTTACTTTTTGGGCATACGGGTTTAAACAGTTTCACTATTTAAAATGGGGAAACATCCAACAGGTAATTGTGATTTTTGTTTTCAAGAAGAGACAGTAGAACATGTTTTGTTTTGTACAAAGTACTGAGGAGAGGAGGAGATTAAAATATAGACTTCTAAAGAACAAATTACAGTTAAAAATACCAGATATTTTGGGATATTCATCTTCATCTGAATACGTTATTTAATAAACTTTCTTAAGGAATCTAAACTGATAGAGAGGATTTAGTTTTTCCTTTTTTTTTTTAAGTTGCGTCCTGATCCACACTCCATACCAGTAGGTGGCGGTAATGCACCTATAAGTTGTTTGCCAACCGCCATAAAACCAAAAGAAGAAGAAGAAGAAGAAGAAGAAGACCATTTACCTGTGCCTTCCAAACAGGACTCGTATCTTTTGTAGAAATAAAAAATGTTTTTATTTAAAGACTAGCACCAAATACAAATAAAACAAGAACTTTAATAAAACATGAAGCAGCACATATTTTAAAAGTAACTGTAAATATGGGGCCTACTTAAAAAATTAGCTAAATTGCAACACAAACTATCCTGAATTTGTAAGTGTATTTTTAAATCTACTTAAAAATATATTTTTAAATGTACTTAAAAATTCAGTTAAACTGCAACACAAACTATCCAAGTTTTCCCTTCTGAAGTTTCTGACACAGTTTCTCAATCCCACAGTGATTAACTAAGTCCAATGGATCCAAAAAAATACTTGTTTGCCACTCAGGCCAACAAGAGTCTCTCCAGGTCCCTCATGGTGTAAATGTCAGGAATGAACTGGGTCAGTCATCGATACACATAAAAGACAGGAACAATCGTCCAGCAAAACCTTCGTCGTTAAAAATGTAGTGTCTACCCAGATAACACACGATGTTAAATCAACGTTGAAAAATAGTTAGAATCGTTGATACTTGGTTGAAGTCGACAAATGAATGTGGATCAACCATCAAACAACCATCCAGCTCTAGCCACGTACCTAACGTTGAAACTGTGTCATTGAATCAATGTTGTTTTGTCGTTGAAATCTAATGATTGAAATGCGTTTGTCTGGTCAACATCTGATCAATGTTGAATCAATGTCAGCTGTTTTACCGCACCCCTTCCCCTCCATAGACATACTATATTAAGAGCAGACCCCGCATTGGCTGCTCCGGCGCAGGAAATACGGTGGCCATCTTGGAGCGGTCGACCTTCCTACTTTGCTCAACCAAAACAGCAGAAGATGTTTCAGCACTGAGGGATATTGTTGTTCAAATCGATGGACTATTGATGTGAGGGTTGACAGACATTTAACAAGTAAGATATTATTGTGTATATTTTGTGATTAGAATATTACTTTAATGTATTTATGTCCAGTGGTGAGATACCAGCTAATATTAGCTACAGTGCTTGGTGTAATACGGGGTTCAGTCCCAAAATGAAGGATAAAAGAGATTCTGTAAATCTAAAAAAAAAAATGTTTTATTCTCTAACATTGACTTAGATTATCTGACACAATAGCCTATATTGGAAATGAAACAATGTAACACATTATAAAACTTGTATTACGAGTTATAACATTCACCAGCAAAGTTTACACAGGTGGTAAAGACTATTATAAATATGTAATTCTTTCACTTGTAATATACATCCCAAATCTTCCGTTTTTGTTTCAAAGGTTTCATAAAGACACGATGTGAGGAAGAAGAGAGAGAATCTATAAAGAGATACGGATTCACTGCAGCAGGATGAATCTCACATCGGATTTTGAACTAAATCTCTGAAGCTAGAACTCGTTGGCTGAAAAACACACACACACACACACACATATATACATATATGTGTATATATATAGATATATATATATATATATATATATATATATCTATATATATAACACATATATGTGTATCTATATCTATATACTGTAGATTATGTCTATGTTCCTCTCCACCTCATCAGAGCTCTGGGTCAGAGCATTTTATTACTGAGCGGGGATTATCATGTTTTAAATTAAGTACTGTAGAGGATAGTCTGTGCTGATTCCTTTCTGTACATTTTCTTACTTGTTCATAACAATTCTCACTGACTGTTTGTGTGCGATATATTGACACAAAAACATCTACAACTTACTACAAGGAGTGGAGTGGTACTCCCACACCATTTACATGAGTGGTATGGCCCAACCACACAGCTGCTTTGCTGTTGGCTTGTTGGCAAAAGATGTTAATTTAATGTTGAATTAACATCACAAAGGTTGCATGTCTGGTTGAGGTCAACAACTGACGGTGGATCAGCTATAAAACAACCATCCAACTCTAGCCAATTAACTAACATTGAAACTGTGTCATTGAATCAGTGTTGTTTTGTGGTTGACATCAAATAAATTAAATACCAACGTCCAATCCAGTGTGTTTCAGCACTGGTCCTCCAGGCCCTACAAGTTTTAGGCATTTCCCTAATTCAGCACACATGATATTAATTAACAGGGCTTCGCTGAACTGAAAACACGCAGGTCAGTTTGATTGAGGACAAGGTTTTGGGAAAAACTACCCAGACTGCACATGACGTTAAATCAATGTTGAAAAATAGTTAGAATCGTTGATTTTTGTTTGAAGTCGACAAATGATGGTGGATCACCCTGGTAAAAAAAAAGTATACTTTAGTATACTAAATTTTAACATAGTTTAGTATACTTTTATCGATGTACTTCAACTGTACTATTTTGGAACAACTTATTTTGTACTTAGTATACTTTAGTAGTATTTAAATAGTATAAAATTACAACTAATAGTATACTTTAGTATACTACACATACTTTTTTGGAACAACTTCAAGTATACTTAGAGTGTACTTAAAGTATACTTTTTAAATTTAATATTTCAGAGCTATATTATTATATTTTGTGATAGTAATCACTTGTTTTTCATTTGTTATTATGATGTGCTTAGATGTAGTAATGGGCAAATGAAGCCTCATGAAGCAATGAAGCTTTCAAACCCTTTGCTTTGCAAAAAGGTTCATTACTCGATGCTTCATTCATTACTCACTAGTGACATCTGCTGGTGAAACTGTAACAGCCTTGCCACTCAGTTGGATCATACTTCCAAAAACTACTAAATGCAATATTGTCACAAAGTTTTCATCAAACTAAAGTTTATTAACAGGAAAATAAATGAAACCATATTTGTCATGTTTTAATTATTAAAAATATTTGTAGCCAATCTAATCCTGGTATATGCTGAACGTCAGTGGTTGTGTGGGGTTTTCTTTTATGTCAGACGGATTTGAAAATAAAGACATTTGATGTTTTGGTGTCTTGGGAGTGCAGAGCTTGTTGGGGCTTTGCTTTTTCTTGGATTTATAATTGGCTCTGATCCCTTAGCCAAATGGCTACATGTTGAATTTTAGTTCTGCAACAGGATTAAATCTGTTTCAGCTGTGCAAGACTGATATATCATTGCTAATTAGACTACATATAATAGTGGAATTTTGCAGAAGGTGAGAAATTGGGAGGTGGAGAGATAATTATAATCTAAGAATAATTTTATTGTGAGGATAATCTCAAAATATTCCCAGATGTCAGAAATTATCATAAAATCACAAAAATATAAAGTCATACAAAAACATAATTTACAATTGAGAAAAGCAGTAACAAAAATAACATTTTGATGAGCGCCATCATCAATACACATCAAATATGTTGGTCAATGTTTATTTTATTTGCCCACTGAAGACAAATATCATCCTCTGATGCGCGACCAAATGGACAATAACAGCACGGCTCATCGAGCTTTTATTTGAAAACTGACACGCAAAATGAAGCAGTCACGTGACCCATGCAACGCAAGGCCTCATTTGTTGCCAGTCACGTGGTTTTCAGCAAGACAACACAAGCCTGGAAGCGGGGCTTCATCGGACACGCCCCTTTTTACTCGGTACACTCCTGGAAGCCTGGATTCAGATGGACCGTCACTATCTCTCACTACAAAAAAGACATTCATTTATGAATCACTTGAATTATTTTTCTGTTTTTTATACATGATTATTTTTGGATGCTCATATTGCTTCAGTCACCTTAATTCCCTCTAATCCGTTTGGCAGCTTTGTCCCACTGCCTCACCCTGGTAAAAAAAAGTATACTTTAGTATACTGCAAACATACTTACATTTATGAAAGTACACTTTAAGTATGCTAATTATTAAGTGTACTACCTATAAGTATATCTGAAGTATACTAAAAATACACTTGTACCGATGTCAAAATTAGTACTTTAAACACACTTAAACATAATTGTACCAAAATACACTTTAATATATTATATAAAATGTGGCAGGAAGTAGGTGGAGCTGCACCTGCTGCCAGGGTGACTCCAAGTGAGCCGCTCAGTATAAAAGCCGCGGTGAGCTGCGGACTGACACTTGTTGTTTGCTGTTGACGTGTTGATCTGTCTTGTGTGCTGAGGACAGGTGAGGTTGGCTGCCTGCGTATTTACAGCTGCTTGTATATTGTAGTTATATACAGCCTTTATCGGCAGAAACGTACGGGCGTATTTACCTCCACGTTTGATCGTGAGTGGAGTGATTCCTGCATCAAGTGCTGACATTTGTGAGCTTAATCCGCTCAGGTCCCAATTGGGTGCAAGTGAGGAGAGCTTGGCCTGATCGGTAGGTGGATTCAGTGACAAATCTTGTTTTTATTTCTTTGTATTAAACTGTTTTTTTATTTAGGAATCTCGACCGACCTTAACACTGCTGCTTTGTCAAGAGAGACCGGCGTGTGGGACGCGGCCCCCCGAAGACCAGAACCAGGAGCGGCTGCGCGCTCCGTTTCGGGCTGGATTGCTTTTTTTTACCGTGCCTGTCGAGCACAAAGACTTTTTATTTTTATTTACACTCCTATTTTTATATATCTCTTTTACTGCCTGTATTTTAACAATTTGTTTTTTATTTTTATTTTCTTTAGAGGACCGCCGGTGCTGCGCTCGGACCTGGATGTGGCCCTTTTTGGTGTGACTGTGCAGTGATTAACACAAATAGGTGGAGGGCATTTCAAGAGTGAGTGACTTCATGGGTGTTTGTTTTGATTTCTTTGCTTTGGAGCCGAACATCCAAGACCTGGTCGTACCCACCGGTAAGCCTAGTTAGATTTATTTTGTGTATTTTCTTTTTTGTTCATGTACAGGTATTTTTTATCTTTGATAATAAATTATTATTGGCTTGAAACCTGTCTCCTGCTGATTGCAAAACCGGACCTGTGTCCTTTCATTAATTCCTGGGTGATAACCCCAGGTGGTGTGATGTATAACCTTATAGTCAATGGCATTAGTTCCAGTTCACACTCCAGACCAGATGGTGGCGGTATTGCACATTTTCATTTATTTAAAAAACGCCACAAAGAGAAGAAAACTTGAAGCAGGTAAGATAACAGACGCTGTTCAAATTCAATGCCAGTGGTGCAAATGTTTTTATACTCAAGAGACGCTCGACCATCTGGATCGGGGGACTTTGCAATGACACATCTGGGACACTGACAAAATACTCTTTGACATCACGGTCAATATGTGGCCAGAAGAACCTCTTGCGAGCAATAGCCAAACTTCTGAACTGCCCTTGGTGACCAGCGTTGTCGTGAATCCCTTTGAGAATGGGAATGGAGGACCACGAACTGGTGGCGTCTCTTACGGGTAACTTGGTCTTTAGAAGGTCTATAGAGGATGTCATTGGACACTGCAAACTTCTCCCAGTGTTTGAGGTACTTAATAACCATTGTTTGTTCATTCGATCTTTCTCTTCTTGATGGACGACGGCCACGGTCAACATAGTATGACACTCTTGATAACACAGGATCGTTATGCTGTTTTTCTCTCAATACAGTTTCTGAAAACACAGGTTGATCATCTTGAGAGGGGAGGATCAGTTGGGGCAGATGTTCAAAGGTGTCAACAGCTCGTACTCTAACAGCAGACTCCCATGCACTCTGTGTCTCAAGAAGACCATGAACATCCTCTTTTGTGAAGGACTGAAATTTTGTGTTGTCAGGTGAGTGCAACATGTTGGAGTCCTGGTCTTTGGCATTTGACTGTCTGAAAGTCTCCTGTACTGAACCAGATGAAACAGGGAGGGCCTCAAGTAGCTGGCTGCATGGGCTCTGCAACAGTCTCCTTCCCAAGGCAGATTTGACGAAGGGATGACGACTTAAGGCATCTGCCACCACATTTTTAGAGCCAGGAATTTATTTAATATCAAAGACGTAAGAAGCCAGCTTTGCCACCCATCGCTGTTCACAGGCGTCCAGACGTGGCTTTGTGAGAATGTGGGTGAGTGGGTTGTTGTCTGGCCACATTGTAAATACATGCCCTTTCAGTCAATGGCTAAATTTGTCGCACACTGACCATTTCAGTGCTAAAAACTCGAGACGGTGGGCTGGATATTTTTTTTGAGCACGTGAGAGACTTGTTGGCAAATGCTATTGGATGAGCCACACTTTCACCCTCCTGAACTTGTGAGAGGACTGCACCCAAACCATCTAGCGATGCATCAGTAGACAGGACAAATGGGCAGTTAAAGTCTGGGTGGGCCAGAATTACAGAATTAACCAAAGCTTCTTTAAGCTTCATGAATGCAGAGAGATGCTCATCTGTCCAATCAGCTGGTGTCAGTTTGTGGAACTGGAGTTTTTGCTTGGTGAGTATCTTTGGTTTGCATTTCTGTTTTGCACCAGCCAGTAGGTCAAACAGTGGTTTGGCAATTGCAGAATAGTTTGGAATGAAATGTTGGTACTAGTTGACCATGCCGAGAAATGATGGAATGCATGAATGAGATCTGTAGTGAGCATGTTGCTGATGGACTCCACTTTAGAAGGATCTGTAGAAACACCAGACTTGTCAATTATGTGACCAAGAAACTTCACAGATCTTCTCAGTAACCAACATTTCTTTGGAGCCAGTTTGAGGTTATGGTAACAGAGACAACCAAACACCGTCTCCAACCTCTCGAAAGCCACTTCCTCAGATGGTCCGAACACCAACAAATCATCGAGGTAAGATAGCAGGCTGAGAAAGTTCTGGTCACTGAATATTGAGTTCATCATCCTAATAAAACTGGCAGGGCTGTTGCACAGTCCTTGGGAGGTCTGTTGTATTCATACAACCCCATGGGTGTTGTAAAGGCGAAGTATTTACGGTCATCTTCATGGAGTGGCATGTTGTAAAAGCCAGACATGAGGTCCATTGTGCTGAAGAATATGTTTCCACCCAAGGCAGTCAGCTTGATGTGGTAGGGGCTGAGCATCCTTCAGGGTCTGTCTGTTGAGCCATCTGAAGTCTGTGCAGATCCGTAAGTCACCGTTCTTTTTCCAAACAAGAGCAAGAGGTGAGGCAAATTCACTTGTCGATTTCCATATAATTTCTTTCTCCTCCATCTCATTCAGGACTTGACGGAGCTTCTGATACTCAGCAGGAGGTACGAGGCGATAGGGCAGCCGAAAGAGTCTCTCATCAGTGAGCCAGATCCTGTGTATAAATTCTTTTGCTTCTCCACAGTCTAAGTGGTGGCAGGAGAAGACATTCTCATAACTGATCACTAGATCTGCCAGCTTTCTCCGCCAATCATCTGACACATCACAAGACTGTAGGTTGAGATCCCCCAGACCAGCACTTCTCAGTTTTTCCTGTATATTGTCATTGTTTTATACTGCAGAATCAACATCAGGGTGTTTGACAGAGGTGGCCTGATATGAGCATGTTGCATTTTGTATATCTAAGTCCTCCATAGCAAGACAGGTGTATATATCAGCCAGTCTAGCGTTCTTACCTATGGTGACAGGACCACTGGAAGCATTTAAAATCTTGAGAGGGACTAACCCATCTCCCCAGAGCGGTATCAGAGTTCTCGCCACCAAAATGCCACGGGGAGCGGAATGTGACGATGTGGGTTCAGACATCACAGTCAAACCAGGTGACAACTTTGTGCTCTTGGGAAGTTTGTCCCATACAAGATACTCAGTGCCAGCTTCCAGTGTAACAGCTGAGTTACATCTCACTGTGCCAACTTTGTCTGGGACATTCTCTCCAGACCAATGGTCCAGGCCAGCAAGAAGGGAGAGGAACTCCTTGAGCTCTGGGAGACCTTTACGAGGTATGGAAACTGCTGCCCAATAAGAGGAGTCTTTCTTTAATAGGTGTAACAGTCGCCTGATGACATTGGAGCCCAGAAGCAGATCAGTCTGTTGGTTTTTCACAACAAAGGTGGGGACTGACAACTGGTATCCATAGATCTCCATATTCAGATCTACTATTGAGGTTGGTCTTACTCTGGAACCACCGCATCCTACAAATACAATGTCAGTGGCCTCCTGGTGAGAGATTACAGCACTGGCATTAATCAGTGACTATAGAGCTACGTCGCTCAATGAGCATGCCATTGAACCACTATCTAGCATGGCACCAAGAATTAATTTGTCATTAACTTTGACATTTGTGTAGAATAAACTGTCACTTTTTTTTACTTTTTGTGTGTCTTGCATAATAATATTTTCAAACTCATTTAGTTTTTGAATATTTTGATACAGTTCAGCAGCATCAAATATGTGGGAGGAATCACTTTGATCCATGCGGCCTCCCTCCTGGCACAGATTGCTTAGTTTCCCTGCACATTGTCTGTTGGGACAGCTCTGTTTGGACAAGACCGCCTTGTGTGGTCAGGACTGAAACATGTGAAACAAAGGCGGTCTGAACGGCAGTGGACTTCTGTCGTGTGCTTGTCATTATTGCATATGCAACAGTTTATAACAGGTCTGGGTCGGCCCCATGTGCACTTGTGGCGAGGAAATGATACCTGGCCACCAACCTGAACTTTATCAAGGACCTGCCTGAGCATAGACATCTTCTCTCCAAGCATGGCTCCTTCTTGTGGGAGACTGACCTGCTGACTTTGTGGGACTGGAGCAAAAGGTTGACACTGCACTTGTGAAAATTGCCGGTGCAGCTTTGCAGGTTGCAGAACAGGAAGGTAAGACTGTGGAGAAGGGGGATCTAATGTAGCGGCCAGCTGCTGGTTCTGTACCATCACAGGGGAACATGAATTTGGTGGAGCCTCAGAGGCAGGTTGTACATTGTAAGAGCACAAAACATTATTTGATCTTTGTGCACCACCAGGGACTTGGGATTCAATATATGTGTCATAGCAGAACAGTGGGGCTGCAGATGGTTTGTGGATTGGTGTTTTGATCCTGGACACACACTCTCCCTGGTGCTCATCTAGCCTCTCCTGGATGTCTTTTGAGCTCCATTCATGTATTTGCTTGTACTTAAATACTGAAGCCAGTTCTGCATCAGGGCAGTGTTTTACAAACATTTTAGCAATTTCACTGCTCATATCGTCAGTTTGTTTTCCCTGACGCTTTAAAACTTCTTCAGCCATATCTGCAGCTTTGTTGAGCTGAATCCAATAGTCAAACACATCCTCTTTTCAAATGGCAGTGTGGAGTATAAGTCTTGCAATGGCAGGTAGGAGGTTGTGGGACTGAGGTATTGTATCAGCATGTTATAAATCACATCTGGGGAGCATGCAGCATTTAAACCAGGGTCACTTTTAAGACCAATCTTAATCACATCTCTGGCTCGGCCCATTAGCCTCCCCACAATCTCCTCTGCTTGAGTGGAACTATCATATTCCTGCCTTCTAAGGTAACCTCTCATCATTTCAACCCACTCAGTAACAGTATATTTGTCAGTGTTCTCACCTCTAAAAATTGGAGGTGCTGTTTCTGATTTTACAATGATGTTGAATTTTTGACTATCAAAGACATAAGTGTCTTCACTATGGGCACCATCTTGTTTCAAACAGGAGGCATTTTGGGTTTCCTTTTCCCCAGCAACACCAGAAGAACACAGTTTATTTGCAATGGACTCTCCACAATCTGTGAACCTAACTGATAAATTATGTCACTTAATAAGTGTAAGTCATGGCCAGTAGATGTAGAGTGGCTCGGGCCCCCAAACGACATCTGCCCTATAGGTGTCTTAGATGGATAAAAAGCTAATCCCTGAGGCCTATTACTTGCAGGCAACATGGGTGAGGCACAAAAATCCGACCCAACTGCCACACCTGACTGAAATTGAGACCCATTACACCTCTGCCTCTCCCAAAGGAGGGTTGACTGTTCACATTTTTAACATTTGGTTGGAATCTCTCTGCCATTTCAAAATGGAAGACTGAAAATAAAACACTCAAATCAGTGGCGCAACTACACATTTTTCAGGTGGATGCAAAAACATACATCGGTGCTAACATTAGTTAGCATAATATGCTACCGGGGATCGCGGCAGATAAAATATGTGACTGTCGTCATACGTTGTGTAAGATTCCTTCTTTGAAACAGGGTGGAGACTCTAGTAGCTGCTAAACGGTGTCATTTTGTGAACATTACTTACATTTAACATTCTGTGTCCGTCACCGAAGCCCTGCAGTTCCGGACGCGGTTCTGAGATCTCAGGGATCCGCTTTAGTCAGCGCTAACCAATCGGAACACGTCTTACATTGCTAAGCCCCGCCCAGAATGTTCATGTAAGCTTCCCCAAAGCAAATAAAGTTGTATAAGCAAGAAAATAAATTCAACCAAAAAAAATAGACTCAACCAAAAAAAGAGATTCAATCAAAAAATTAGTTACTTCAATCAAAAAAAAATAAATCTTTAAAAATGTTTTTGTTTCGTAAAAAAATATTTTTATGATTAAATAGTTTTTATGACTTTTCTTTTTGTTTGAGATGATTTTTTTTTTGGTTGAAACTTTTTTTTTTGTTTGAGATGATTTTTTTTTTTTTGATTGAATAATTGTGAAACAAATCTAACTCCATCCGAGAGCGCCTGACGGACCCGCTGCAGTCACTCATCACACCACTAGGTGGCTTCAAACAAACGCATTGATCAAAAATCTCAAAAACACATACATTTTGATCAAAACTCACACAAAGACACACACAAGTTTTTCTCTCTGTTACACCAATATAAGAGAAATTTGCCTTTTCTTGCATCTTGACATAATTAACATAAACCAAACTGTTTATAGATTTGTATCAGGGAGAATTTATGTATCAAACATCAGTTTTCTCAGCTTTTTTTAAAAAATCGTATTTAATAGATATATCTGATAAGAAATGATGATGCTACTAATATTTTTTTGACAGATTTCTGCTCGTCCTGCATTGGAATAGAATGGTTTTCTGGACTCAAAGCATCCAATCCAATACTGGATTGCTGTCCAATCCAGTAATACATATTAATTAGCAGCAGTATGAAAGATGAGAAAATGATTAACTATAGCCTACTACATTAAGAAATTATATTTAATCCTCAGTGATACATGAAGCTCATTTTTAAACAATGCAAGTTAAAAACAATATTTTGCAACAAGTAAATTAAGTCCAATGATAGGTCTCTGCAAGCTAAATGTGAGAATTATATATAGCCCCGAGATCAAAGTGGGGAACACCCCCAAGGGTGGTGGAGAATGACCGAGCTAAGATCCTGTGGGACTTCCAGATCCAGACAGACAAGATGGTGATGGAGAACCAACCGGACATTGTGGTGGTGGATAAAGAACAGAGGAAAGTCGTTGTGGTGGATGTAGCTATACCAAGTGACTACAACATCAGGAAAAAGGAGAAACTGGAGAAATACCAGGGCGTCAGGGAGGAACTGGAAAAGACCTGGAAGGTGAAAACCACAGTGGTGCCTGTGGTCATCGGGGCCCTCGGGGCAGAAACCCCCAAACTGGAGCAGTGGCTCAAACAGATCCCAGGAACAACATCAGACATCTCAGTCCAGAAATGTGCAGTACTAGGCACAGCCAAGATACTGCGCAGAACCCTCAAGCTCCCAGGCCTCTGGTAGAGGACCTGAGCTCAGAGGATGAAAGAGAGAGACCACCCACAGAGGGTGAGAAGGGAATTATTATATATATAAATATATATATACGCACACACATATCTCCAGGCATATGCTGCCACCCCTGAAAAATCCTTGTCCCCCTCTTGCATAGATATTTTTCTAGATCCGCCCCTGTCTCCCAGTTAGACTCCACCACCACTACCGGTATTGAGGAAACTGTATAAACACGCCTTTTCACCGAAAGAAGGAACTCAATTTTTCAGGCATTTCCAAGGATCTTGAGAAAGCAAATAGGAATCGCTTTTTTTTGTTCTCCATGCCCCCATACATGCTTTGTAGATTACAGCCTGTACACACTGACCCAATAATAAAATGAGCAGTTTCTCCACACATAACAGCTTTTCGGAGGATCATCCCAGTCCTTTCTAAATCTAGCATTTATGGAACTAGAACCATTGGATCATACTTCACATTTTTCTGGCTCTGACTGTTTTTAAGATTCTAGACTTGTTATTAAAGATACTTAATTGATCACAAGGGGAAATTAAATATGATTAAACAGTATTTTTTGGCATTACCTGGGAGTATTATGTCTTTTATCCCACATCAGCTTTTACAATTTATTGATTGAAATCTGAATGTAATGCGTGCATTGTAGAACTTCGAACACATTCCATCAGAAACAGTAGTAATATTAACTAGAAAAATTCTTGCAGAAATTTTAAGGGGCATGCCAAAGTGTGCCCGTCGGCTTTGACCCAGCGTTATGATGCTAAAAATTTGCATTAATGCTAAAGAAAGCTGCAAGGTAGTCAATAACCTGTGGAGAGGCAGAAGCATGTAGACTAAGCTGTACTTGTACCATTCATTATGTTAAAATTAATGAATAAGCTAAAATTAGCCTATATGCTAATGTTAGCCTAAATTCTGGCAGTGGCATGTGGAGCAACATGACCATGTTGTTTTAATTTTACTTGCTCCATTCAGTATACTAAACATGTCTAATTAGAAAATTAGCTAATAGCTAACTTTGGGTAAAAGGCTCGTGCTAATGCTAATAGTCAAGGGCAGTGAAATGCTAAAATTTGTGCTAACATTGTGCTCTCCCTATGCATTGCTATGGCATGCCCCTAATACATATTATAATAAATAGAGGCGTTCTATTGGGTGTAGAACAATAGGTGCCTGCAATGCATAGAAGGCAGCGCATTAGTCACTGCTCTTCCCTATGCATTGCTAACGGCATTCCACAACTAGAAAGTCTCTCCTCAGCCGTCCAATCACCGCGCGCTTGTATGCTGGAAGCTGGACCCAATTGGCTAAAAGTAGTCCACTTCAACATATCGATAGCTTATTGGTTAAGTTGATAGTCCATGGGCGAGAGATCCGCCTGTTGTGTTTTCACAGGGTGGAAGTCATTTTCCATCCAGATTTCAGACTGGGAGAGAAAAAACGTCGGCAAGCAGATATCCAAATGGAGGCTGAGTAGCATAAAACGGGTTATTGGCGCTGTTTGGTTGGGAATGCATCAGGCTGGCTAGCCGAGTGTAGCATCGGCGCTTCATTTCTGCTTGGCTCTTTGTTGTTGGAGCGGTGGATCCAGACGGAGCCCAGCGGTGGTGGCAACATTTCAGGTTTGCTTCCTTTCTACGTTTTCTTCGTGTTGTTGGATTTCCATGTTTCCAGCTGGACTGAGAAAACTGTATGTTTTTTTCTGTGTGCTGAATTAATTTGGAGACTTGAAACGGATCATAATGTGTTGCACACTTGTTCATCCTGCCAACTTCTTAGTGCATTTCTGGTCTGGAAGCTGGAGCAGCACTGAGATCCAGAAAGCAGCTGGAAGTTCAGTCTGGCTTAATCCTCCATGTTTCATGCACATGCCTGCTTTGGTTGTTTGCAGCTGAAATTCTGAAGTTATCCATGACTGATGTCTTAAAATGGGAATAAGTTGCTGAACAAATGAAAGCAGCCGTAACTGTGCTAGAACCTGGTGAGTTGCATGAACTGGAATATCTTGGTAGCAGTGGGAAGTTTGTGGCGCAAATGTTGTATTTTCACTCTGTTAACATAATTTAAAACTGAAATGTATGACAGTTTATTTAGAATAGAAAAGCAACAGTTATTTTCACCACTGCTAACTTTCACAGCAATAATAATGTTATTAATGATATTGAGCATAGATTAAATAAAAGTTCAAGGTATTGGTAGCTTGTAAACGGATATTACACAAAATGCCGCCTCCTTCTGGTGTCTTGCTCTTTTCACTGGGAGAATTCCAAGCTCATCTCATCTGGTTCATTATTCAGTCTGTCTGCTGCCGTAGCCTCATTGTCCTGTAAATGGCTGCTTTTCAGATATTCTGCATAAAGTTTGCTAGTTATATTTTTAAGCTGTGTCAGGGGTAATGCTTCTTGTGGTCTAACATTATGACTATAAGAGGATTTATTACTGTAAATGTTTCCTAACAGTTGACGCTGTCTGGATTGAAAATGGGGGAATACGGTTTGGCGATATGAACATAATGTTTTATCACAATATAAAATGATTTTTCCATTTATTATCTGAAGACTTAATGACCCCATTTCCAACATAAGAGTGATTTCCTCCTCCAATACTGGAAGCATTTTCTGTGGAATCTGGTACATTCTCTGCCTTATTGATGTACATTTTCATGGTGTACAAGGTTTGTTGACTCAGGTTTCTCCTGAAAAGATCTGGTGGAATAATGGCTTGCATTTTTTTCTGCTGAGTTACACAGAGATGAGAGAAGTCAAATGAGACTGAGTTAAGTCCAACAGGAGTAAACTCACCAACATACTCCTTCTCAACTACAACATGCACAAACAAGTACTTTTGGATTGGACTATCCCAGGTTTTCCATTCCTTTAGGAGACTGATGTGAAATGACTGTTTTGAATTTCTTCACTCAGGATCTCATAAGTTGTTAACCTTGGCTTTCACAGCACAGGATCCACCTTATTCTTTGGAGGGTTACTGTAGGAACAATTATGAGTCTTACTTCCAGTGCTCACCAGAAGTATCAGTATTTCTCAGTGTAATTTATAGCTTTTTGTTAATCTGTATTCATTCTAGACGCTACATTTCTCTTTTCCATTATTGTAAAATATTAGGCAAAAATAGTATCCAGTAAGATGTCCTTTCAGAGCTCAGGTACGTATTGTGCTGTCCGTAGCTCTATTAACGATGAGACCAATTTGAATTTGTGGTTGCAATAAGTAAGTTTTGAACATGCTCCCAAAACAAAATAGGAATGTACCTGTGATAATTGGTACAGTTTCAATTGCCAGATGATGAATCAAAAGGAATTTGGCTAAAAAATCTAACTTTGAAAAGACCCCTATAAATGCTGGATATGTACAGTGGTCGTTTATTGGGGGGGTTCGGTTCTGAAAAAGTCTCGCAATAAACAAAATCCACGAAGTAGTGACTGTTTAATTTTTCCCTATTCAAATACATTTTAAGGCCCCATAACCCCGTTTCACACTCTTTATAAATCTTTCCAAAACTGTCATTAACATTTTCCACATTGTCACACAGTTTACACTCTCAGAAACCTACATAATTTTAACAACATGATGAAATTCTGAATGATTACTCACCCGGTAAAATATACTGTATTACAGCTGCTCTGATGGCGCTTCATCCCCACCCTCACAGTAACACTGTTTTTCGCAGGCCTGGGTGTTGGTGTCTTTTTCCGAATGAGGAACATAGTTATCGTGAGTTGTTCTCGTGGGCAGGAGTTGAGTACGACGAAGAGCATAAAGACTCAACTCCTGCTCTGACGAAAGAGGCATCAGAAGAATGGACCCAGGAAAAGAGAGCTGTCGTAGAGAACAAGTTCTCTGATCCAAACGTTTGAGGCCAATGCTCATGTGGGCAGGAGTTGAGTACGATGAAGACATTTTTAGCCCTGCTGTGACAAATGAGAAATTGGACGACTACAGCCATGAAGATTTCTATGATCTCGAAGACCTCACTTCTCTGACTGGAGAACTTGACTGTGTAAACTAGAGGTGTGCCGATCAATCGGTCACCGATCATAATCGTCCGATTTCCGTGAAATCGGTGATGATCGGGATCGGCGATCATTTTCTCTGTTACCGATACCGATCACCTGCATCTCATTTCTCAGCCTGTCTGTCCAGCTGGTCTCGTCTTTCCTTCACTCTGCGCAAACGCGCAGCAACAAATCCTAAGCGGTGTGTAACTATAACGCACTGAGTGAATGAAGACGTTTGCGGCGGAAAATTGAAGCAGGTCAAAATGCATCAACACAACGAAGCTAATAGACATAAAAACAATGACGGAGTTTGGCTACATTGAGGCTCAGTGCAGTAAAAAGACATGGAGGATCAGACAGCAGGTAAAGCAGCACAGATACAAACACTCACCGGATTAGCCTGACGGTCACAAAGCTAAACTAATAACCTGTAAAATGATTTAAGTCTTGGAGCTGTGATGTAAGACGCTGGTTCTGCTGTTAAACCGCTGCTCCGCTACAGGTAGTAATATTTAATATTTAGTAATATTTGACAGACGGAGCCACTTCTGCTCCACCTGGTAGAGACTCACACTGAACCTGTTTAAAGCTGCAGCAACTAACTTATAATATACATTTTACATACGTATTAAAACTTTCTCTGTCCTAACATGAGACAGATAATCTTTAAAAGATAATCGATCTCCTCCCTGTTACTCCGCTCAGTCAGAAACAGCCAATCAGAATTAGCAGTAATCAGCTAGCTGCACAACAGTACAAAAAGATTTTGTGCACATTAGATAATAGATAGATGATTGAAGATAATTTTATAATAATTAATATAATAATTCATTATTAGCATATAATAATACTACTAATAATATGAATATTAATATATAAGTATATTAATCAATACATAATTATACAATATATAATATGATACTTAGGGATCTAGTAATTATTATATTACTATATTACAATTATATATAGTCTCTCTATATCTATATACATATATATATATAGATATCTATCTATAGATATAGATATATCTATATCTATAGAAGGATATCTATATATATATCTACCGTGCTCCTTCTGAGCACTGTGCTAAGATGGCAGGCGGAGTAAGAAATGGAGTCTGTTGTGGGACATACCCTGTCAGGGTTTCCCCCAGAACAGCTGCTTAGCCTCGCGGTCGGGGCGTCGGGGGGGGGGGGGGGTTGCGTGCGCGATCCGTACAGAGTCCGACAATGGCGGGCCGCCATGCCTATAATACACTGGGGGAAACCCTGCCTGTGTATATGTCCCACACACAGGGTGAAGCTGCTTGAACAGTTTCCACTCGGCTTCTTGTGCTGACTTTGGACCCCTTTCTTTCACAAACATTCTAAGTTCTCGAGTCAGAGAGCGATAAACCTTCTCCAGGATGATGGGTTCTTTAAACTGTACTTTGATTTTCTTCTCTGGTTGGATCCATTTGTTGTACAAGTCCTTGAGTTGGTTGTAGAATTCTTTGGGAAGATGTCAGGCACCCAGAACCGCTGTCCATGGACCTCTTCATTGATGTCATACTTGGCAAAAATGGCCTCTTTTACTTTCTTGTAATCTCTATTGTCCTCTGCTGCCATGGCTACACAGGCTGCTCAAGCCCTTCCTGACAGGTATGGAATAAGCCTCACTGTCCATTCAGCCTCAAGCCAGTCAAGGTGCTGCTCAATGTCATTACCTTCTTTCAGTTTTGGTAACCACAGCTTTTCCCCAACCCCCGTCAGCTTGACCTCTCTGAACAGTGGGCTGGACTACCATTTCCCCTTCCAATTCAATATTCCAAGGTGGTGAGACCTATTACTGCTCCAAATCATCTCTTATATTTATTTGGATCTGTATCTGGTACCACCTTTTCCCATCTTTCACTCAAGGCATGCTGGATCTTTAGACATTGCTGCAGCAAGCCAGTAAAAGAATCAAAGTATGTGGTCACTCCTTAGGCTTTGAAATGACTGTACTCCTGTTTTGAAGTTGACAGGAGGAATGGAGATTTCAAGAGAAAGGGATGTGAGACTTAATGGAACAGCAGACACACAGATCAGTGGAGCACTGGCACTATTTCTGACTTTCAGTCTGTCCTCCTAACACACACACAGACACACCATTGCCAGCAGCACCTACCCTGACAGGTGACTCCTGTGTGTGGCTGTCATGGAAACAAATGGGCTGTGGAGGCAGAAGCTGAAATCCAGTCCATGTGTTCCTGGTTCTCACAGGTCTACTGCCTGGGACAGCATGCTGGCTCTTTCTTCACATCCGCTCACTTTCCAAAATGTGAAATCTTTTCACCTTATAGTGATTCTGTGAACTGATTAGTTGGTTAACAATAACAACTAACTAAGGTGTGTAAGTGTTAGAAAATCAGTGAGCTTTGCTAAAGCACAGGTTGAATGCTTTTCCTCATCAGGGTTTTGCATTAAGATGACATGTTGCTTCATGCAGGGTTTCCCCCAGAAAACATGCAAAGCCCGGTGGCGTCGAGGCGGTCCACCGGCGGTCTACCGTGTTTTTGTATCAAAAGATGTTAAGTTGACAGGAAATGCAAAAGTATTACTGCGTAATTATATGTTACGGGAAAAGATCTCCAGTGAAATGATATTTAAACACACAACTAGTCTAAAAACAACAAATTTGAACTTCTGTTTAATCCAAATTAAGTCAGCGGCTCCATCAGGGCTTCAGGGGCCCCATAAACACTAATATTTTAAAACAGACCACAGATACATAAATGTAACTTGTTTATTGAGATTATCAATGCTGTTAAATTTTATTCAATTGATTAGGCAAACATAAATTAAAAGATTTTAAATTGTTTAACATTTAGATCCAAGATTTTAAGGAGTTGGCAAGTTTACTTTGTAAAACTTAAAGAACAATATTCATAGTTAGATTGTTTTGTTACCATAGCAACAACCTGATGCTGGGAGTTTAATCTTTGAATTTACAAATACCTTTTTAGGCTGGCCAATTAAACTATTCCCTTCTCCCATATTTCACTAAATCAAACACAGAAGCTGTTAGAGGTGCTGATATTTTTAGGAACAAAAGGGGCCCATAAATCAGATTCTGCTCCAGGCCTCATACAGCCTTGGACCGGCCCTGTAATCTGCTGCACTACGCAGAAATGCGCAACAAACGGGAGATTTAATTCAATGCTGCTAATGTGGCTTTAGTAGCTTTTTCATTTCGTGTCTGTTGAGTTTTTAATAATCGTCACAGAAACTATTCTGGTTGATCGAGTTTATGGGACGAGTTTCTCAGATCTCTGTGCGGCCGCGTATTAACTCCAAGTAGACAATGTATTTCAAATGGTTTGATGCATCGGGTAACTGGCAAAATAATACTAAAAATAATAATAAAATAATATAAAATCAGCGTAATGCGTTACAGACCGGAGGGCGCGAAAGCTGAACCTGCATGATGAGGTTAGCGCTGCTCGTTATCCACAAACACTCCGGTCAACTGGGACCACAGACATAAACTTTACAGGGAAAACAGACACAGAGCCACACGCTGGGCAGCGTGTTGAGATGTAGACGGTGCATATAATTGTTCGTTCACAAAGATAAATCATTCTCATCACTTCACAACGCGCCTCTGAATTCGCTACAAGTTATTCCTGCGGTTCACATGGAGCTACGCAACCAGAGCTAACGTAGCGGGTTTTAAACTCTTACCTAGAGTTCTACAAAGGATCATAATTCCTCACAGTAAGTTCATGTAAATATCCATACAGGTCAGCCTGTGTCCAGTTTCAGTGAAAGGAGGTGTGTGCGATCCCGCTGAGGTAAAGCAGCGGCAGCGCGAGGCAAAGCGCAGAGGCGCCAGCTGTGTGATTGGTCCACGAACGGTCGGATTTAAATGCTTAAACTATAAACCTATTTATTATAAACCTATCCTTTAGGAATAAATCTGCTCTGCTAGTGAAATGCTAAGACAAAAGAGACGCTTGCAGCCCGACTTAAAAAAAAGTTTTGTTTTTTTTCCTAGAAACGTAAACAAGCAACGCTTAGCCGCGGCGAGGCTAGTAAAGCATGGTGGGACGCCAGGCTTATAATACACTGGGGGAAACCCTGTTCATGTGATTCCAAAGCACCATGCAGGATGGCTGCAGAGGGGTGATGATGACTCACCTCTCGCTGCTACCAGGTATGGAGCTCAGATATTCAGAAGGTCAGAAATCATTGTTCTGTCATCAGAGGTGCAATGTTCCTACCTGAAGTTATAATGTTTCCTAGGTGGATGCCGCACAGTGAAACAGCTACATACTGTATAGGGATGTGCAATATGGCATGAAATTCATATCACGATATATATTGTGGTGGGTGGTGGTAACAATCTATATCACAATAGGATTTGCATAAAACTTACAATAGAAAGGGAGAAAAAAATCACATACTAATTGGAATGTATTCCTTATGTGTTAAAACTTGTTTAACCCCCTTTTGTGGATCTTACTTGTTGGTAATATTTGTAACTTGTGTTTTATGTTGCTGCCTATCATTTCTCAATGATAGGCATTGTGACGGAGGGCCCCCTTTTATTTTAAGGGGGACCTTGAAATACAATTTTAATGGCATTGATAGGCAGCCGCCTATCAATGCTGCTGCCTAGCATTGATAGGCAGCAGCATAATCTCAACGATGAGTATCTGGTACTCATAGTTAAATAAATAAATGAAAAAAAAATCTCAATATAAAAACACAATAACTTTAATGTAATGGATGTCTGTGTCAAGTCCTGCTTTTTCTTCCAAGTTTTGTGACTCGAACTTGTAGTTGGCAGCAATGTTGGTATCTAACTAAGCATGTATGCTTTGTTTTAAGGTGGTAAAACAAAATGCTTATTCTCTATCTTAGGCCGAATTTCTATCATTTCTGCTGTGTGCCATGTATATTGTGCATTCTTAATACTAATCATTCTGACATTTCTAAATTAGTGCAATGTACATAATACTGAAGTGACATTGCAAATTGCTCTGATTTGATATCAGATGTGTGTGCAACAAAAATAAAACATCTGGCCTTTCTGTTTACCATATTACGCTCAGTGAGGCAGTTACAACTAATGTCACACTTTGTAAACCTGATGGAAATAGAAACATGAAGTCAGCCACTCCTTGATCGAGTAAACATTCAGTACTGTAGTTATTTCCAACAACTATAGTTGTTTCCATCAGTATTTTTTATGCACATTTCAAAGTATTACATTAGAAAAGGTGGAAATGTCAAATTTAAAAACAATGTCCTCAGTTTCACAAAAAAGTTTTTGCTCACTTGAGATGGTTTTGACTTCTCTGAAAAAGAGTCATTGCAGAAAATAGAAGATGGAAACAGGTTTCATGAGTAAGGTTTTACGTGGCGAATGCTCTCATCCACTGTTGCCTCTCTTACCAGAGGCACCAGATCCTGAGAAAATTTTCAGTTCCTCCAGTTCAGAGGGGAGGACTACCTCCATTTTGTGGTCCATACTAGTTTGCAACCTCTGCATCTTGTTTATTACAGCCACACGTAATTTCTGATGAAATTACTCTTTGTGTAGCCTGGTTGATTTGCTCCCTATTCAAATTCAGAAATACTTTATTGATCCCAAAGGGAAATTAAATGTTGTAACTCAAATTAATTCAAATACTTCAGAGTTATTGTAAACCAGTAGATGGAAACTTGCCTAATTTGCTTTTTCCCTTTTGCACCATTTCAAAAGTTTGCTGACAGCAGTTTTTAGACAAAGCTACTGCTTTGTCCTCATGTGAAAATTGGGTTGACCGGGTTGTTCTGGTATGTGGTGGTCTGTTTCTGTCCAGAGGGTCTTCCTGTGTGGAATATCAACATCCTCAATATTTTTGCCCCACCCTCTCATTGTCAGGCTGTACAAGGAGAACTGGTCTTTGTGTTTCTGACTGCTTTCTTACAAATGCAGCTCAAACTAAACAGGATACTTTTACTCCAGCTCTGACTGCTGTTGTATTGGGGTTTCTTTGCATTTCATTGTCTTTTGTTTTTATGAACAAATGATGATTGAAATGTGGAGATAATTCAGTTATTTAAAATGTGTGGAAATTTTGGCTCTGAAGGTCAGGACCATGGGCCTCAGCTTTAGGCACACAATGTCTCTTTACTCTCTCTGGTTGCTTTAACACATTCCAGTTCTCTTACTTTGTTTACCTTCCTTTCAGCATGTCCTTAACACTGCAACTTCCATTTACTCGTCTTCTTAGTTTTCATCGTCTTCCCTTTGTTTTCATCACAACCTCTCAGAAGAGACGTTTTAGTGACGACTGGCTCTGTTGTTGATCTGTTGTGTGATTCTGGGATAAGGTATCTCTGAAAAGTAGCAGCATATTTTGCTCATTACCCCACCCTGAATTCACTATTATTATTATTATTATTATTAGTTCAAAGCTTTATTAATTTGTGCTTTTCATATTTCAGATTCCAGACATAAAACTGAATCCACTTTGTTTCTTCTGACCTACCAAGCTAAATCGCTATTGAATTAAAGATGAATTGCACTACTTTCTTTTCTATTATAAAGTCTATTACCAGTAACATAATTTAATTGATTGAAGCATAAGATTATGTGAATTCTGTTCTTAGATCACAACACTAAGAATACAATTATAAATCATTTGGTCCTCAGAAGCAGCAGTGCTGAGGAGAGTTTGCCTGAATTTCCACGGCATATGCTAAGGGAAAACATCGTCAGTGAACTGCTATATACACCCACAATTAGTCTTAAAAACAACTAATCAAAAAATACAATTAAAATAAATATCAATATTTCCACTTTTGTTAAATCCAAATTAAGTCAGCAGCTCCATCAGGGCCCCCAGGACTTCAGGGGCCCCATAAATGCTAATATTTTAACAGACCACAGATATATAAATGTAGAATTTGTTTATTGAGATTATCATTGCTGCTAAATTTGACATAATGGTTTCAGCATCTATAAATTAAAAGATTTTAAATAATTTTAACATTTAGGAGCTGCCAGGTTTACTCTGTAAAAGTTCAAAGAACAATATTTATAGTCAGATTGGTTTGTTACCACAGCAACAATCTGATGCTGTGAGTTGAATCTTTTAGTTTCAACTCCATTTGTTCACAAATACAAATGAGTAAACTGCGATTATAACTTATTGGTTTTTAGGCTGGCCAGTTAAACTTCTCCCCCTGTACTAGATTCACTAAATCTAACAAAAGGGGCCTCTAAGTCATAATCTGCTCCAGGCCTCATACACCCTTGGACTGGCCCTGCATTATGAGTTAAGCCCGCTGCACTGCACAGAGATTATCAACAACTGGGATATGCTGCTAATGTGGCTTTAGTAGCTCTTTCATTTCGTGTCTGTTGAGTTTTTAACAAGGGAAAACAGAAACTATTTTGGTTGGTCGAGTTTCTGGACGAGTTTTTCATATCTCCGCGCGGCCGCGCACATTAACTCCGTCTGTCTAAGTGGACAAAGCATTTGATATGGTTTGGTGCTTAGTGTAACCGGAAAAATAATACTAATAATAATAATATAATAATATAAAATCAGCGTGATGTGTTGCGAGGAGAGCGCGAAAGCGCCGGGCTGAACCTGCACGATGGGTCGTTAACCGCTAACGAACCGACCAACCGGAAACACAGACATAAACTTTACAGGAAAGACGGGGCCAAACGCTGGGCAGCGTGTTGAGATGTAAACGCCGCATAATGTTTTGTTCACAAATATGCATCATTCTCACCCCCCTCACTCAAAACACCACTGAAAGCGACTATAAGTTATTCCTGCGGCTCACGTAGAGCTGCGCAACCAGAGCTAACGCGGTGGGTTTAAACTCTTACCTTAATCAATAACCCCTCATAGCTAATCATAATTCCTCACAGGGGGGTGATGTGAATATCCATAGCGGTCAGTCTGTGTCCAGTTCGAGTGAAAGGAGGAGCGGGATCCGCGCTAAGCTTAACTTAATCCAGCTACGGCAGCGCGCGAGGCAAGGCGCCGAGGCGCCAGCGAGGTGATTGGTCCGGTTTAAAAACTATAAACATATCTTTTAGGATTAAATCTGCTCCGATAGTGAGTAACCGAGACGCTTGCAATCAAACTTAAAAAAAAAAGAAAAAAAGGAGTTTTTTTTTTTCATTTTACTTTCCTAAAAAAAAAAGCAACAACAAAAAAAACAAAACAAGAAATGCTTAGCCTGGCAGTGGCGCTAGTAAAGCATGGCGGGCTGCCAGGCCTATAACATACTGGAGGAAACCCTGCAATACCTAAAACAAGCCAACACAGGATTCAAATGTTGCAAGTCACTAGTACTACTAACTGTGCCGCCATCAATTACTCCTGTTGAAAATGTTAAAATTTAGTTGTAGTGGGAGTAGACTGAAATTCTAAGAATATTTAATTACGGTAGTCAGAATGTTAGCTACAAAGCGCCATCATTGGTTCTGGGTCCATCTAAAGAGTACTATTTCCTTGACAGGCTCATTTTCTGGGATAGTTCCCAGTCTTTATCTCTAATTTCTCAATAAAAGGGAATGTGTAGAAAACCTTTCCCAAAAAAACCGTACCTGGAAAAGGCTCCTGGGGGGGGAACGCTCCTTATGAAACACCTCCTGATATTCTTTAAATTTGTACACAGCATTAACATAAGGTCCATTTCTTCACTGATGTGAATTTTTACTTTTTAATATGGAACCATAAAATTGTGTTGTTGTTTTTCTGCCAAAACATGGTTGTAATTGGAAATTGGATCAAACGCCTAAAGAGCAATCTCTGGGTAGCAGAGGCTACATTTAGATTAACTGGAGAGAGACAGTTAACTAGTGACCAAATCCACAGGATAAAGGCACACGCAGGTGTACCTTTATCCTATTGACTGTTACCCAGGCACAATTTTATTTTAAGGGAGAGATAGTATTGATAGGTAGTGGCATAATGTCAATGGTGAGAATCTGCTTAAATCAAAGTTA
The DNA here is from genome assembly GCA_033032245.1 of Poecilia picta. Taxonomy (NCBI): domain Eukaryota; kingdom Metazoa; phylum Chordata; class Actinopteri; order Cyprinodontiformes; family Poeciliidae; genus Poecilia; species Poecilia picta. Next base: position 1,268,371 of record CM065355.1, read on the forward strand.
AATAAATAAATGATAGGCAATTACCCAGGTGTGCCTGAGCACATAAGACTGGATGGAAAGTCTGCATTGTGTGTCTGTCTGCATTTAGCTGCATTTGTTTAGGACCTGGTAATTATGGCCAGCAGCAGAGTTTTAGTTGGAGCCTACAGGGAAATGGTTCCAGTCCAAAAGCTCCCACTTCTGGAAACTTTTTAAAACCTCCTGTTTGACTATGAGCTTTTTGAAAGTTATTTCCACAGTTTGTGTTATTTGGTTAGATTTTTCGGTAACACTTTATTTGAAGGGGGGTGAATAAGACTGACATGGCACTCTCATAAACATGACATAACACCTGTCATGAACATAAATAAGCCTTCATGAATATTTATGACCGTCATAAATCGTCATTCGGTAAATTATGACACTTTTAATACAAAGTTGACATTATTCAAAATGTCTTTGTTATGACAACTTGACATTAACCAAGAAATCATATGAATTTGTTATAAAAGTATTACTGATTGCACTTTAAAAATTAGGTAACTTTATGTTATTAAAGGTAAAGTTTAAACAGTAATGATTTCTTGGTAAATGTCAAGTTGTCATAACAAAGACATTTTGAATAATGTCAACTTTGTATTAAAAGTGTCATAATTTACCAAATTATACTTTATGCAAACAGTCATAGATATTCATGAAGGCTTATTCATGTTCATGACATGTGTTATGTCATGTTTATGAGAGTGCCATGTCAGTCTTATTCAATCCCCATCAAACAAAGTGTTATCGATTTTTCATAGGTGTTTATCTTTTTGTATGAGTGTATTTGCATATTTGTCATTGGATTAGTTTAGTTTTCTTTCCTTTTAGTAGTGTGCCTTAATGCATAGACCACAGTTAGGAATGGCCTACACACTATCAAAAACGTAAACCGGAATCTCTGCCTAAATCTTGGACATTCTTGGACATTGTGTGTCATAATGTGTGGGTGTTTAGAAGTGGTTGAAAATTACTAACATTTCCAAACCTTACTTACACACACTGACCAACTGAGAAAAGCTTTGTGATACCTGAGCCTGGCTTTTGGTGATCTATAATCCAGATGTGGCAGCCAAGCGCTGGAGCTGCATCTGCACTGGGTGGAGTCATGTTTTAGGCCCACTTCTGTTTTGATAACTTCAACACAAATAGATACACTTTAACCCTAACGGTTCAGAACTGACACTGCTGTTATGTTGCTGCGTTTTCATACCAGTGCGATGATGATTATAGATGATTTTTGTGTTTGGTGTTTTAGCCACGTTTCATTGGCACTTCATCTAAAAGACTGTGAACTCTCATAACTCTCGAGGGAAAAATTTTTATGGAGGGGGGCAATACTTTTGAATGCTTTTTTTTTCAAATTTCTCTCCCAGGCCTCTGGCAGTAACGTATGCATAATCAGTGCATTATTTGGGCCAAAATTTTTAACTGGGTTGAATTAATAGAAACCCAAACTTATTTTGATTACAGTTTGTAGTGTGTATGTAATAAACAGGCACATAGAAAGAAAGACAGCAAAACTCTGATATGAACTTTATTCAACATTTTTTACTAGTCCTCGTCTCAGTCAGGATAAGCGGTTATGATGACACCTACTGTCGAAGTATAGTAATTGAATACACATCATATTTCCCTTATTGTTTAAGAAGCTTACCAGTTGGGACAGAACATGAATCTCCTAAAGTCAAACAATATCCTGTCAGAAACGTAACACATATTTAAACAGCTGCTTCATTCATTAAGCAGTGGAAACAGCTCTTTTACTTGGTAGTTAAACATTGTATAAAATGTATCTTTTATAACTATGTCTGACTTTTAAGCTGAACTTGACTAAACATTTTTAAGAGTTGGTATCAAACTCACTTCCTCAGTATATATTTGCAAAATAACTTAAAATATGAACATTCAGTGCATTTAAGTCACTCTGCATTCTTCAAGCATTTTAATTTTTTTAACATTACTTGTAATGTTCTTCCCTTCTTCCCCGAATGCCAATTGGGTCAAGTAATGGTCATAATTTCTTAGCCAAACAGGCTTCTTCCTGACCCCAGCAGGTCTTGCTGTTTTGTCATTTGAGTTTTGTAAAGGTCCTGGATCAGGATCTGGAGCAGCAGGACCTGTCATGATGTCTATTGCAGCTTCTGGGATTAGAGAGAGGTGAGCAGCATTCCAAGTGCGGCCATCCTCCAGCACAGAGGAGCTTGCTTTCACCTTCTCCGTTACTCTGGTAGGTGCATGGAATTTTGACAGTCTTTTTAACATGAAAGGGCTTTCTCACTGGAACTAGAATTCCCTTTTTGATCCGGGGTACTTTTGCACCTTGCCTCGTATCTGTACAAGTTTTTGTTGCTTTTGTTGCACCTAATGATGAGGTCGCTGAGGTAGTCAAAAAGCTCCTCGGTGGCCTCAGGGCCCCGGGGGTGGATGAGATCCGCCCGGAGTTCCTTAAGGCTCTGGATGTTGTAGGGTTGTGTTGGCTCACGCGACTCTGCAATATTGCATGGACATCGGGGGCAGTTCCCCTGGATTGGCAGACTCGGGTGGTGGTCCCCCTGTTTAAAAAGGGGGTCCCGGAGGGTGAGCTCCAATTACAGAGGGGTCACACTCTTAAGCTTCCCTGGTAAGGTCTATTCAAGGGTCCTGGAGAGAAGGGTCCGTCAGATAGTCGAACCTCGGATTCAGGAAGAGCAGTGTGGTTTTCGTCTTGGTCGTGGAACACTGGACCAGCTCTACACCCTCAGCAGGGTCCTGGAGGGTGCATGGGAGTTCGCCCAACCAGTCTACATGTGTTTTGTGGACTTGGAGAAGGCGTTCGACTGTGTCCCTCGGGGGGCTTTATGGGGGATTCTCCGGGAGTATGGGGTACCAGGCCCTTTGATACGGGCTGTCAGGTCCCTGTATGACCGGTGTCAGAGTCTGGTCTGCATTGCCGGCAGTAAGTCGGGCTCGTTTCCGGTGAGAGTTGGACTCCGCCAAGGCTGCCCTTTGTCACCGATTCTGTTCATTACTTTCATGGACAGAATTTCTAGGAGCAGCCGAGGGGTTGAGGGGATCCGTTTTGGTGGCCTTAGCATTGCATCTCTACTTTTTGCGGATGATGTGGTCCTGTTGGCTTCATCGGAACGTGATCTGCAGCTCTCGCGGTTCGCGGCCGAGTGTGAAGCCACCGGGATGAGGCTCAGTTCCTCTAAATTTGAGGCCATGGTCTTGAGCTGGAAAAGGTTAGAGTGCCTTCTCTGGATCAGGGGGTTGTCCTGCCTCAAGTGGAGGAGTTTAAGTATCAGGGGATCTTTTTCACGAATGAGGGAAGAAGGGAGCGGGAGATCGACAGGCGGATTGGGGCAGCGTCTGCCGTAAAGCGGGCGTTGTACCGGTCCGTTGTGGTGAAGAGAGAGCTGAGTCAAAAAGCGAAGCTCTAGATTTACCGGTCGATCTATGTTCCCACCCTCATCTATGGTCATGAGCTTTGGGTTATGACCGAAAGAACAAGATCACGGATACAAGCGGCCGAAATGGGTTTCCTCCGCAGGGTGGCTGGGCTCTCCCTTAGAGAGAGAAGCTCGGTCATCAGGAAGTGACTCAGTGTAGAGCCGCTGCTCCTCCATGTCGAGAGGAGCCAGTTGAGGTGGCTCAGGCATCTGGTATGGATGCCTCCTGGAAGTGCTCAGTGTAGTAAACATGGAGTCTAACTGTGGAGCTTAGCTTATATATTTGAAGTTGTTGTCCCGCCAGAGCAGCATATTAACAACTTAATCCCCATATAGTCCGTCATGGTTGTTGTTTTTTCCCCGCTTGCCAGTGGTGGAGAAAGTACTTAAAAAATGTACTTAAGTAAAAGTACAAATACACAGACAAGAATTTACTCAAGTAATAGTAAACGTACCACATTAACATTTTACTTAAGTAAAAGTATAAAAGTAATGGCTTTTAAAAATACTTTATTAAAAGTAAAAGTACTTGCTGAATGCATTACATAATCACTAATATCATTAAGTGTACCGATCGTATTTAATTTCAATACATCAGAAATGTGCCATTGTAATGAACAATGCCATAGTTAAAGCATGTTTTTATTGTGTTTACTCTCTGTAACATAGTTTAGACTTAGATATGTGATTCTATGCATCATAATTTCAGGGATGGAAACATCTTGTCTCCTGTCCTAACATAGCATAAATCTCACCTTTTTTTGCCACTAGTGGCATTTATTTTGAAAGAAATCCAACTGAAAGGGTGGGAGGGGGAGCACATGGAACCAAGGAGTCACGTAGCACAGTTGTAGTCTAGACCAGTGTTTTTCAACCACTGTGCCGTGGCACACTAGTGTATCGTAAGTTATCGTCAGGTGTACCGTGGAAATTATCCAATTTCACCTACCATATTTTCCGGACTATAAGCTGGTACTTCTTTCCTACACTTTGAACATGCGGCTTTTCTGTGGATTTTTCTTCCACCACCAGGGGGCTCTTTAGCAGGAAGTGAATCATTGGAAGTCAAAATTAGAAATCAAAGAAGAACGTGCTAATTTCCATTTAGAACAAGCACATGCTAGCAGCAGGCACCACGGAGAAATGCTCTCAAACTCATACGATGCAGCTTCTAAGTTGAGGAGTATAGATTTGTTCAGTACAGGAGGGAAATAAAGCCGCTGCACGTAAACTCGGCGTAGTAATCATGTAATTTTATTATCACTACATGGTAGCAGGTACAGAGCATTTTACATTAAAACAAGAGAATTAGTGATTATGAACGTTACTACATTCATGCATCACACACACGACAGTGTTGTGGCTGTTCAGGTGTATTTTGAAGTGGACATGTTAAGTGCAATTTGAAATAAGAAATGTAAAATGTGATAAAAGTAATTTTTTGTGTTTGATTCCTATTCAAGGCACTTTGATAAGAATGACTATATATGCATACTATTTATTATCAACCTATCCTAGGAATAAATCTGCCCTGCTAGTGAAATGCTAAGAGTAAAGAGACGCTTGCAGCCCAGATTAAAAAAAAAAGCGATTATTTCCCCCCGCCCCTATAAACTAAACAAGCAACGCTTAGCCTGGCGGCGGGGCTAGTAAAGCATGGCGGGCCGCCAGACTTATAATACACTGGGGGAAACCCTGAAATGTGCATATATATATATAATATACCGCAGTGCTGGTCCTGTATATCATTACAAGAACACAGAACGACTCTCAGTGAGGCTTCAGTCCTATCCACCTTAGTAAAGATTTGTTGAGAAAAATAGGATTGTTCCTGAATGTCATATTACTAAATTGCACTTTGGTCACAGCTTTGTCCCATATATGCGACACCTCAGTCAACACCTCCACACAATATTTCAGCGCATGAGTGACAACTTTTTTTCATCATAGAGGCAACGTGTCTCAGTACATCTAGCTTTGCTGTACTGACTGTACTTGCTGTACCTTGCTGTCTGTGAAAGTGAAGCGCTGCTGATTTTACATTTCACCATATCTTATGATTTATGCAGTGCTATATATTACTGACAATTAGACAGACATCTTTTCCTGCTCAGAGAAAACCACTGCACATGTCTGGAGCTCCACGTGTGAGTAAAGTGGGAGGCGATGGGTGACAACAGACACGTAAGTCACGCTATTGCTTGTATTTTACGGTGCCACCTTCAGTCCCTGAAATTCACATTTTAAAGGAAAAAAGAGCAACGCGACAGTTTTGTAGAAATGTAGTGAAGTAGAAAGTACAGATACTTACTGCAAAATGTAGTGGAGTAAAAGTAGAAAGTATCCATTATTAAATCTACTTAATTACAGATACACTAAAATTTTACTTAAGTACAGTAATAAAGTACCTGTAGTACTTGAAGTACTTGTACTTCGTTACTTCCCACCACTGCCGCTTGCACATATCAGGACGCAGAATAGTGAGATTTGTTGAGAATCAGTGACGTTCAGTTCAGATGAATGTGAGCTGGACTTCAGGTCGCATTTGAATCGGAAACGTATCGGATATGGGTCACACTCGAAACAGAATCCGACCTGTGCTGTTCACACTGCCATGAAAAGATCGACTACAGGTTGCATTACGTCAAAAAAAAAAAACGGAATTGGGTCACTTCAGGCTGCAATATGAGGCCTTTGATCAACAGGGACATGAGTTTTAAAAAACACACTTGGTGCTGAACACGGTTCATATGGAACTCCACAGAATCTGGATAGTCCTTCATTTGTTATGAATGCTGTTGTGTCACTACTCTCTTCTGCCAGCTACACCTGATGATAAAAAATTGTGTGACTGAGGGAATGACCTTCATTCTCAGACTAAAAGAAAACATCTTTATGAATAAATGGAAAAAATGTACACTGTGGCACCAAAGTAGAGACTTAACAAAGTTAAAACACCATGACCAAAGGACACGCGTAGGCTTTAGTCACTTGCAACCAAGGTATTTTGTTTGCTTTTTATTAATTTATTACTTTCTTCTGTCTAAATATATGTTCACCTCTTTATGTTCTCTTCATGGGTGCTGTGAGTGGCCTTTTTAGGCATTAATATGCCTGATTTATCTTTACATGTCCACAGAAAATGTGAATAGAAACTGAAATGAAAAAACCCCAATAATACTGATCTCCCTAACAACACCGTTTCCCTGTTTTAGGCTGGACTCTAAAATCCTGATTGTTGCTTCGAAATCTATATGTTTTCTTATAGCTTTGGTAGGTTGGTTATGTGAAATTAACAGTTAGCTAAACAGTCTGTGTGCATAGCGTGTGTGTGCGTGTGCGCATGTGTATTTGTGCTGGCTTGTAGGGTGTATCCCTTACATACACCATAAAGACAGTTGAGTCACGGTTCAGGAATGTACTGTATAATTAACAACACTAGAACCTCTTGTTGAATAAATGTACCTGGGGGCCCATGTGATATGATGATCTTTTGTTTAGTAGCTTTACCCAGACACTGGGATTAAAATTTTGTGTTTAGATTTTAATTTATACATCTACCCAGATAGCAAACTATGGTAATTCAATGTTGAATTATGGTCAAAAACCTTGATTTTTGGTTAAGAACTACAATTGACGGTGGATCAATAATCAAACAATCATTTAATTCTAACAAAAAAATTAAAAGATGTCTTTGAAACAATGTTGTTTTGTGGTTGATTTCTAATGATCGAAATGCCAGTGTCTAATCCAGTGTTTTTCAACCCTGGGCCTCAAGGCACACTGTCCTGCAAGTTTGCATGCCCCTGCTTCAGTACTTATGGTGTCAACTGATGACTAATTAACAGGGTTTGGCTGAATTGCAATCTTCTGAATGGGTTGTGTTGAAACAGGGGAGCATCTAAGCATGTAGGTCCTTGTGCCTTGAAGACCAGGGTTTATGGAGTTGCATTTGTTTCACAATTATTCAATAAAAAAACTAATCTGAAATAAAAAAATAAATAAAACTGTGATCAAAACTAGTTGAATTGTAATGAATTTTTTTAAAGCAAAAAGAAATTGTTTAAACAATTTTTTAAAATCAAAATCACAATTTTTTTCGTCTCATGAAGTGAAAAAGTTATTTGCAAAACAAACTTGTTTGCGCATGTCAGTAATCCTTGGTTGCGATTTCCTTTTAGGAGAACACCAATTTAATTTCAGAACATAACATAGTAAAAGGCATATTACATATAATTTGAAATAAAGCTAAAGACAAGACACAAACACACCAATTAACATTTAAAAAAAAAGTCAAATTATGTGAATATCCTACTTTGACTTGTGATCTACTAGCCATCCAATCCTTTTCTTCCGCTTATCTGGGGTCGGGTCGCGGGGGCAGCAGCTTCAGAAGGGAGGCCCAGACTTCCCTCTCCCCAGCCACTTCTTCCAGCTTCTCCAGGAACCCCCAGGCGTTCCCAGGCCAGCCGAGAGACATAGTCCCTCCAGCGTGTCCTGGGTCTTCTCCGAGGCCTCCTCCCGATGGGACGTGCCCGGAACACCTCACCAGGGAGGCGTCCAGGAGGCATCCTGACCAGATGCCCGAGCCTCAACTGGCTCCTCTCGACGTGGAGGAGCAGCGGCTCTACTTTGAGTCCCTCCCGGATGACCGAGCTTCTCTCTCTAAGGGAGAGCCCAGCCACCCTGCGGAGGAAACCCATTTCGGTCGCTAGTATCCGTGATCTCGTTCTTTCGGTCATGACCCAAAGCTCATGACCATAGATGAGGGTGGGAACGTAGATCGACCGGTAAATCGAGAGCTTCGCTTTTTGACTCAGCTCTCTCTTCACCACAACGGACCGGTACAGCGCCGCTTCACGGCAGACGCCGCCCCAATCCGCCTGTCGACCTCCCGCTCCCTTCTTCCCTCATTCGTGAACAAGATCCCCAGATACATAAACTCCTCCACTTGAGGCAGGACGACCCCCCTGACCCGGAGAAGGCACTCTACCCTTTTCCAGCTCAAGACCATGGCCTCGGATTTGGAGGCACTGAGCCTCATCCCAGCCGCTTCACACTCGGCCGCGAACCGTTTCAGCGAGAGCTGCAGATCTTCTAGCTTGGTTTTTAATTTTGCATCTGGAAGAAAATATATATTAAAGAGTTACATTGCCTCGCCTCCCCTCAGCACTGCTTATGTGCTAGATAAATAAATAATCTGTTTGTACAGTCACTTGACTTGTGGTGCAGAATAACATGGACTTAGTGACACTGGTGCAACGGTCCTGTGCTTTCCCACTGTAGCTTCAATGCTGGTAAATACACGAATTCAACATAAAGAAATTGTTAACCAGCGCATTTTACACAAGCCTAATTAATGCACTTAATGCTAACATTAGCTAGCACGGTATGATTACATAGACTGGCAGACAAGATTTTTGATGGTCGTCATAAGTTGTGTAATATTTCTTCTTTGTATAAAGGGTGGACACTTCAGTAGCTATTAAATGGTGTAATTTTTTGAAGGTTACTTACCATTCACATTCTGCATCCCATTACCGAAGTGAAGCAGCAAACCCTGCAGTTCAGGACAGAGTTCTGAGATAGCAGGGAGTCGGAGTCATCCATTTTAGTCAGCGCTAGCTAGGGCTGAAACAATTCCTCAAATGATTTGAGTACCTTTAGTTTTAAAATTCCTCGAGGAAAATTGATCTGCCTCAAAGCTTCATTAATTTATGTTGTATTATTTAGTGCGCCATTATCTGCATCGCACGGAGCTCTCACTTCCACCTCTGAGTTGTTGACAAAAGCTATGTTTTAATGTCCAATTTTCAAGTTCGGCCACGGGGATTTTGTTTTGATAATGCCTGGCTTTTTGTTGTTTTCTGGGGACCAATAAGCATCCTTAAAATGAATGCGATGCCTGGAGTAGGGTAGCCTTTCTCTCAAAAGCAAGCTGCTTGTTGAGAGCTCTGCAGGAGTATTTATACAGGTAAGTAGGTGGACTGAACATGGCGGGTGGCTGAATAGTTGATGCTTAAGTAAGTAGCTTTACGAACGAACCGCACAATAAATTTCATATTACTCTGGTCTCAACAAACGGGAGGCGGAAATCACCGTGGCGGTACATGGCTGGTAAATGAGTTTCTGAGTGTGACGAACGAAGGTGTCAAATCCAGTTGCTAACATAAACACAAAAGCTGCCCAGAAAGCACAGTATGAGTGAAACAACATTGAAACAATGTCAGGCAGAGACTTGGAATCTACTTTGAAGCCTGGCATTGAAACGGAATTGAAAGTGGTCGGTGACTTGCATATTGAATCAATGTTAGTTTCAATCATAACTGACGTTATGACGTTATATGTTGATTCAGCTATCATCTGTATGTCAATTTACATACATATTTGTGTTGATTTTACATTGAATCAGTTAGGAATCAATGTTGATTCAACCATCATTTGAATGTAAATCTATATACAGATTTGGATTGATTTTATATTGAATGAAAGCTAAGGATTTATGTAAATTTTTGTTGATCTGACAGATTTGCATCATAACTTACCACTAAAAGTTTCTTCACTGGTGTTAAACACACTATTTTATTGGCAGATGATGGGTATCATGGGTACGGGGTTTCCCCCAGAAAACTTGCTAAGCCCGGTGGTCAGGGCGCCGAGCCGGTCCACCATGTTTTTGTATTAAAAGATGTTAAGTAGACAATAAAAGTAAAAACATCACTGGGTAATTATATGTTATGGGAAAACATGGTCAGTGAACTGCTATAAAAACCCACAACTAGTCTTAAAAACAACTAATCAAAAAATACAATTAAAATGAATATCAATTATGTCCACTCCTGTTAAATCCAAATTAAGTCAGCGCCTCCATCAGGTCTCCCCAGAGCTTCAGGGGCCCCATAAATGCTAATATTTTAACATAGACCACAGATATATAAATGTAGGATTTGTTTATTGAGATTATCATTGCTGATAAATTTGACAAAATGGTTTTAGCATATATAAATTACAAGACTTTAAATAATTTAACATTTATATGTAAGATTTTAAGGAGTCAAGTTTATTTATATAGCACTTTAAAACAGTACCACTGACCAAAGTGCTATACAGCCACATAATTAAACAAGTGAAATAGAAATTAAAAGCACACTAACACCAAAAATACAATCACTTAAATTGAAGACACATAATACAATACAAGAACATACCCAAATATGCAGTCATAATAAACATCACCAAAAGTAATATAAAAACAATAAAAGTAACTAAAAGTGACAGCAGCTCAAACTGAATCAAAGGCCAGCCGAAAAAGGTGAGTCTTAAGAGCAGATTTAAAAGTTGCCAGAGAAGTTCCCTGTTTTACCGACATTGGCAAAGAGTTCCAAAGTTTGGGAGCTGCCACCGCAAACACCCTGTCCCCTCTGAGCTTCCTCAAAGTCCTCGTCACCTCCAGGTACAGTTGACTTGCTGATCTGAGAGCTCGGGAAGGACAGTGTACGTGTAGCAGTTCAGAAAGATAGGAGGGGGCAAGGCCATTTAAAGATTTAAAAACAAATAAAAGAATTTTAAAATGAACTCTAAAATGGACAGGTAACCAGTGCAGAAAGGATAAAATAGGGGTAACATGTTCTCTCTTCCACGATCCATTTAAAAGCCGTGCAGCAGCATTCTGCTGCACGGACAGACGAGACAGAGAGGACTGGCTTACACCAACGTATAAGGAATTGGAGTAATCCAACCTAGTTGTAATAAAGGCATGGATTACTACTTGAAAGTGCTCAGCTGATAAAATATTCTTAATCTTTGTGAAATTAATTTCGAGTTGGATATCGAGTTTTTCAATATCCGCCGAGCAAGCGGCGTTTAGCTCAAGGTTGATCCGATTTATGAACGCTAATTTTTGCCAGCTCCGTTCTCTAGCTCCCTCCTCAAGTGCTTGGAGGTTCACTTCATTGCAGTTGGTAACAACAAAACCACCGGGATAAAGTTTGTTTTGGTCTGTGGCCTGCAAAGATAGCACTGAGCGACTGGACCTAAACGCCCCACAACGTCTGACGCAGTGATGTTGGTTCCAAAGCTCTATTGGCCAATAGTAGGCATAGAAGGCAGCTCTCCTCATTAACATAATGATGCAGCAGAAAAACAGCAAATGGAAAAACAGCGAGCAGAAAATGGAGAAGCAAAAAAAGGCTAAGCAAAATATCAATTTTTCTTGACATAAATTCATGTGCAAGTAAAAGGAAAAACTAAATATATATTTATGCTTTGATATTTTGCTGCTGAGTATGATGAATTATCATACTCGGCAACAAAGAGCATATTGTTAACTACTGCTTAGAGAACTCATTGATGTATTAATGCAGTAGCCATAAGCCTGATGTAAAAACATTTTACCAAACCCTAGTGTTTGGTGTTTTGTTTTCTCTTTGTATTGTGCTAAGAAGCAGCATCTGCCCTGTTGTGTGGATATAATACACACTATAAAAGAAGGCAACACTTAAGATAATTATTGAAGCTTTACAACTGTTTTGGTTTTTCGATATTTATTGCAGTCTGCAAAAATGCACTACTCCAGGTCAAAAACAATCAGAATGTTTTAGCACTGTCAGTCAACCATTTTCATGCTGATAAATGTGCTAATGACAGAAAAACAACTTACTGTTACAGGAAAACTGTTTTTCCATGGCTAGCTATTATGTATCCTGTTTCTGTTTCTCCAGGTTTTTACAGTCCAGATATGCTCTCCTGAATCTCCGCCCTGTTCCTTCACTCTGTTTATCCTGGTCGTTCACTTTGCCATAATGAACCACAGCCCCAGCCCCCATCTGTCAGAAGGCGGGAAGTCAGTCGGAGGCAGCCTTCTCTGCAGTATTGGTCTAGGGTCGGACCGGGGGATCCGTTCCCCAGACAGTCTGGTCCACACGCCCAGCCCTACTGGGGGAACTCCCAGCTCCAGCCCCCCTCTGTTGCTGTCGCCTGGACTTGGAGGTCTGGGTCTAAGCTCTCTGGGTGAAGGAGCTGGAGGTGACTGGGAGACCAGAGAGGAGTTGAGGCTCAGGGAGCTGGAGGAAGCTCGGGCCAGGGCAGCCCAGATGGAAAAGACCATGAGGTGGTGGTCTGACTGCACAGCCAACTGGAGAGAGAAGTGGAGTAAGGTGGGGAGAGATTATTGAGCCTGGACAATCATACTTGTAGTAGAAAGCCATTATTTAAGTGGTGCCGTTTCTGTTTGTCAGGTCCGTGCAGAACGGAACAGAGCTCGGGATGAGATTCGGCAGCTGAGGCAGCGGCTGGACACCCTCACCAAGGAGCTGACCGGCGTCCGGCGGGAGCGGCAGGAGCTCGCCACCGAAAACGAGGCGCTGCGCCAGGAGACACAGCATCTCCGGGGCGACCCCACTGCTCACTCAGCTACCGGCACATCTCCCTTACCTTTGTCACCTCTCCATCACAGTGCTTCCTCCTCCTCTTCTTCATCTGCTACCCCCTCCTCCCTGGCACCGTCTCTCTCAAAGGTCATAACAGACTGTAAGTTCGAGGAGGGACCACCAGGGTCTCCCGAAGCAGAACCGGTGAGGGATGTGGACTTGGACAGAAAGAAGATGGGCCAGCAGAAGGTGAGAGGCCTTGTTCCTAGTGCTACCAACTAATATAATGTTATTATAATAGTTTAAAATATTTCTTATTTTTATTAATATATGATTTACTTGTGTTTGTTTATTTTCCTTTAAGAGGTTTTGAAAGACATTGTGTGTCAACAATCCTAGCTTCAGTTGGCTGGCGGATTCCTTAGCTCACCAACAGAAGGCGCAGATTGATTTTATTTCAGTACCTCCTTCAATGTTTCTCAACCGTTTTTGGCCCAGCGCCCCCCCCAGCCTTTATCCATTATCCTCACCGCCCCCCACCAAAGAATTTGAAGGCTACTTTGCACTAACTATTATTTTATTATTAATATTACTATCACTATTGTAGTTGTTTTGATTTTTATGCGTGTTTCTGTATTTATCATCAAAAATAATTTCTCAGAGAACAAAAAAGTCATGGGAATAGAACTTTATTTTCATAGGCGTCTACGAAAAATGCAGTGAACATTCAACTTAAAATCTGTAGGCCTAACAGCAGCCAATCAGAGTGGAAAAAACAATCAGCGTCCTCTGAACGCCCCCCGGTAGACGGTACCACACACGTTGAGAACCGCTAACCTAATTGACGGTTTCATCATCTTCTATGTGTGCAGTAACAAAATCAACTGTCTTGTGTTTTACCTGTTGTACAACACTTTGGTCACCTATGTTTTGTTTTTTAAAGTGTGGTGTAAATAAACATGATGTGATATGGTAAACAGAATTGGACCATCCACCCGTTCCTCCCTCACTCCCTCCCTGCCCGCCCGCCTGCCTGCCTGCCATTTGAACTTGGTTTGTGGATTTAACAGGTCTTGAAGGGAAAACGAGAGTCCAAGGTATTCCCAGGCCTAAAGAGTTCTGCAGTACATTCTTTAAGTTCTGGCTTTACCACTAGATCTCCTCTGATGTCCCCTGGGAAAGCTGCCAAATGGAGGCATCTGGAGAAACACTTGAATAGGTACCTAAAGTACCATAGCTGATTATTTTTGATGTGGACTGACAGCAGCTTTCCTGGATAAAAGAGCTTCTCAGCTGTTCTCCAAGGTGGAGCCTAATACCATTAGAGAAGAAACTCACTTCAGCTGCTGGATGCAGAACCCTGACCTCAGCTTAGAGTTAGAACGTATTGTAAAGGAACCCTAACAAACCATGGCAGAGGAGTTGGCCTTGGTGTCTCTCCATTTTCTACTGCATCCTGCTATCAACTTCCAGTTGATTCAGAGTGTGTGGTAGGTAACTTCTCATTGAAGTGGACAAAAGTCACATGTGAGGTACCCAAGGTTCAAACCGAGTACCCATCTTATTCAATATCTTTGTACTCCCACCAGCTCAGGTTATAACAGGAAATAAGATTAGGTAAAACTTTATTTGACGGGGTGTGAATAACACTGACATAACATTGTCATAAACATGACATAACACCTGTCATGAACATGACATTCATAAATATTTAAGACTGGTGTCATAAAGTGTCATTCGGTAAATTATCCATCCATCCATTTTCTTCCGCTTATCCGGAGTCGGGTCGCGGGGGCAGCAGCTTCAGAAGGGAGGCCCAGACTTCCCTCTCCCCAGTCACTTCTTCCAGCTCCTCCATGAACCCCAAGGCGTTCCCAGGCCAGCCGAGAGACATAGTCCCTCCAGCGTGTCCTGGGTCGTCCTCGGGGCCTCCTCCCGGTGGGACGTGCCCGGAACACCTCACCAGGGAGAGGGAGGCGTCCAGGACGCATCCTGACCAGATGCCCGAGCCTCAACTGGCTCCTCTCGACATGGAGGAGCAGCGGCTCTACTTTGAGTCCCTCCCGGATGACCGAACTTCTCATCCTATCTCTAAGGGAGAGCCTGGCCACCCTGCGGAGGAAACCCATTTCGGCCGCTTGTATCCGTGATCTTGTTCTTTCGGTCATGACCCAAAGCTCATGACCATAGATGAGGGTGGGAACATAGATCGACCGGTAAATCGAGAGCTTCGCTTTTTGACTCGGCTCTCTCTTCACCACGACGGACCGGTACAGCGCCCGCTTCACGGCAGACGCTGCCCCAATCCGCCTGTCAATCTCCCGCTCCCCTCTTCCCTCATTCGTGAACAAGATCCCCAGATACTTAAACTCCTCCACTTGAGGCAGGACGACCCCCCTGATCCGGAGAAGGCACTCTACCCTTTTCCGGCTCAAGACCATGGCCTCGGATTTGGAGGCACTGAGCCTCATCCCGGCTGCTTCACACTCGGCCGCGAACCGCTTCAGCGAGAGCCGCAGATCACGATCTGATGAAACCATCAGGACCACATCATCCGCAAAAAGCAGAGATGCGATCCTAAGGCCACCAAAACGGATCCCCTCAACACCTCAGCTGCGCCTAGAAATTTTGTCCATGAAAATAATGAACAGAATCGGTGACAAAGGGCAGCCTTGGCGGAGTCCAACTCTCACCGGAAACGAGCCCGACTTACTGCCGGCAATGCGGACCAGACTCTGACACCAGTCATACAGGGACCTGACAGCCCGTATCAAAGGGCCCGGTACCCCATACTCCCGGAGAACCCCCCACAAAGCCCCCCGAAGTACACGGTCGAACGCCTTCTCCAAATCCACAAAACACATGTAGACTGGTTGGGCGAACTCCCATGCACCCTCCAGGACCCTGCTGAGGGTGTAGAGCTGGTCCAGTGTTCCACGACCAGGACGAAAACCACACTGCTCTTCCTGAATCCGAGGTTCGACTATCCGACGGACCCTCCTCTATAGGACCCCTGAATAGACCTTACCCGGGAGGCTTAAGAGTGTGACCCCTCTGTAATTGGAGCACACCCTCCGGTCCCCCTTTTTAAACAGGGGGACCACCACCCGAGTTTGCCAATACAGGGGAACTGCCCCCGATGTCCATGCAATATTGCAGAGTCGCGTGAGCCAACACAACCCTACAACATCCAGAGCCTTAAGGAACTCTGGGCGGATCTCATCCACCCCCGGGGCCCTGAGGCCACCGAGGAGTTTTTTGACCACCTCGGCGACCTCGTCCCCAGAGATTGGAGAGCCCAACCCAGAGTCCACAGGCTCAGCTTCCTCAACAGAAGGCATGTTGGTGGGATTGAGGAGGTCTTTGAAGTATTCTGCCCACCGGCCCACAATGTCCCAAGTCGAGGTCAGCAGCCACCATCCCCACTATAAACAGTGTTGGTGCTGCACTGCTTCCCCCTCCTGAGACGACGGATGGCAGACCAGAATCGCCTCGAAGCAGTACGGAAGTCTTTCTCCATGGCCTCTTCAAACTCCTCCCACGCCCGAGTTTTTGCCTCAGCGACCACCTGAGCCGCATGCCGCTTCGCCCGCCGGTACCCATCAGCTGCTTCTGGAGTCCCACAGGCCAAAAAGACCCCATAGGACTCCTTCTTCAGCTTGACAGCATCCCTCACCGAAGGTGTCCACCAACAGGTTCGAGGGTTGCCGCCGCGACAGGCACCAACGACCTTGCGGCCACAGCTCCGATAAGCCGCCTCGGCAATGGAGGCACGGAACATGGTCCACTCAGACTCAATGTCCCCTACCTCCCCCGGAACGTGTTCGAAGTTCTACCGGAGGTGGGAGTTGAAGCTCCGTCTCACAGGGGACTCCGCCAGCCGTTCCCAGCAGACCCTCACTACACGTTTGGGCCTGCCAGGTCTGACTAGCTTCCTCCCCCAGCACCGGAGCCAACTCACCACCAGGTAGTGGTCAGTGGACAGCTCCGCACCTCTCTTCACCCGAGTGTCCAAGACATACGGCCGCAGATCCGATGAAACAACGACAAAATCGATCATCGAACTGCGGCCTAGGGTGTCCTGGTGCCAAGTGCACGTATGGACACCCTTATGCTTGAACATGGTGTTCGTGATGGACAAACCGTGACGAGCTCAGAAGTCCAACAACAGAACACCGCTCGAGTTCAGATCGGGGGGGCCGTTCCTCCCAACCACGCCCCTCCAGGTCTCACTGTCATTGCCCACGTGAGCGTTGAAGTCCCCCAGCAGAACAAGGGAGTCCCCCGGAGGGGCACTCTCCAGTACCCCCTCTAAGGACTCCAAGAAGGGTGGGTAATCTGAACTGCTGTTCGGCCCGTAAGCACAGACATCAGTCAGAACCCGTCCCCCCACCCGTAGGCGGAGGGAGGCTACCCTCTCGTTCACCGGGGTAAACCCCAACGTGCAGGCGCCAAGATGGGGGGCAACAAGTATGCCCACTCCTGCCCGGCGCCTCTCGCCGTGGGCAACTCCAGAGTGAAAGTACGTCCAGCCCCTCTCAAGGAGACTGGTTCCAGAACCAGAACCAGAGTCGAGGTGAGGCCGACTATTTCTAGCCGAAACCTCTCAGCCTCGCACACCAGCTCCGGTTCCTTCCCCACCAGAGAGGCGACGTTCCACGTCCCAAGAGCTTCTGCAGCCGAGGATCAGACCGCCAGGGTCCCCTCCCTCGGCCGCCGCCCGTAACACACAGCACCCGACCCCTTTGGCCCCTCCGACAGCTGGTGAGCCCATTGGAAGCATTCGGTAAATTATGACACTTTTAATACAAAGTTGACATCATTTAAAATGTCTTTGTTATGACAACTTGACATCATATGCCATAACTATGTCAAAATAGTAGTCATAATGATTTAATTATTACAGTATCAAAAGCTTTAACAGAACAGTATTAATATTCCCACTACCTGAAATAAAGTGAAACAAGTAGAACCAACAATAAAGATTTCATTAAGGTTTATTACACTGTCAAGTGATTTAATAACAGTCATTAACAATTTATTTTACATCAAGTAAAGTGGAACAAATTGCACCAGTTATGAATATGTCATGAAGTGTTATTACACAGTCATTAATATTAACTCTTACTTCAAGTAAAGTGAAACTAGTAGCAACAATTATAAAGTTGTCATTTAGTGTTATTACAGTGTCAAATGCTATGCTAACAGAGTCATTGATATTAAGTCTTACCTCAAATGAACTGAAACATACTGGACTACTTATAACTACCATCATAGTTGTAGAACAAACCCTTTGTACATTGGAATAAAACAATAGATTGGGATGCTGTGGTGGTGCAGGTGCAAAGCACAACCCACGTATTGAGGCTTTAGTCCTCGTGGCGGTGGTCACAGGTTCGGTTCCCGGCCTTTTGACATTTTCCACATGTCTTCCCCTTCTTTCATTGCTCTCTTTCCTGTCAAACTACTTTCAATTAAAAGCCACTAGAGCCAACAAAACCTTAAAAAGAGGGTATAATGCCTGGCCAGTATGTTGTTACTCTGAAATACGTATTTTGTATTAGCAGAATAATTTAAGACGCAATATTGCAGGAAAAAAAGTTGTTAAATTAAAAAGCTTCTTAGAGTGATATGTAACGTGACCCACTCAGCAAGTCTTGTTCTTTCTATTAGATAAAAAGTTGTTTAAACAATAATTTCAAAGTCCTGGGGCTGAAAATTTGCTTCTTATGTGCTAAAACATTTATCCATCCATCCATTTTCTTGACACCCTTGTCCCTTAATGGGGTCGGGAGGGTTGCTGGTGCCTATCTCCAGCTAACGTTCCGGGCGAGAGGTGGGGTTCACTCTGGACAGGTCGCCAGTCTATCGCAGGGCAACACAGAGACACACAGGACAAACAACCATGCACACACACACCTAGGGACAATTTGGAGAGACCAATTAACCTAACAGTCATGTTTTTGGACTGGGGGAGGAAATCGGAGTACCCGGAGAAAACCCGCACATGCACAGGGAGAACATGCAAACTCCATGCAGAAAGGCCGGGGCCGGGAATCGAACCCAGAACCTTCTTGCTGCAAGGCAACAGCTCTACCAACTGCGCCACTGTGCAGCCGACTAAACTAAACTAAACTTACTTACTTATTTGTTAAACCAGTACCAACTATAACCTTACCAGACACTCAGTATTCTGCCATTTAACGCAGTATGGTAAAACGTTATCATAAAATTACGACTTTATTCTCATCCAACTTTACTTGTATTTAAAACAAATCAAAAACTCAAAGCCTGGCCCTTATACTCCATCATAGCTTTCAGAAAAAGGCCAGAAAGTAGACGAAACCTATATTTCTATTGTTAATGCAAAGTGTTATGCACTTTTCATCTTTTCTGATCTGACAAACTGAAATATTAGCAATATTGCTGCAAATTTTTCCACAATAAATGTTAAGAACTATGTACTTTGTGAAAAGCTAAACTGAAGAAACTGATAACCAATGCTTACAGGTGTGAAAGGTTTTACTATAGTAAGTCTAAAAATGCACATCCCAGTGAATCATTTGCACTTTTTCTCTTTCAAACTGAGTCTGATAAACTGATTTTGGAAATTCTTTTGAGAGTTAGAACAATAAAACTGTGGTTTTGATAATGTCATACAATGTACAAGCCAATGGTTTGTACAGATAAAATATAAAATTGTTAAATATGAACAGATTTGCAATAGTACTGTATTTCAATTCAGGGGAGCAAAGGTCGCCAGGGGGGATGAGAGGGAATGGTGTGAAAAAAATTATGATCCCCCCTTAGGGCATAATGTTTTTGGTCTTCATGTGGCTAAAGTTGCCAAAGTAAAGAACACAAGCACTGTATCACATCAGCTAAGTTGCTAAATAATGCACATAAGGAATAACTGTGACTAACATATTAGCTTTTAATTTGCTAGATTAAAATTGGAAGGAAAAAACCTATTTACCTGTCTTTAAAATATGTTTAATATTAATGGCTTAATAAGTTTAGCTAACATTAACTTACAGCAAGGTAGGATTGGCTTGAATTTCTCATAGGCAAATTACAAAGAAAGAAAACATAGCCAGTGTTATTTTCTCAAAGAAAATGTAAAGTTAATAAGACACATACCTCATATTTATTAGGTGTCAAACTTCGGCTTCTTTTTAAACAGGAGGTCTGGCCATTATAACTTGTATTAGGTTGGCCCCACGATATCCTCCTGACTACCAGTAGTTCACTTTTGTCCTCTGTAGAGGACATTTCTAAACGTGAATATCTCCCACCCCCTGCATTCTACTGAATTAATTCCTTTTGGTATCTGGAGAGGACAGTTAGGGCTTTTCAATGATACCACATGTGAAGGGGTGGGACTTTTGTATGTACCTTTTTCTAATTCATAAAAATGGCATTTATCAGTAATAACAGATTTTTTGGGAAGAGACAAAGTAAGTGCATGAAACCTTTTATTACCTTGCAAAGACTGTGGGATTAAAAAAAATGGTGATTGGACAATATTTTTTTTCCTGGTAGTCAGGAAGATTTCTTCTTCACAAACACTGCATGCCTGTTCTTGCACTACCACCTCTCACTGGTGGATTGCACTACTTAGAACAGTCTTAAATAATGTTTCAAATGCAAAGTTCATAAGTGCTTTGTAGACATCTTGCTGTAAAACTTTAGGATCAAGTAAATTAAGGAATTTAAGGTCCACTAGAACAACAACAATATTTTCCTAGTAAACAAAATGGCAGCGCACTATAATATCACCACAAAAAGCTAATTTTTAAAGTTTAATCAGTAATACTTTTATAACAAATTTATGTCAGATCATGATTTCTTGGTTAATGTCAAGTTGTCATAACAAAGACATTTTGAATAATGTCAACTTTGTATTAAAAGTGTCATGATTTACCGAATGACACTTTATGACAACAGTTATAAATATTTGTGAAGACTTATTCATGTTCATGTCATGTTTATGTCAGTGTCATGTCAGTGTTATTCACACCCCGTCAAAGTGTTATCTTAGGTGAACTATACCACTGGTTCCCAATCGCCAGGCTGCGGACCGGTACCAGTCCGTGGGCCAATTGGTACCGGGCCGCACAAGGAATAATTAAATATTTACGTTTAATGTATTATCTGAGTTTGAAGGATCTTTTATTTGAAAATCCTTTAACCGGATTCTCTGTTACGTCTTGCGCGCCAACATTGAGCCCACAAGCAACAAAATGAGTAACGGCAATAAAAACATCGTACTGAACTGAGAGACCAATACAATAAGAGACAAGGCTCTCAATATATATTTGATAACATAAGACTTCTTTTAGATTTATTAGATTACTCTGATTTAGTATCGGAAAGCAGTTTTATTCTCTTTCTTGACTTCCATAAAGCCTTTGATTCACTTGAACACAAATTTCTGTTTAAAACACTTGACCTTTTTGGCTTCGGTGAGCAGTTTAAAAAGTCGATACGGACTTTATAAGCATTAGGTAATAGTTCAGTTAAACTATCTCATGGAACCACCTGTAGATTTAATATTGAGCGTGGAATTCGTCAAGGTTGTCCGATTTCACCGTTTTTGTGTCTTTTACCTATGCAAATTATAGCACTTTTCATAAAGAACAGCGGCTTAAAGCGCCAATTTCCTTAATTGTGAGAGATTGGTGATCTACCGATACTTGAATATAATTTTGATCTTATCTCGGATCTTATCTACCTCAGCGAAGGTCTAAAAATCAACCACTGTCCTCTACTTTCCTTTTACAAAGGTTTGATTGACAGACCAGCCCACAAGGTCATGTCCTGCACGTTCGCTGTTAGCCATAGTCAGTCCACTGTTGCCAACTCAGCGACTTTCTTGCTTTATTTATTTAGCAACATTTCAGACAAAAAAAATTGGTATCGGCCAAAATCAGAATTGGCAGGTCAGCTTTTTAAAGATTGGTAATCGGTGATCGGCCAGAAAACCGCAATCACTTCAGCCCTAGTGTTAATTGAGTTTAGGTACTAGTAAAGGTTGGGTTTAGGGCTAGGCCATAGAAATGAATGAAAAATAAACAGAAGTCGGTGCAAAAAAAGCTGTATCATGTCCTCACATACACACACTAAGAGAGCAATGTTATATTCTTCATATTAAAAGTTTCTGAGTTTAAATCAGTGACTTTAACATGGCTGTGCATGCTGACCATCAGATTGCTGGAGCAGTGTTTAAGAAAAGATGAGTTCACGTGTGGGGGGGAAGGAGGAGCTCAGACACAGTTCAGCTTCATTTCCTGCCTCCCTTCATTGGTCCCTCAAAGTGCTTCCACATGTGGTTCAACATAGTTTGGCTCACACTAGGGCCCTCTGGTGCCTGCAATGTAGAACAACAAGTTTCTGTTAAAACTTGTGTTGCTAAACCAATGTGATAATGTAGAAGTGAACTTAGCAGAGGGGTGGGAAGATTGCCTTTATAATTTATGCAGACATAATATTGATTCCAGAATTGTTTACCTGAGATAAAAAGGCAAAAAGAGATTTGGGGAAGAGATGAAGCAAAGGCACCAAGGTCTGTACTGGAACCTAAACCAGCAGTGTGGAGGACTACTAGCCTCAATGTGACCAGTCATTTCATTTCTATTCAGTTTATCTAAACACCACCAATTTTTAAAAAAATAAAAAAATAATCTCAATGCAATTTACAAGGGAAAAAACTGGTTAAATTCAGATTTCTATAGCTCTGACTGGTCTAATCTATTCATAGTAGTTTGTTTCATTCCAACACAATCCAAGAAATCACCACAACCATCTGACAAATAACTAAATAACTAAAACATGAATTGGGCTGAGTTTGCTTTGAAAACTAAATTCTTCCTGCTGCTTTTGAGGTTTCCAATCATTTACCTTTGTAGCCATTGTTTTGGCCATTCTCATTTTAAATGTGTCTCATAATCATTTCTAAGACCTTTCTTCCTCCTGGTGTGCTGTGTTTCTGATAGTATGGTCCTTAACATAGACATGTCTAATATCAACTGCCATCTTTTCTGATAGTTGAGAAGATAGCAGTGTGTGTGTGTGTGTGTGTGTGTGTGTGTGTGTGTGTGTGTGTGTGTGTGTGTGTGTGTGTGTGTGTGTGTGTGTGTGTGTGTGTGTGTGTGTGTGTGTGTGTGTGTGTGTGTTTGCTGTAGCCACCAGCTGTTTACCTGGGAGATGGACATGATGTGGAGATGCAGAAACGGTCTGAGCTAAGACCCCACAATGTTTCACTTTTCTTCCTATAGACTCTGACCTAATATTTTTATTAATTCTATTACTGAAAATCTGTCACTCTCTATTAGTCTATCATACTTTACCAAGATTATATGAGGTTCTAGTAGATAAATGTGGCCAAACTTGACCACATTTATCAATGAACAAGAGCATCCATCTTACTTATTGAATAAGCTTTATGTGATAGAACCAGCACCTGTTCTAATGTGTCATGTTACACATGTGTTTTTGAAGAGTGCTGAGTTGAGTTGCTCTTTCCTCATTAGTTCTGTTGTTTAACGTAATATGTGACTTTGTTTCTCAATGATAGATAATCCTGAGAGTTTGTGCTCAGAGCTCACATTTAGCCTGGAATAAATTAATCTCCCTCTCTGTAAGGACTTGGAGCTGCTGGAGTCAGTCTTGCATAGTGGAGCACCAGGTTCTGATGCTCAGGACAGCTGGAGCAGTCGGGGTGTCAGTGCAGCCGGCTCCCACTCGTCATCATGTCTGAGCCGACAGGAACGGAGCAGGCAGCTGTGGGAGGACATGAGCTCAGTGGAGGAAGATTCCAGCAAGCTCAACGCCCTGCAGCTCAGACTCGACGAGTCGCAGAAAGTCTTGCTGAAAGAGAGAGAGTAAGAGGGAGCAAGCCTTACTGGGGAATGGGTCACTGCAGGTCACTGGATTGCAGGTTATAAGTTAAATTTGATACCTCTGACATTATGGGGAGCTAACTGCTGTTGTTTTTTTCATCGTTATTATGGTGATTATCTTCAGTTTGGTGGTGACAAATGGAAAATGTGAACGTGTGATGGAAAGCAGCAGTTCTCCGGTCAATTAGAGAATTCATCTTAAGTTTCTTATCATTATCAGTGAAAATGATACAAAACCTAAATTGTCATAGTGACTAAAACTGTGATTTTGAATGATTGATTTTTTCATTAAATACTAAAAATGACACAAAATACAGACTCATACAGTAAATAAGAATATTATTGAAGCTAATTTATTTCAATAACTCCTCTCTAAGTATAGTTTATATAAATTAATTAGACTGATGTTTTAACATCTTTATTTCTTTTAATCATGATGTTCTTCTAAGACCCAATGAAAATGTGACATTTAAAATTAGAATATTACATAATATCAATAAAAAACACTTTAAAATCAGAAATCTGGACTTAATGAAAAGTATGTTTAATACCTGCCTAAATGTTATTTTTAAAAGGTACATTTAATCTCACAAATGGAACTCTTCATTATGTATTTTCTAATTTATTGAATATGACTGTAGTAAAGGAAGAAGGAACCCAGTCATATCTGCTCTTAGTTGAGTAACGTTAGGCCGGTTCTAAAATCACCCATTGACACTTAATCTTTGCATACACCCTGTGTACTTCCTATTTATTGATTTATTTTTAGTTTCTGAAACTTTGTCAAACAAAACCATTAAAAAGGAAGTTTCAAATAAGCATTTGTCTGAATATTGCAAAATCCAACTAATGGAGGCTGCGTCATTCTGACTCTTTTATGTGGAAAAACCGATTATGAGAACAAATTTTAAAGATAGCAGTTGCCATTTTACTCAACCAATAACTCTTCATGTTGTGTTGCTAATGTTTGTTTCTGTTTTCCCCAGAGACAAGTTGGCCCTGAGTAAGAGCATCGAGAGACTGGAGACTGAACTCAGCCATTGGAAACTGAAATATGAGGACCTTAGTAAAAGCAAACAGGAAGTGCTCAAACAGGTGAGACTGCTGGCAGAGGCTCTGGTTCATGGACTGGATCTAGTCGTCTGATGACAGTCACACACCATTACAGGGATTCTTTAAACTATGAAACAGGATGATGCTTAGAATAAATTAGTGTCTAAATGTGTCTTAACTTTCTCCACCTGAACACAAACAAAACTGAAGTCATTATCTTTGAGCCTAAAGAATAACAATGTAGAGTCAATGCACAGCTTCAGTTATCACAACCATAAACTAGCAGTCAGGCCCAAAACCTGGGAGTAGTGATGGACTCTGACCTAAACTTTCAGAGACACATAAAGTGATAGAGAAGGCAGACAAAGCCTTCACAGAACAACATTTCTGTTCTTCTCCAGGATTAGAGGACTAATGTTTCAGCAAGATCCAGAAAAAGTAATCAATGCGTATATCTTTAGTCACATCGACAACAAGGGCTCCGAGGGCAGGGAGTTGGAGCAGAAAGGAAATATAACTGAAAAATCCACTAGGAGGCGCTGTAGACATAGAAAAAGGAGGTCAAATAAACATTTATCATTTACAAATAAACAGGCTGGGCCGGCCCAAGGCATAAGCAAACTAAGCGGCTGCTTAGTTTGCTTATTGTAAAGCTTTACAATAGGGGCCCCCCTCAGTGGAGCTGATTTATTTATTTATTTATTTTTTTTTTTAGTAATTTCTATGTCATTATAATATCAAAGACATACAATTTCACGATGAAGTGATTTGTTTTTAAAATAATATATATTTGATCATGTATGTAGAAATAATTATTTTATTGATAAAAAAAAACCAAATTGCTCTTTGGGATCCCCTGGTGGCCGCGGTAGGTACCACACACTTCGCAGTAATATGAGATGTTGCGCAACATGCAGAGCATCCAAACGTCCAAAGCTCTGGTCAGAAGTTAAGTAAGCAAAACAATGTCTCAAAAGCATTGTTTTAGGAAGGAGAAAGAGTAATAATAGGAAAAAGCCAATATAAAGGTTTGTTTTAATGTGCCTTGGTATTGTAATGCAAAAGGTTTGTAAAGCTGCCAATAGAAAATGAGCTTGATAGTGACCTGGAATGGTCCAGGTCAACAGCCACACATTTATGCTAGGCTCTCTGTGTTTGTGTGAAACTGAGTTTTAACTTTAAATGAGTTAAATGGTAAATGGACTGAACTTATATGGTGCTTTATCTGATCATTTGTTGACCACTCAAGGTGCTTTTCACTAGAGCCACATTCACCCATTCACACTCACAAGCACTCACACATTTATACACCAATATGCAATTTGGGGTTGAGTGCCTTGCCCAGGGGCACATTGACGTGTGGCAGGAGGAAGCTGGAGTTGAACCCACAACCTTCCGATTGCAAGACGACTACTCTACCCACAGAGCCACAGTCGCCCACTGTGGATCTTCTACCTGGCTCTGTATATTTCTGAGATTTGATAATGCTTGATCATAATTAAAACTTCTCAATGTTTGACATTGTCTAGCAAAATGTTTTTACATCACATTAAGGAAATTGGGGCCCAGAAATCAACTGGTCAATAAATGTGTCCTATATTATACATGTAAATAATGTAAACAGCACTGCCATAGATGCAATAAGTTTATGCAGGTGTGTGAATGATCTAACGATCGGACTGCTGATTGCAGCCAGTCCACATTGTTAGCAGAACTTGAGAACCCAAAACAAAACAAAATTTCACTTAGTGCCCATGGAGGCTTGGGCCGGTCCTGTAAACAGGTACGAAGTAAAAAGTAAGTAGACAAGATTCAAGTAGCAGCTTCAAAGATTAGTCTACCAGTCAATCAAATTCATTTGTATAGCACGTTTCAGCAACAAGGCAGTTCACAGTGCTTTACATCATAAAAACACAAAAATCAACAATTGAAACACTATTTTGCCAAGTGCCATCACTACACATCAAAATGTTTGTTAGTGTTTCAAAAGCAATTCTGAACAGGTGGTTTTAGTCTTGAGTTAAAGGAACTCAGTGTTCCAGCTGTTTTACAATTTTCTGAAAGTTTGTTCCAGATTTGTGGTGCATAGAAACTGAATGCTGCTTTTCCCTGTTTGATTCTGGTTCTGGGGATGCAGAGCAGACCAGAACCAGAAGACCACTTAGGTCCTCTGGTTCCAAGCTGTACAACGATTATAATCCAACTGTATTCTAAAGTCTATGAGATACAGGGAGCCAGAGGAAGGTCTGTAGAACTGGGTAATGTGCTATATCTTCCTGCTTGTAGTGAGAACATCAGCTGCTGCGTTCTGGGTCAACTGCAGCTGGATGATTAATTTATTAAGCAGTCCTGTGAAGACACTGTTGCACTAATCAGTTCTTCATGATGGCTTCTCTCAGACCTGAGCAGGAGAGGAGAAAGGTGTGACTTGGAGAGGATAATGTGATGGTTATCCTCTCCTGTGTGTCTACTGTGCTCAGCAAGCAAGAGTAGACCACAGAAGCAGAATTAGACCTAACACACACCAACCATGGAATTAGTAAGAAGTCAAGTGAAAACCTTGGAACTGGTTTTACAAGGACACAGCATTGAAAATGATTCTGCTTTGTTTAATAGCTTCTGTTTTCCCAAAATTTAAAAAAAATGAAATACAACTCCTGAAAGATGTATGGTTTTATATTCTTGTTTCTTTTGACACCATTTAGCTGAATCTGCTGAAGGAAGTTCATCAGGATGAACTAGGCCGCATCTCTGAAGACTTGGAAGATGAACTGGGAGCTCGGACCAATATGGATAAGAAACTGGCTGAGCTTCGAGCTGAGGTAAGCTAACAGGTGTGTGTGTGTGTGTGTGTGTGTGTGTGTGTGTGTGTGTGTGTGTGTGTGTGTGTGTGTGTGTGTGTGTGTGTTCCACTAACTGCTGCTCCAAAACATTAACAGCACTTGCAGTCAAAGAAAGATGTCGGTAAAACTGAAGGATTACTTTAAATCTATATCTGCCATAACTTTGACATAGTTTTGGTCTTAGATCTTTAGGCTCTTGCACACCAAAAAAATCATCAAGTTCTAGAAGCAGCAAAAACTTCCTGGCAGCGTTTTGCTTCCAGGCCGTTCTGTTGACTATCAGCTCCTCAGCTGGTCTTTCAGTTGAAAATGATGTGGTTGTTATAAAAGCTAACAATCAATCCAATGAGTCATACTTATGCCTGTCATAACAAATAACAAATTTTGCTGGGTGATTAATTCTCCCAGAAATTAATCAATATGACAATGATAATATTGTCATTTTGAGGCCAAAACTAATAGCATAAAATGGCATGAAAATGCAAGTATGCCCTTTCAAAATAATTAAGTTAATTTCTGAAGAACATTTAACACTGTAACTTTTTAAATATACAAAATACATAAACCATAAATAAATAAAATAGATTTTGAAGTCTCTGTGAATAAATTAGCCATTCAAAATATATTTATCATTTGGTTCAAACAGGCTATATTTCCAATTATGACTTTTGTGGGGAAATTCTACTGTGTAATGTAATACACAAATGTTTGCAGCATTTTCAAAGTGCTGGCTTTTCAGTTAGATTAAATGGGCATCATCTCTTGCGATTACGCAAACTCTTAGTACGCTTTATTTTGCATTGGGCTTCTGTATTGAAACACCTCAATGAAAATGGACTGTCAGTCACTCGAAGCACTTGAATGAAACTTTTTGACATTCATTCTCTTCTGTAGGAAGATGAAAACTAACAAGCAATATTATCAACCTCATTTTCTTATCAAGCTCATTTTATTTTATCGTGTGATTAATTGATTTATTTTTTCTTGTGACAGGCATAGCCATACTGGCGGTTAGCTTTGAGCCAATTTTGTTTGTTGTTAGTTTGAGAATAATTCACCAAAGTCCAGATTGAAGCCAGTTAGGCTGACTGCTTAGGTGTCAGAAGTTTCTGGTGTTTCACTCAAGCCAGTGTATAGTGACTCCACATCTAGTTTCAGCTTTAGTCCCTTGCATTTCTGTCCTTTGTTCTGCGATTTCAGCTGAGCATCTGCCAAGTTCTGTGTATCTATGCAAAGCTGGATCAGGACGTATCTAATACTGACTGTATGTCTCCATCAGATGGAGAGGCTGCAGGTGGAGAACGCTGCAGAGTGGGGCCGCAGGGAGCGCTTGGAGACGGAGAAACTGGCCATGGAGAGGGACAACAAAAAGCTGCGGGCTCAGGTGGAAGACCTGGAGGAGCAGCTGGCCAAGAAACGTCGGCAGGCCGCCTCGGCACTCGACACAGACTTAAAGGCCATCCAGAGCGAGTTGTTTGAGAGAAACAAAGTGGGTACCACAAACCTGTAAGCAATCAAAAATTGTTTTCACAGAATTTACAGTAGTAAAGTAAAAAATGTAAATTAAAAGCAAATTAGTAAATTTATGATTAGTTTTCTGCTGCTTTGCTTGGTATATGCTAGAAGGCAATGGTCAGACTCAACACCCAGACTCATGAGTGTTGAGTCTGGGTGTTGCACAGACTCAACACCCATGACTTGAGCTTTGCCACTCCCTCTGGTGGTGGCTCAGGGGCATTACAGGTCCTGGTTGTCATACGTTCACTGACTTGAGGTTAAAACATAGGTGACTGAATTTGATTTGTTGCGCTTCCTTCTCTGACCCACTGGAGGAGCCAGTGACACGACTTTAGTATAGCTAAAGTCCATTTCTAAGAAATGGAAGACATGATGTGTGCTGCCCAGCTCTTTGTTGAAACAAGCATTGCCATTTCCAAACTGTGATCATATGTAATAGTTGAGTTATTATGGCATCTGCAGTTATTCACATTTGTGCAAATGTGTTCAAAAAACTATGCTGTGAATCTTTCAGTTCAGATTGTTGTGCAGCAGCAGCTAAATTTCCTGGTTTAGAAAACAAGCTGTCATGTCTCCCTGCTGGAGGGGCAGACATGAATATGGTTACAAAGCCTTAACTGCTGGATTTCAATGTCATCCAACTCCCGCCACTGAAATGTCATCTATTTCCTTGTATAAAAAAAACTCAGATGTTCAATTGACACCTACATGTGAAGCCCATCTTATCTACCTCAACAAAGGTTTAAAAGTCAACCGCTGTCCTCTTCTGCTCTGCTGTAAGAGAGGTTTGACTGACAGACCGACAACAACAGGTCATGTTTGCAGTTAAGAATAGTCACCCACTGTTGCCAACTTAGCCACTTTCTTGCCATATTTAGCAACATTTCAGGCAAAAAGTAACTTTCAGGATATGTGGCTGTTTGGTTTTATGTTATTATAGGGATGTTATTACTATTATTGTTATAAGAGTCTTACCATATTGGTGGATTTTCTTACAACATTATTACAAGAGTAATACAAGACTAGTTTCCCTCCATCATCTTGGAGGGCAAATAAAGATGATGATTTGAACCTACAGCTGTGATCCACCTACAGTGGGAGTTACTCAGTGTAGCTGAATGATGCACTGAGTTGACAGCAAATTCTGTGGTTTATTCAGATCAGTTTAAACTTATGAGGATGGACCTGAGAGTGGAGGAGAACAAGGAAAGGTGGAGAACTGGCTGTGTGACTGTAGCTGGTGCAACCAAGAGAACATCTCTGTAAGGAACAGCTCAGCAAAAACATGGAGGAACTTTCTGTTGCTCTTCTTCATCATTGCACCAAACTAGAGGGTGTTTAGTTGGCGTTGTGTGTACATTCCTCAGCTCAGCAGCTGCAACTTGCATGCTTTATGTTTCTGGAATTTTCATCATGAGATTATTCTTGTGCAATAAAATTCAGATTAATATCAGGGAGTTTTCTGCCTTTTCACTGGTTGTGTCAATTAGTGTGACTGACCCTGCAGCTCTCATCTGTCTTCTAGTTCCCACTGATGCAGGGCCTTTTGCCTTTATACTGCAGAGCAAGTTGGCAGAAGCTTCTTGGAAGCCTAGTAGGGGGAGCCATTAGGTGCAAGGCAGTGAAGTGCCAAAATAAATCAACATCAGGCATGAAAGTGCAGTTGATGATACTGCATAATTAATGAGTCCCATTATCTTCAAGCACAGATTTTCAATACTAGTGCAGATCTATAGTTGGGTGTGGCTTCAACCCGACCAGGACCACAACTTCCCAGAGTTCCATCCTATGCAATCCAAAAGTTCCGCTGAGACCCATTAATGTGTCTGTTGGCAGCACAGGCTGGATGATATTTGTTGCCCTGCAGAGAAATGTCAAGGAGAAAGCTCCAACTGTATATCTGTGTGTAAACACACTAAAAGAAAAAGTTTGACTTTCATTCTCACGAGCAGAGATCGACTGCAGGCGAGCTGAAAATCCTTGTTTCAACAGAAGCAGAAGAATCATCTACACACGCACCTTCTGGTGATTTCCTGGATGTGGTTTAATTATTCTGCTGCATTTATTTCTGATGGATGTTTCAATATAACCATGTGGGCTTGAAAGGACAGAACAATGAAAATGATTAAAATGGCAGTTTAATAATTTTGTCTTGTATTTAAATTTTTTGACAGTTTTATTCCACTTAATTATTACTAATAATGTCCACAAAAGTCAAACATTATTGTTACAAACTGGCTGGGATTAAATGGGTTCTGCTTCCTAGAAGTCATCAAATTTCAAGATAAAGATGTTCATATTGTAATACATGTTTTCATATGCAAATATAGACATTAAGGTGTAACTCTTGTTTTTTTTAGATTTTAGGATAGTTTTGCGTGTCAAAATACTAATTTTCACATTTAACCTCTAAAAAGAGCTAAAAGAAAAGTATAAGTACCACATTTAGCTTCAAATAAATGCTAAAACCTGGTATTTAATTATTTAATTACAAAGGAGAGTATGGAATTGGTCAAGTTCAATTTCCTATTTTTTCTGTAACTTAACCTTGAACCTGTTAAAGACGTTGTGTGTGTTCTTCAGGCCTCAGACGGTTGAGCAGATGATCAGAAGTGTCATGATTTCATTGCTGTGTGCTGCGTTTGCAGGAGTTGGCTGATCTTCGTCATGTTCATGCAAAGCTCAAGAAGCAGTTCCAGGAGCGCACGGCGGAGCTGGCCCACGCCAACCGGAGGGTGGAGAGCCACGACGCCGAGGTCAAGAAGCTCCGCCTGAGGGTGGAGGAGCTGAAGAAAGAACTGGGCCAGGCTGAAGACGAGGTACGAACACATATATGTTCATCTTTTAGGGCCTGGGTGTCAAATATTCGTAATATTTTCTAGACTTTGTGTATTAAATGAGTAGAAGATATGTTGTTTTAATAGCTTTTTCAAAACTGATGCAACAGCAGCACGAATAGCTTGGTATGTCAGAGTGTGATGCATCTCAATCTGGCAGATTCATTGTCTATAAAAATATTCACCCCCTTGGATGTTTTAGCCTGTTATTGTGTTTATTATGTTGATCATAATTGATCACTATAATAACATACTGGCTTCTTTTTGACAAAAAAAAATACAAAATGTTTAATATCAAAGTGATAACTGATTTCCACAAAGCAATGACAACTAAAGCAATGAAACACTTATGAAATACTTATGTAAATTACATAAATATTCACCCCTTCCAGTCAATATTTAGTATCCACACCAGTCAGTCAGTCAGGCTAATCTGGATGGAGGCCTGTTGCAATAAGAAGTAAATCAATCACAATAACAAGTTTTACTGAACAATGGATTTTCATTGCAATAAATGCATTTTACTTGATAATGAATCCATTTTCAAGTAAAATAATGGTAATGATATAATAATACAAGAACACATTCTCAGAGGTCAATAAACTGTAAATTGTAGAGAACACTTAACACTGGGACAGGAAGACATTTTAAATATCCAAAATAAACAAAACAACAAATAAAACAAATTATGAAGTCTCTGTAAACAAAACTGTCCTTCAAATAACAGCTAGATGAGACCAAAGCAAAGTATGGATATTATTGAGCTTGTTTTAATTTATCATGCCATTAATTGATTTATTGCTTATAAAAGTAGGCATGTCGCAACAATTTCTTTTATGTGATGAATATACTGAAAACCATCACGGCTCACGGTATGCGTGTGTGTGTGTGTGTGTGTGTGTGTGTGTGTGTGTGTGTGTGTGTGTGTGTGTGTGTGTGTGTTGTGTGTGTGTGTGTGTGTGTGTGTGTGTGTGTGTGTGTGTGTGGTGTGTGTGTGTGTGTGTGTGTGTGTGTGTGTGTGTGTGTGTGTGTGTCCAGCTGGATGAATCTCATAATCAGACAAGGAAGCTGCAGAGGTCTCTGGATGAGCAGGTAGAGCAGAGTGAGAATCTGCAGGTTCAACTGGAACACTTACAGTCGAGGTGAGATGTGCACACGCACGAAAAACAGGGACTTTGCATGGACTTCCATTCATTTTTCATCTATTTCTACAGAGAGCCCCTAAACCTAACTATTACTAGTACATGATAACACTAACCTAAAGTAAACTTAATACACACCTTAGTTCTAAACTTAACCCTTAGATCAAAAACATAACTTTGAATGTAACACAATGTAACCTGACACCCACTGCTGAGTAGAGGGAAGTGCGAGAGAAGAACAGAGCGAGACGCAGCAGCATTGATATGAATGGATATAAATTACTGGACAGGACATTATGTGACTTATCGTGCGCCACACCTGCACCATTGCTGTCCATTGAGTCAGGAATTCTGGTGGTCAGTGTAATTCAAGTGTAAATGTTGAGTTCCATTTTCTGGTTCACTACTGTTTATCCCCTTTGCCTTCCAAAATCTTGCGATAGTTTGATATATATAACTGCAATTCTCGTGTGATTTACTAAGCAGCCAATCATTGTTGAGCATCTGAGTCACATGTACCACCATCGGCCCATTTGCTGACAAGCAACTAAGTAATTTGTAGAATGGCTGTATATCTGAGTTTATCTATTCTCATGCCTGGCCTCATAATGCCTCAACATTGAAAAAGTGGATTTATTTAAATAAGACAATTTAGTCAAACATATGCGACACTTAACCTGCAGAACATAATATGAAAGTAAACTAAGAGTCAGTTTCAGCTGAATTTGGATTCAGATAGATCAAGTAGAAACTGACAAGAACCGGATGAAACAACAAAAATGAAAACAAATTTATTTTCCAATATAAGATCAAAATGGCCCCACAGTGTGGAAACATTTCGTTTGAGGCTGCTCCATAGTTGATGCTGTAAAAGATCAAGAATTCGTTTGGCAAATGCATTTGACAGATTGACAGATTCGCTTCCTTTGGTGCGTTAATGTCATTTCGAAACACTTCCTGTATTGGTCACATAACTTGCTGAAACCAATACGCGCACCGACACGGGTTTTGGTCTATGGGCTTGATGCATGCGCCGACGCATCGGTGTTGCCGGACCCACTACTAATTTTTATATATATTTTTATATATATATATATACATATATATATATATATATATATATATATATATATATGTGATAAGCACGACATGCCGGCTCAGACGTCGCCCGGCCAAACAAGGTCTGCGTCAGGTGCTGGGGAACCAGAGCACCTAGATGAAAAATGGGCTACTGGAACAAATGGGCGAGAGGTGAAAACATGGATCTGTTGGAATGCTACTACTCAAGTAACCCTAGTCAGAGGGGCTACATGCAAAGACTGTGGGAGGAATGGTTACTTCGACATCCCCAGTCAACACTAACTGCTAAGCAACTAGTGGCTCAGTGTTCCAACATCCGCAAACGGCAACTGCTCTCACAACTTGAGATTGACGAGGTACAACACAAATGCTATGGCAAAGGGGAGGAGCCAGAACGCCAGGTCAGAGGGGAGTTAACTACCCACCCAGAGACTGGGTATGTAGCCCCAGTAATGAACGAACAATCAAGAGCTGAACGAGGCAGCAACTGACCTGAGAGAGAAAATCGTGGCCGCAATGAACACCAGACAACCCCGACGCCAATTACAACGGCTGAGTGAAGCACCACCAGAAAGTCTAATTGAAGATGTGAATGCGGCATTGAGAACGATCCCTACCAACACCATAACAGAAACCAATGAGCTGATATACAACTCAGCATCAGTGATCCTTGAGATGCTTGGGTATAAGAACAATCATGAGACCCAATACCCACCATGGAAAAGACGGTTAGAGGCTAAGATCAAGATAACAAGGAGGGAAGTGAGCCAACTGTCAGAGCTCCAAAGGGGTGCAATGCATAGATCAGTACACAAGAAGTACAGCCAGATGTCCATACCTGAAGCACTCGAAACTGCCAAACAAAGGCTCCAAGCCTTGGCCAGCCGCCTGAAGAGATACACAAGAGAGAATGAAGCCAGGAGGATTAACCGGCTCTTCCACACCCAACCAGCTAAAGTGTACTCTCAATGGCAGGGTACTAACAACAGAGCAGACCCACCAAGGCTGGAGACTGAACAATACTGGAAAGGCATATGGGAAAGGGAGGCGACCCACAACAGCAATGCAAAGTGGCTGACCTCTCTACGAGAGGAACACAGCAACCTCCCTGAACAAGCCCCAGTAACCATCACTGTGGCAGATGTCCAAGAAAGAGTCTCGGGTATGAAAAACTGGACAGCACCAGGACCTGACATGATCCATGTCTACTGGCTAAAGAAACTCACTGCCCTCCATGAGCGACTGGCAGCTCAAATGAACCAACTGCTACAAAATGGGATTCACCCTGAATGGTTAACTGAAGGTCGCACAATCCTGATACAGAAGGATCCCTCAAAGGGTTCAGTCCCATCCAACTATCGGCCAATAACCTGTCTCTCTACAACATGGAAGCTCATATCAGGCATCGTAGTGGCTAAGATAAGTGGTCACATGGATAAATACATGAGTACGGCACAGAAGGGCATTGGCAAAAATAGCAGAGGAGCCAAACACCAACTCTTTGTAGACCACACAGTCGCCCGAGACTGCAAAACCCGACACACCAACCTGTGCACCGCTTGGATAGATTACAAGAAAGCCTATGACTCAATGCCACATACTTGGATCAATGAATGCTTAGAGATGTACAACATCAATAGGACTCTAAGAGCCTTCATTGCAAACTCGATGGGGCTGTGGAAAACCACCCTTGAAGCCAACTGCAAACCACTTGCACAAGTATCCATCAAATGTGGCATATACCAAGGAGATGCTCTGTCCCCACTGCTGTTCTGCATAGGCCTGAACCCCCTCAGCCAAATCATCAACAAGACTGGCTACGGATACCGACTGAAGAATGGGGCCACAATCAGTCACCTCCTCTACATGGATGACATCAAGCTTTACGCTAAGAGTGAGCGAGACATCGACTCACTGATCCACACCACCAGGATATACAGCACTGACATTGGGATGTCATTCGGACTAGAAAAGTGTGGTCGGATGGTTACAAAGAGAGGGAAGGTCGTACGCACAGAAGGGGTTTCACTCCCAGAAGGAACAATAACAGACATAGAGCACAGTTACAAGTACCTGGGAATACCACAAACAAATGGCAACCTCGATGAGGTCACAAGGAAAGGAGCCACAGCAAAATACCTCCAACGAATAAGGCAAGTCCTGAGAAGCCAACTCAATGGCAAGAACAAGATCCGTGCAATAAACAGCTATGCCTTACCAGTAATCAGATACCCTGCCGGAATAATTAGCTGGCCAATAGAAGAGATAAAGGCCACGGATGTTAAGACTCGGAAGTTACTAACCATGCATGGAGGGTTCCACCCCAAATCCAGCACCCTGAGACTGAACACGAGCCGTAAGGAAGGAGGCAGAGGACTAGTGAGTGTGAGAGCCACTGTCCAGGATGAAACATCCAAGATTCATAAATACATCAAGGACAAAGCCTCAACAGACGATATGCTCAGCGAATGTCTCAGGCAATGGGGAACAGAGGATGAGGTGCTAGAGGTTCCATCATGGGAGAACAAGCCCCTACATGGGATGTACCACCGACAAATAACTGAAGTGGCTGATATCAGGAAATCCTACCAATGGCTGGACAAAGCTGGACTCAAGGACAGCACAGAGGCTCATCCTGGCTGCACAGGAACAGGCCCTAAACACCAGAGCAATAGAGGCTCAGATCTACCACACCAGACAAGACCCAAGGTGTAGGTTGTGCAAGGAGGCCCCTGAGACAGTCCAGCACATAACAGCAGGGTGCAAGATGCTGGCAGGGAAAGCGTACATGGAACGACATAACCAGGTGGCGGGCATAGTGTACAGGAACATCTGTGCAGAATATGGACTGGAAGCCCCGAGATTGAAGTGGGAAACACCCCCAAAGGTGGTGGAGAATGACCGAGCTAAGATCCTGTGGGACTTCCAGATCCAGACAGACAAGATGGTGATGGAGAACCAACCGGACATTGTGGTGGTGGATAAAGAACAGAGGAAAGCCGTTGTGGTGGATGTAGCTATACCAAGTGACTACAACATCAGGAAAAAGGAGCATGAGAAACTGGAGAAATACCAGGGCCTCAGGGAGGAACTGGAAAAGAACTGGAAGGTGAAGACCACAGTGGTGCCTGTGGTCATCGGGGCCCTCGGGGCAGAAACCCCCAAACTGGAGCAGTGGCTAAAACAGATCCCAGGAACAACATCAGACATCTCAGTCCAGAAATGTGCAGTACTAGGCACAGCCAAGATACTGCGCAGAACCCTCAAGCTCTCAGGCCTCTGGTAGAGGACCTGAGCTCAGAGGATGAAAAGAGAGAGAGAGAGAGAGAGAGAGAGACCACCCGCAGAGGGTGAGAAGGGAATTTTATTTTTTTTATGCATATGCTGCCACCCCTGAAAAAATCCCTGCCACCCCATAGATATTTTTTCTAGATCCGCCCCTGGTTCCGGTTCTTACTTTTAAACAGAATTTTTTCTGTAAATCTAGGACAGCATTCCTCCTCTGTGTCTGGGGTCCCCCAGGGGTCAATAATGGCACCTGTTCTTGTATCTGCTGCCTTTGGATTGTATCTTTAAAAAGCACAAATTCTCTCTTCATTGTTTTGCAGACAACATTCAAATCTATCTACTTGTATCTACAAATGACCGACAGTCTGTTGTGTATATATGTTACAGGATTGCTTTTAGGATGTACATGCATGGTTAAGAGCAAATTTTCTGAAATTAAATAGGGAAAAAAACAGGTCATTGTAATCCCCCTGCTTCACAGTGGGAAAGGTGTAAACCTGGAGATGAGCCATGCCTGGTTTCCTTCAAACATGATGCCTGCCTGCCATTCACACCAGACCAGATCAGACCAGAGAATATTGTTCCTCCTAGTCCAATAGGCCTTCAGGAGCCTTTGGGAAAACTGACCTACACTGTAAACTGTGGTGCCTATGTAGCCTGGTATGTGCCTCTCCAAATCAAGTCCAACTGAATTCACCACCACTGGACGCCATTCAAGCTGCAGAAACATTTCAAGGATATTCAGTGGAAACAGATCCATTTTTAGCCTCATGGCACAGGCTGTGAAGACTTACATTAATTGGATTTCTTGGTTTTCTCTTTTTAATATATTTGCGAAACATTCAAAAACCAAATCAGACTTATTCAAAGTGTAATGTGTTGGTGGCTCACATTGGTATGAAACTTGGTCTGAGTTGCTAAATAAGCTAAGAATAAGCCTGTTTCATCAGGACTGCAATGCAGTATATTTAAAGAATGTAATATACTGCAATTTAAATAAATGGATCAAGTAGGCTGGTTTCTCAGAAGTCTAGCATTCAGCTCATGAAAGAGACACAGAGTCTGAAGTTTTGCAGTGTGCCAGTGAGTTATATTCACGGTGAAAGACAACCATGATTATACATACTTACAAATTCAACAAGGAAAGCAGACAAAACAAACAAACAAAAAAAACAACAAATATGCGCAATACTAAAAAAAATAAATAACAAAACCCAAAATAAATTAATCCCACCATTGACTAAGCCCACACTCTTCAGTCCTTTGACCCCAAGCTGGGGTCAACGAATTCCAAGACAAGCTGGCTTTGGGTAAGGTGCTTGATGTGGTTTAGGTCCCAGGTGGGAAATCAGGAGTCAGGATGAGACAGAAAGTGTCTTCAGGCTACAAGGAGCCTCCTACCATCCTGGCAGCAGAGCAGAGGTCTTCACACATAAGTGTAATCTTTTCTTATAAATAAACAGGACCAATAAACTATGAAATCCAATTCAATCATTCTAATGTGTACACAATCCATATTCAATAAATATCAAATTCATTATCAATCCAATCAATATCCTATTTAGAAAGATTAAAACGCAATTATTCAACCCAGTGTGGGTCATTCAGTCCCTCACAGTCAAGCATGTTGCTAACCGCTACGTCAAAACAACCGTCACCAGATCCGCGGTTTGTTCTACTATAATTGACGTCTCTCCTGGCTGGTCTGGTGGTAATCAGCTCCTATGGTGTCATTATAGTTAGATGATTTTTGTACAAAATAAAATAAGGTAAAGAATATAAAGAACGACGCTCGACAAACCTGTAGCTCTGCTCTGCTCCACCCAACACATCTAGTGTTCAAACTTCCTGCTGGCATCGCAACCTCACTCTTACGTTCCCTTGGGGGGGGGGGGGGGGAGCAATTCATGTTTTCGCATCCACCTGAAAAATGTGTAGTTGCGCCACTGCACACACGACACGTGATCAGCACATCAGCGTATGAGAAATGTCCCTGCAGACAGACTGTGGGCTCTGTGTGACAGACTAACATGCTGACATGGACTCTCCCCTCCCACCCCAGGCTGAGGCGGCAGCAGCAGAGTCCTGCTCTGTTTGGGAAGATGCGATCCGCTCGCTTTGGTCCTGAAAACCCAGATGGCCCAAGAAGTGATGTTGATGAGGAAGAGGAGGACCTGCAGTTACAGATTCCATGACATATGTCCTCATCCACAAATGAACAGGATGTTGGGACATCAGCAGTTACATGAACATTATGAAGTCTAGGAAGTGTTTTGCACAAAGCGTAAAGTATTACTGGACATGAAAATATTCCAAAACTTTCATCTAGATTTAAAACCAAAAGTCATTGTCTGTTTCTTGTTCAAACTGTAAATTCATGCAGACTTCTCAGGATGTCAAATAATTTCTGGTCATGAATTAATAAAATCTGAACACAGTCAGCAGGTCTTTTAGGAGACCTGGACCACAATATTCAGACTGCACTGTGCCAAGCACACACCAGGAGCCTCATGTATAAAAGAATGTGCAGCTTTCACACTAAAATTTGACATACGGACAAATTGTGAAAAGTGCGGCGTACAAACATTTTTAGATGTATAAAACTGTTGTACTGTTAGGGTTAGGAAACCAGACCACTTCCAGACCTCCATCTGAAATTGCCTGTTATCTGGGTCACGTGTCTGAAACCCACCAATTGGTGATGCTGTCCATCCGAGCCAAAGCTTTCCACAATTTCACTGCACGCCTTTGCACAGCTACTTAGATATGTGTGATTGTCTACACACCTTGAGCACCTTTAAAATTTTCAAACCTGAACTGTTTGGAATTAATCTGCTTATCCAACTCCGTTTTCTTTTCAGTGAGTATAAATTACCCTCCAAATAACATGCATTTTTTTTGATGCGGTTTGGCACACAGACCGATCCGTTACATCTTTATGTGACAAGACCTGAGGAAATTTACTATGTACATTTGAGTGAGGTTTTCACGTCCCTTTATTTAATTTAATGTGTATGTGTCTTATGTTACTGTCTGAAGATATATGTGGTTCAGTTTCATCGTTTACATTTAAACAATAAAAGATTAGAATTGTGAAAAAACATTGGGTTCAATGTTCCTTGGGTTAAATAACACTGAACAGAGTCAGATTTCAGTGCATTTAGGTGAGTTTTGGCACTTTTTTGTTTATTGTCCACACAATTTGTGTGGCTGCCGCACGTTTTCACAGGAGGTAGAAAATTTGCACTTTCATTTTTGTACGTGCCGACTTGTGCATAAAATATGGCGCCGCACACTTTTTGTGCGTACGCAGGCTTTATACATGAGGGCCCTGGTCCTGACGAGGCTACACACTCACTAAAGCTCACATATATATGAGAGGCACCATGGACCAAAACTTACAGACTCACAAATACCATCAAACTCTTATACATACACCAATATGCTCTCAAATTAAACCTTCATACTCTATTAAAAATGTGTTTTTCCCTGAAGGAATGCCTATATTAGCTATAAAAAAAATATTATAACAAAAATAGTTAATTAAAATGTGAAATCAGCTAAAATGATTTAGCAATTTTAATTTTCTTTTTTTGTTAGTTTTTCCCTTGAGGAAATAATGCTTACATAAAACAGTTGTGAAATTATGGAATGTATTTTAACCCTGAGCCTGAAGAAACTTCTGTGACACTTGAGGACTTGCATTTTACCTCTTAATTAAAATAAAAGTTCTTGATACCATACCACACCAACTTTATTTATAAAGCACTTTAAAACAACCACAGCTGATACAAAGTGCTGTACATTAAAACACAACATAACAATAAAAAAATAAAAACTCTTGCAGTTTAAAAACAAAAATATACAATTTAAAACTAGATCCCGCTGGAGTTGAAGGCCAAGTAAAATAGATGGATTTTAAGACGAACTTTAAAATACATTAAGATACATTTTGGTTATTTTAAAGTTATTTTTGTGAACACAGTGCAAATAGTAGAAATATGTTGGTAAAGCACGAAAAAGGCCAGCAATATTGATGTATTTATAGCCATACTATAGATTTGCCTTTTCAATGGGTGGTCCAGCTGCCCAATGCTTGCATAGTTTATTTTAATGAGGTTGCATAAACTACAAAACCAAACAGAAAGTGGCAGACTGTCATTATTTTATGGTGCTGATTTAAATATGATCAAATAAAACATATTTTGCCTCAGGTCATGAGGGACTGAACTACAGGAGGTGGGTATAATCCCACAGGTCCCAAAATACGTTTCACTGTCTCAGTCTCTTTCCAAGGCTCCCTGCCTCCCATCCCATGGTGGTATTCTTCTCTATTGGTGAATGTGAGATTGAATGGTGATTTGTGTAAGAATAATTAAAAGTGTGACTTTCAGCCAGCATCAGACTCGTCTGCCATTGTGGTTGATCGTAAAGTTTGACAGTTCTTCAGACTGGAGCTGTGAGGTGTAGGTGCAGAAAAGAACTAACATGACCTTTTAATAAACTTTCACAAATTGAGTAAAGGTTTTATGATTCACAAACTTAAGTTTTTAAATGTTATGTTATTAGTGAAGAATGATCTAGTCCAGGTTTGAAGTATCTAAATTTTGTATTTTTTTAAACTAGAGCAGATTAAAAATACTCAAGATGGTGAGAAAAGATGTGGAATTCCCCTTTAGCCGTTTCCTGAAGTAACAAGTGAAAGCCAACTTCAGCTTGTGTGAAGCTGAAGTTCAGCATTCACTGCGGCAGCAGCTCGTATCTAACATAACAGATATTGCTGATACTACTGTGGAAGCATTTACAATATTATTTAAAAGACTCATTACTTAAATGACTGAGTGGCTTCTGCTCAGCCATTTACTTTTAAAACGCAGGCATGTCGATGTCCATAACAACCTTTATTCTTTATTACAGGTGTCCAATCAGAAACTGAGAATTGAAGATCAAATCAAACTCTCTCACACCACTATACTCATCAGCTCAGACCTCCTTTCATTCTCACTGTCACAATCAAACCCTTATCATGTTCTGTCATTCAATCTCACATTTACTATCATGTTTTCAAAATAATGGAACTACATAAATGGAGATAATGGTTGAATATTTTTGTAGAAATTTAAACTACAATCAATTTAATTTGGAAATATAATAAACTCAAAAAGGAAACTTAAAAAAATTATGTTTATTGAATGATAAGATCATTTAAAAATGAATACATCTCTGGCTTTTATTAAATTTCATTATGCTTTTTTGTAAATATAGATCGAATATTTAAGTAAATATTTATATATTTAAGTTTATTTCAAATGGATATTTTCTTGTTTTTGTTTGGTAATGCTGTACAAAAGAAATAATTAATATATGTAAAAAAAAGTTGATGGTATAATGCAAGATAGTTTGTAAGTTTTGCCCCATGGGGCCTCTCATACATATGGAGTGAGACTCCATGTCTCATAGGGTGAGTGCAAGTGTTACTACATTATCAGAGTCCAGTTTATGTCATCAGTTTTCAATTTTACCTCCAATGCATAAATACTGCAGCTTTCTTATTTGAACAGTACTACTGTAAAAAATGAGCTCATTTACATGAGCTGTGTCAATATATCACCCTTTGTTGCTTTTCAGATGAAAAGTCTGTTCTGCTGACTGAAGTGTTTATTGATTATCTTGATATCATCCTTGGGTTCAACTTACTGTTCGGATGTTTTTCTATATTACACACCCAAGCTGCAAACCTGAATCTGAAAACAATGATATGCTGCAGCTGCTTGATGAATAATTGTCCGACTGTAGGCAACACTAGTTTATAAATGATCTGCAAGTGATGTATGTAATACGGCTGCAGCTGATCCATGACAGCAAAACCATGTTAGTATTAAACCAGGTGAAAGCATCAGTTAACATATGTATAGATAGTGAAGGGTGAGAATCTGAGAGAGACTCTGTTACTGGGGAAATAACAGTCCATCAGTGAGACGTGCTTCTGGGATGGAAAATATCCCACAAAGATATGGTCAGGTCAAGTTTGAAAAATACCAAGAGGTCAAACATGGAGAAAGCTCTGACCTCTCGGTATGAAGTAAAATGTCATTTTACCAGTCAGGCAATATGTCTGAAGCACTGTCCACACATCAATTTCACCAGCACAACCAAGATGCTTGAGAACTGATAAAACTTGAGACACTGACTGGTTGTTTATTTCTGCAGGTCTTTGCTGTTAACTAATTATATCCAGAAATATCTTTATTGGTGTCCTTCTTTTCATTTTCTTTACATTTCTGTGTGAACCCCCAGATTTCAGTCTGAGCTTCAATGACATTGTGGTTAAAATGAAAGTGCTAAAACTCAGCAGACTTATTTGTGGCACTTTAAGTTTCAGTCAAAGGTTGACACTTTGAACCAACCTGAATTTATAACTCAACCTGTGACTTGCATTCAGACCAACTATGTACTTCCTCTGCTCACTGGGACATCCTGATGTGATTACTTATTGATGCTCATTGTTCTACTTATTGATGCTCATTGTTCTACTTATTGATGCTCATTGTTCTACTTATTGATGCTCATTGTTCTGCAAAAACAGTTCTAGAATTTTTCAATTTTCCTCCCCAAATTTCTAAAGTTAGGATCAAGAGAGGGAGTAAATGTGTCATGAAAGAATGAATCACAGTTAATGCAAGCCAATGTCATTGCTTTGAAACTAGCAGGTATTGAAGAGGAGGCCATGTTTGAGGACTACGCCTCTGCTCCTCAGTACCTACCCACTCCATCACAATCACTCTGCCTCAGGCTTATCTCTGATGTTAGAAGAGGACCAATATATTTGTAATGATCATCACTCTGTATTCCTACTATTTATGCTGTTGTTATAAACGTGTTTTTTATAAAGGTTGTGCACCACAGTCGTTTCTATTGTCTCTATAAATGTCAACTGCACATACAAAGAAATTTGTCTTTTTTATATATTTTATAAGATGCTTTCCAGAAAGTGTCGGAGTTTCCTGTGTCTGTTTTCACTGAAGTAGAAAACACAATTAGTCACTAATACAGATGAGACATGTGGCATGACTGGAATGTTATGATAAAGCCACAAAATTTCTGGGAAAATGTCCTATAGACAGATGAGACAACAATTTAATGTTTTGGCAAAGCACATCAGCTCTGTGTTCACAGATGGAAAAATGGAGCATATCAAGAAACGAACACTGTTTTGGCTCTGTTATGTTCTGGGGCTACTTTGCTGCATCTGACAGCAACGGTGACTTAAATTTGTGCAGGGTATAAGGAA
The DNA here is from genome assembly GCA_033032245.1 of Poecilia picta. NCBI lineage: Eukaryota > Metazoa > Chordata > Actinopteri > Cyprinodontiformes > Poeciliidae > Poecilia > Poecilia picta. The sequence goes on from CM065355.1 coordinate 1,313,141, forward strand.
ATCTCAAGACTATCGAGAGATTCTAGAAAGAAATGTGCTACCCAGTGTCAGAACGCTTTGTCTCGGTCACAGGTCATATGTCTCACAAAAGGATAAGAACCCCAAACACACAGCTAAAAACACAAGAATGGCTTAGAGGAAAACATTGGACTATTAAGTGACCTTCTAGGAGCCCTGACTTAAATCCTGAGCCTCTTTGGAAGGAGCTGAAACATGAGACCTCTGAACCTGAGACAGCTGGAGTAGTTTGCTCATGAGTGCCAGCCAGAGGAAATCTGCCACCACCTGAAACAATAACCATGGCAACATCCTTATTTAAAGCAGCATAAGTATTTATAATATATTTTATTTAAAAGGTGCTTTGTGGGCACATAATGTCACCTCACAAAAATAAAAATACATTTTAAAGAAAAAAAATAAAGAGATCCTGTAAATGCCTGTGAACAGCAGCGAGTTCAGCCAGAGAGTCTATGAGTGAGGAAAGTGGACATTTATTCTAAACAGAGTCATGTGCATGAGATGTACATTTACAGAATGAAGATGCTTTATGTCCATAAGGCTCGTTCACAATGCGGGCGGCTCGACTGAAGGATGGCTGCAGCTGGACCGGTACCGGTACCCAGTGGCGCAAAATGTGGCTTTGCAGCGCATAGCGGCGCAGCGCCAGAGGGGCGACAAAACCCCGTCTGGAGGGGCGACGCGCTGATGATGTTTCCCCAAACAGTTCAGCGCCTTTCGCTGCTTCACCTCGCGCACATGACGAGGTAAATGTAGCGAGTTTTACCCAAAAATGTGTAGTTGCGCCACTGCCGGTACCGCACGGCTTGATGAAGCTGAAAACACAGTTCAGGCAGATCGGCAGAGAGAAAAACTCACCGCTAAATACATGGAGCAGCTCAGCTGGAGAGGCGACACACATAACAGCAACTGACATTAGACGAGAACCGACAAGAGACAAAGACAACAGTAGTGATCGGTCCCGGTGTCGGGATCCGGCGGATCGGACCATTTTCACGGCGCTTCTGATCGATTTCTCGATAAAAATCACTCATATAATCATGTCAGTGTTGTAACTTTCAGTTTAATCGGAAGCTATCAAAATAAAAATACATACATAAATAAACGAGGTCTTGTGTGGAGGTTTTTTACGCTGTTTTGTGTTATTTTAAACACTAAGAGAATCGATCGTTTTGTCAGCTTTTGTCTCTTAAGCCTGAAAAATAAAAGTCAGTCAACAAACAGGTTTCGAGTGTGTATTTATAATTTTTCATTTCTGATAAAGGAGGAGGGAAGCTGACTGATAGCAGGGCACAAAAATAAAGACTTCCTGAAAACCTTTTGGTCAATCCCGTTCTAATGTAAAATATGACAGATTACTGGATTAAGGAAATATCTATATGTTGTCACGCATAATAATTTTTGAGAATTTGGAAACAGTTGCTTTTTATTTTCCAAAGTTATGAGGAGAGAAGAAGAGAGAATGGATATTTCAGCTGCCTGAAATAATCTGTTCCCCCTCTAAAAAATGGAAACAACTTAATTTACCTGCAAAGTCTTTTACTGTGTTCATTCACCTCATAATCAACAAGAAATCCTGTGATTTTCATAATATTTGCTCTTTTTTTTTTAACCAAAGTTAGGATGGGGGAACAAAATATTTTATACATACATAAATAAATGCCAGTCACGACTCCTCCTTTCCAGGCGAGATTCACTGGTCCATATACGGTTCTGGAGATGGTTTCCGATCAGAACTACTTAATATCAATGCCAGAGCGGAGAAAGAGAAGCCAGTTGTGTTAACATATTAAAACCATATTATGCTCATGATGATCAGTGAGACTTTCAGCATCCCTGTGTGGCTGACAGCGGTTCTGATGACATGGACGCTCTGATTCATGGGCGTCTTAAAAACTATGAAACTGTGTAAATTGGACACGTTGTTGGCTCACTTACCTGCAGGTCGGGCTAAACATGTGGAGTTAATAGGTACATTTCCGTGTTTATTTTCGGACGCACCAGGTCGCAGCATCTGATTGAACGCGACGTGGATGTGGGCGACGCTAAGCCAATAAAACTGTTTCACAGAGTGAATCTGGAGAAGCGAAAGCATCTGGATGCAGAAGTAGACAACATGCTTCGTAATGGGATTGCAGAACAGAATATATGTCTCCATGTATTCTGGTCCCTGAGCCTGATGACACCCAACGTTTCTGCTCGGATTTTTGCAAACTTAACGCTGCGACAAAACCAGATTGTTTCCCGTTGCCGAGATGGATGATTGTTTGACCAGGAAGGTTCTGCTAGTTTGACCTCCTGATGGGTTATTGGCAGGTGCCTTTGACACAACATGCATGTGAAGTATCTGCATTTGTTTCTCCGACAGGCTCGTTTTACACGGTGATGCCGTTTGGCCTGAGAAATGCGCCAGCAACGTTTCAAAGGTTAATGAACAGAGTGATTGGTGACATGACCGGGTCTATGTGCTGATGTCCTCTGATACGTGTGGACAGGATCAGGGAGCTTTTCACTCGTTTACAGTCAACCTGGCCAGATGTGAATTTGGAAAGGCGACTGTTACCTATTCATGCCAAGGTGAGATCCGCCCTGTTGCAGCGGAGGTTCAGGCGGTTGAGCGGTTTCCTGTTCCAGCTACGAAAAGGGAACTAATGCGTTTTCTTGGGCTGGTTTACTATTACAGATGTTTTTGTCAAAACTTCTCGTCTGTGGTGGCGCCGCTAACAGATTTACTGGTAAGGATGTAAAGTTTGAATGGTCTTCACTTTGTCAACAGGCTTAGAGCCAATGAAAAGGCTCCTTGTGCTGCTCCTGTATTGGCTGCACCACGTCTTAACAGTCCGTTCAAGCTTTACAGGTGCTGGTCATAAAATTAGAATATAATGAAAAAGTAGATTTATTTCAGTAATTCCATTTAAAAAGTGAAACTTGTATATTACATTCATACATTACATACAAACTCATATATTTCAAATGTTTATTTCGTTTAATTTTGATGATTACAAATGACAACAAATGAAAATCTCAAATTCAGCATATCAGAAAATTAGAATCTTGTGAAAAAGTTCAAAATTGATGGCACCTGGTACCACACTCTAATCAGCTAATTAACTCAAACCACCTGCAAAGGCCTTTAAATGGTCTTTCAGTCTAGTTCTATAGGCTACACAATCATGGGGAAGACTGCTGACTTGACAGTTGTCCAAAAGACGACCATCGACACCTTGCACAAGGAGGGCAAGACACAAAAGGTCATCGCTAAAGAGGCTGGCTGTTCACAGAGCTCTGTGTCCAAGCACATTAATAGAGAGGCGAAGGGAAGGAAAAGATGTGGTCGAAAAAAGTGTACAAGCAAGAGAGATAACCGCACCCTGGAGAGGATTGTGAAACAAAACCCATTCAAAAATGTGGGGGAGATTCACAAAGAGTGGACTGCAGCTGGAGTGAGTGCTTCAAGAACCACCACACACAGACGTATGAAAGACATGGGTTTCTGCTGTCACATTCCTTGTGTCAAGCCACTCTTGAACCACAGACAGCGTCAGAAGCGTCTTGCCTGTGCTAAAGAGAAACAGGACTGGACTGCTGGTGAGTGGTCCAAAGTCATGTTCTCTGATGAAAGTAAATGTTGCATTTCCTTTGGAAGTCAAGGTCCCAGAGTCTGGAGGAAAAGAAGAGAGGCACTTCATCCACGTTGCTTGAAGTCCAGTGTAAAGTTTCCACAGTCAGTGATGGTTTGGCTGCCATGTCATCTGCTGGTGTTGGTCCATTGTGTTTTCTGAGGTCCAGGGTCAACGCAGCCACATACCAGGAAGTTTTAGAGCACTTCATGCTTCCTGCTGCTGACCAACTTTTTGGAGATGCAGATTTCATTTTCCAACAGGACTTGGCACCTGCACACAGTGCCAAAGCTACCAGTACCTGGTAGAAGGACCATGGTATCCCTGTTCTTAATTGGCCAGCAAAATCTCCTTACCTTAACCCCATAGAAAATCTATGGGGTATTGTGAAGAAGAAGATGCAATACACCAGACCCAACAATTCAGAAGAGCTAAAAGCCACTATTAGAGCAACCTGGGTTATCATAACACCTGAGCAGTGCCACAGACTGATGGACTCCATGCCACGCCGCATTGCTGCAGTAATACAGGCCAAAGAAGCTCCAACTAAATACTGAGTGCTGTACATGCTCATACTTTTCATGTTCATACTTTTCAGTTGGCCAACATTTCTATAAATCCTTTGTTTTTATTGGTCTTCAGTAATATTCTAAGTTTCTGAATTTGAGATTTTCATTTGTTGTCATTTGTAATCATCAAAATTAAACAAAATAAACATTTGAAATATGAGTTTGTATGTAATGTATGAATATAATATACAAGTTTCACTTTTTAAATGGAATTACTGAAATAAATCTACTTTTTCATGATATTCTAATTTTATGACCAGCACCTGTAGGTTTGAAATATTCTGCCATTGGCGTAGAATAATCTACTCCAGATTTGAAGTGTCGATGTATGTTCGTTTTCAAAGCAGAACAGATTATTTCTTAACATTTATATGTTAAATATAATTTACATCAGTGGTCCCAAACCCCCGGTCCGCGGACCGGTACCAGTCCGTGGACCAATTGGTACCGGTCCGCGGCGCAAGAAATAATTAAATATTTCCGTTTTACGTATTATTTGAGTCTGGAGCATCTTTTATTTTGAAAATCCTGTAAGCGGATTCTCTCGGTTACTTGTGCGCCAACATTGAGCCACAAGCAGCAAAGGGGGAAAAGAGAGACATCGTGGCCCGGTAGGTGAGTCCTACGTTACAATCCGCTCTGTGTGACGGCTTCTGCCTTAGCGATTGTACATAATTACAAAAAGGTGACGTGAAAAATAATGCAATTCAAAGCTTTATGATTTATTTTGGAGAGAGGAAGTCTTTTATTTTGAAGAATGCTTAACAGGATCTAGTTTTGTCTTTTGCCTAATTTTGTCTATCTAGCCTTCTGTTTATTTCGGTTGCTTGGGTTTCGAACAGCTGTTGCTGTTGTTCAGCAAGTGTACCGTTAAAAAAAAATCTGAACAGAAAATGTTCAGCAAATCCATCTGAGCCTCGGTTATAATCGCTCTTTAGCCATTTCCCGAATCAGAAGCTACAATCTGAAGTCAACCAGCTTCGACCCGGACAGTCAGGAACGGCCCACAGCTACAGGACCGAACTGACGTTTCCTTCTGTGCTTCCGGTTCTGTTTAGGATTCTGTTCATGCTATTAAAGGTTTTAACCACAGTGCAAAGCAGCATCTGTATCCATGTGGACCAAACATGAAGGGAAACCTGACCAATTCCTGTTAGCCACTGTACTAGCCTAGCATAATGCCGCCACTTCCTGGACATAAAATGATCAGTTATAACTTGATAGCGCTCGGTTTTTTTCGCTGCGTCATAGCAATGCGCTTCCGTACGTGTTAGCTTATTATCTGAGGATAAATGCTGTTCAGTTTCATCGTTTACCTTTAAGCAATAAAATATTAAAATCATGAAAAACATTGGTTTGGTGTTTCTTGGTCTAAACAGGACCGAATGTAGTCAGACTTCAGTGAATGTAGGTGAGTTTTGACGCCTTGTAGTTTGATATTGTCCACAGAAAAAGTTTGCGTGGCTGCCGCACATTTTCACGCCAGTGCGTATATTTACGCAAACCTTGACGCAAAGTTAACAAATATCAATGTGTTCTAGAAAATTATATTGAACTGCTTTCCTTTGCACAGGAGTCGCGTTCAGCAGTCATCTTGAGAACTTGCTCAATATTGAGTTGAATATAAAACCTTCCTTTTTCTTCCTCTTCTTCTTCCTTATGTCTTGCTGAGTATGATAACACTGTAGAATTTGCTTGCTGAATTATTATTATTAATTAGACAATTATTCTTGAAGCTATTTTTTATTATTCCATCCCCTTTTCCATAATTTGTTGATTTAAGTAATAAGTTGATTTTTTTGTGATTTTCATTGTCTTTGGGCAAGTTGACAGATTGTATGATTATATCTTAGGTATAGTGTTTATTGTCTGAATATTTTGACTGCAAAGTTGAGCTATTTTATTTATAAATGATCATACATTGTCATTTAGTCTATCATGTTTTTTAAGGTTCTACTGGTTTTTATGTGAAGGTTGTCAGACAGGGAAGAAGGTTGTGAAAGAGAGACATATTCCAAAGATCTTCAAGTGGGGACTCCAACCAGTGACGGCCGTGTTGAGGACTGATGCCTGCATATAGCCTTGCACCACTGCAGCACCCTATTCATCATATGTTTTAATAATACCATGAGCCAAATATTTCATCTCGGTTGCACAACAATAATTAAAACAAAGAACATAATTTTTGCCCCATTTAAAAATTCCTGAGTGTTGTTTGCAGATTACATTTTTGAGCTGTATCTTCCTTTCTGCTGAAGAACAGGTCTGCTCTAAAAGGTGTCGATTAGGAACATGTCCATCTTTTTTGTGTTATTCATGTAAATGAAGAACATGTTGCACCTCTTTGTTTTATATTGAGTGTCTGGTTTTTTAAAGGGCAGCAAAGGTGACTAATAATGATGCTGTAATATTGTAGCTGCTGTGTAATTATAAGCATGATGCAGCCTCTTTTATGATACAATATAATTTCACAATATCAACTAAATAATTTATGCTGCAGTTGTTTAGCTTTTCTGTTCAGTAGCAGGTAAATGTATTCTGTCTGTGCTGAACAAAAGCACTGAAGACAGTTTTGCTACACAAGGTTGCTCTATTTTTATTGTTCCAAAATGAATATAACTCTAATTCTCTTTTTTTATATAGTTTTGCAGCATATTTGACCTTCTTCAAATGACTGAAATTCTAAAAGCTGATGATTAATACTTTATTATTACAATATCTCTTACGCCCTTCTTTTATTCTGCTAAAACTGTTAAAACTGTGTAAATCATGTGTACATATGATTTACACAGACAATAAAGACAGTAACCACCACCTTATAACTGGAATAGCTTTACGGCATAATTAAATCTTTAATATGTCCAGCAGCAGGCAGCTGGGAGTAGCTATAGAAGATGGAGGAATAGAATAGAATAGAATAGAATAGAATAGAAGTACTTTATTCATCCCAACCGGGAAATTACTGTGCAGTAGCAGCATAAACAAACACAGAGATGAAGTTACCAATAAAAATAAAAATACTATAAAAATGTAGAATGTAAGATGTAAGTTTCAGAAAATAATAATAAATAATAATCTATATATTAATAATATATACAATATGTACAATAGTGCTATGTGAACAATCTGTGTAATGGTGACTAACTATTGTTATATAAAGTGATGGCCTGTGGCAGGAAAGGTTTCCTGTATCTGTCCTTACGGAGCTGAAGCCTCTGTGTGAGAAGCTGCTCCGCTGTCTGTCCACTGTGTGGTAGAGGCTGCAGCTCGTTGACCATGATGGACAACAGCTTCTTCAATGTCCTCCTCTCCACCACATTCTCCAGGGTCTCCAGTTTCAGTCCAAGTACAGAGCAGCTTTCCTGATGACCCTGTTCAGTCTGTTAGAGTCGCTGGATCTGATGCTGCTTCCCCAACACACAACAGCAAAGAAAATGGCACCGGCAACAACGCTGTGGTAGAATATCTCCAACATCTTGCTGCACACATTGAAGGATCTCAGCTTCCTCAAAAAGTAGAGTCTGCTCATCCCCTTCTTGTACACAGCGTCAATGTTGGATGTCCAGTCTAGTCTGTTGCCGATCACCACTCCCAGATATTTGTAATCCACCACCTCCTCCACCACCTCCCCCTTAATCTTCAGTGGCTGTGAAGGCGTCTTCCTCCTCCTGAAGTCGATCACCATCTCTGGTCTTACTAATGTTGAGCCTCAGGTGATTCTGTTCAGACCACTCCACAAATCCGTCCACCAGTGTCCTGTACTCCCCCTCATCTCCATCTCTCACACACCCGACAATCGCCGAGTCATCAGAAAACTTCTGTAGATGACATGACTCAGAGTTGTACTGAAAATCGTTGGTGTACAAGGTAAAGAGAAAAGGAGAGAGCACAGTTCCCTGCGGAGCTCCCACGTCACTGACCACCACACCAGACAGGACACTGCCCAGACGGACAAACTGTGGCCCGTAAGGTAGTCAGTAACCCAGGAGATCACAGAGTCACCGACACCCATCATCCCCCGCAGCTTCTCACCCAAAAGCAGCGGCTGGATGGTATTGAAGGCACTCGAGAAATCAAAGAATGTGATTCTCACCGTGTCTCCTCCACCATCAAGGTGCATATGGGCTCGTTGCAGCAGGAAGATGACAGCATCATCAACTCCTAAGTGGGGCTGGTAGGCAAATTGTAAAGGGTCAAGAAATGTCATCACCTGGGGCCTCAGCTGGGCAAGGACCAGTCTCTCCATAACCTTCATCACATGGGATGTGAGAGCGACTGGTCTGTAGTCCTCAGGGTTAGATGGTCTCGCCTTCTTGGGCACAGGAACTATGTGTGACGTCTTCCACAGCAACGGGACTCTCTCCAGACTCAAGCTCAGATTGTACAGATGTACCAGTACATGAGACAGCTGGCTGGCGCAGGTCCTTAAGACCCATGGTGTGATGCCGTCCGGGCCTGCCGCCTTCCCCTGATGAAGTCTTTCAAGCTGCCTCATAACCTGGCCTGCGGTCACCGTTAGCTGAGAGTTGGTGTTATTGTCTGTAGTGGAGGAAGGTGAGGAGGTGAGGGAGTGGGAGGAGGGAGGGGTGAGCAGATGGGGGGATGTCGTGCAGGAGAAAGCTTGAAGGTGTTGAAGGTGTTTGGAGCGGCTTGAGACGGTGTGGATGTGTGGAGAGATGGAGGAGACAGGGAGGGCAGCAGGGGGTGAAGCTAAACCTGTTGAAAAACTGGTTAAGCTGGTTTGCCCTGTCCAAACTCCCTGCAGTCAGTGTGTCCTTCCCCTTCCACCCAGTGATGTGTTTTAAACCAATCCACACATCTCTCACAGTTTTGCTCAAGTTTGGACTCAAGCTTCTTCCTGTAGTTGTCCCTGCATGTCCTCAGTGTCTCTTTGAGTTCACGCTGCACTCTCCTCTGCTCCTCTCTGTCTCCAGACCTGAAAGCATCTTCTTTTGGTTTAGAAGTGCCTTCAGGTCGCATGTAATCCAAGGTTTGTTATTAGGGAAGCAGCGTACGATCTGGGTACAAGTGACAGTGTCCACACAGAACCTGATGTAGTCTGTGATGCAATTGGTCATGGAATCGATGTCCTCCCCATGAGGCTCACAGAGAACCTCCCAGTCTGTTGACCCAAAGCAGTCCTGCAGTGCCTGAGCAGCCGGCGACCACCTCCTCACCATCCTGGTGCTCATGGGCTGCCTCCTCACAAGAGGGACATACCTGGGAGACAATCTGACCAAGTTGTGGTCAGACCGTCCAAGGGGGGGAAGGGCTGTGGTGCTGTATGCATCCTTAGCATTGGCATACAGGAGATCCAGTGTTTTGTTACCCCTGGTGGGACAGTCCACATACTGCTGGAAGTTGTTAAGAGTTTTGTCCAGTGCAGCATGGTTGAAGTCACCAGTGATGACCATAAAAGCTTCCGGGTGTCGAGCTGATGACGTCACACACTGCATCAGCTGATGGGGGAATGTAAACAGCGACCATTATAACGGACTAAACTCCCTCGGCAGATAATACGGACGTAGTCCAACAGTCAGAAGTTCAATGTCAGGGTTCAGATCTTCTCCTTCACGTTGACATGGCCAGGATTGCACCACCTCTGACTCACATAAAGAACAATCCCGCCACCTTCTTCTTCCTACTCTAGGAGTCTCTGTCCCCCCAAACCAGAGAATATCCAGGAATCTCCACGCTGTTATCCGGAACCAGCGCGTGTAGCCATGTTTCCGTGAAACAGAAAATGCTACACACCCTGTAGTCTTCCTGGTTCCTCACTAGCGCCGTTAGTTCGTCAGCCTTATTTGCCAAGGATCTCACGTTACCCATTATAATAGCCGGTAACGCTGGTTTATGGCGTCTCCTCCGTATCTCGTTGGGAACAACAGGCCTGACACCAGGCGACAGCTCAGGTCCACACAGCGCAATCAGCTGTTCGCGCTGGAAACAATCCGTTACTCCTTCCAACCATGTTCTCCGTTACCATGTTATCCGTTACCATGTTATCCGTTACCATGTTATCCGTTAGGTAGAAAAAGGAACAAAAAACACGGAGAACAGCAACAAAAACACGTCCAGTCCTTCGTGGAAGAGTAACTAATTGTTGTATGGAGCAAGATGATGAATTAAAAAAAGAACAATAAAAAGAACACAGATTTAACCAAAACGACAAGAGCTGCATCTGCAAGCAGCCAGTTTAACCGGCGCCATTTAAAAAAAAAAGGAAGTAGAATCAGCAAAAATGAAAGTGGAAGTTGTCACATTATTAAGCTTGAAATAATTAAAAATCATGATTAAATATGACCAGATCATATTTCACAGGTTGCCAGGTTTTCAAGTGGCAACTTTCTTTCACTTCATCCTGAAATTCCCTCATCATCCAATAGTCCAGGTGACTTTCAATGTCTTGTGATGATGAATTAAGCAATAAATCTACAACTACAAGTCTGATGTCATTCTTTAATATCTATTTTAGGAAAGACTTTAGTCTACGAAACAAATTTAAAAAACAGAGTTTCATAAATCTGTGGAATCTCTTTTCACACTAAGTTTATGAATTTTAAATGATTACACATCCAGTTCCATCCATCAGAGGTAGATGTAGCAGTTTATTTTTGTGGAAGTGCAGTTCCAACTTATTTTACTTAGTTTTGAAAAGATACAATCACTGGGACAAAAATATGGTTCTTCCAAAGGGAAACCCATTCAATTGGTATATGGGAAGATGTGAAGGTTTGCATTAAAATGTGACAGCTGGCATGAAGCAGTGGTTCTGCAGAGTAAGCCAGAGTTTCCACTCTTTAGAACAACTCTTAGTCTCAAAAGTAACAGATGGTCCTTAATGCTTTGAGAAATAAACAGACATATAAAATAAAAACACTGTTGGGATTTTTTTTTGACTCCAACCATTTAAGGCTGTTCGGAGACTATTTAATGGTGACTTGTTGTGCAAAGTTGTGTGGGCTGCAGTCCATATGGCCCAATAGAGAATCCGAAGCTCAGAATACATCTAAAATGTAAGAGTGATAACAGTAAACTGAGCAGAGGAACAGCTATAGTGGAAGCAGCATGTGAGACTTATCTTCTTCAGTTTGAAGAAATTTTAAGTCAGCATTTTAAAAAAACAAAAAACTTACATTCTCTGTAGTTAGTGCCTTAAAGACTGTTGTAAACTCAGTATAATTGATTTATTTTGTGACAATACTGGACTATATCAAGACACTTAAGGCCATTATGTCAAGTGTTAGAGGAGACTCTTATGCAGCAACTATTACTGACAATAGATGATTGAATAAGAAAAGATTTATTGAAAAAATGCCGAACAGAGGCATCTTCATTTGCTTTTCAAAATCGCACTACGTCTTTACCTGCTACTTTTGGGTCAGCCATACGACATCATGACATCTTTAATATCAATCAAATATCCATCCCTCCATTTTCTTACACCCTTGTCCCTTAATGGGGTCTGGAGGTGCTGGTGCTCATCTCCAGCTGAGGTTCCGGGTGAGAGGCGGGTTACGCCCTGGACAGGTTACCAGTCTGTCGCAGGGCAACACAGAGACACACAGGACAGACAACCATGCACACACACCTAGGGAGAATTTAGACAGACAAATTAACCTGACAGTCATGGTTTTTTTTTTTGGACTGTGG